>SMDT01002349.1:0-453374 GCA_005392925.1 Aquilaria sinensis
TCCATCCATCGTTACTCAGAAACCGTTAATTTCTTTTACCTGATTTGGGAATTATTTTCGCCCTCCAAGGGTTTTGTTGTTCCAAGTTCTAACAGCTATCCATCTTCGAGTGAAGAAGAAGATGAAGAAGAAAATTGACAGCGACACGTGACGCCCCTCAATTTCAGGTGAACTTATGATCTAAGGACTAAAGTATAATTTCTTCAAGTGAAGTCACTTGAGTAACGATGGAGATAATTACCAGAGGATTTGTTTCCCTCTTCGCCTCTCCCTGAGCTCCCCAGAATTTTGATAAAGCCTTCTCAATCCTGTGAATCACAGTAGGGTTTGTGTTGGAAGATCTCTTTCTGAATACTCATTCTACCATTTTTTTCATATAATAGGGGCACTGCGCGGAACTTATAATAGGGGCATGCAGGGCTATGAACCCCACAGAAATTAAAAGTTTTTTACACCATATAATTTTTCATGTTACAAACAGGACAACTTATTATGAAAAAGTAAAGGTATGGACTAGGTCACCCCATAAATAAATATACAATTAGTTTTAAGATGTTATAATTTGATTTTTTGCTTCCAGTAGGATTTATCAAGTTCGCCCTGGTTATTATCTGTCACCAGGTTTATGCACTAAAGTAACACTATTAATTAGTATCGATTCTTATTACCTGGAACTATCCAAATCTCCTTTGTAAATAACAGGATGGGGTAAAAGATTTTGAAAAGTATAGAAAAAAAATTAAGAAGGGTAATCTTGTGTAACAAATTGGAGAAATTAATTTAATTTAAAATAATTTATTTTTATTTTTACATTTTTTTTTTGCTTAGAATCAATTTCGTTTAAAAGCCAATTATTATATATGTGTAATAATTCATTTAAAATACAATTTTATGATCTTATTTATTTTTTATGAATTTTTTATTTTTGTATGATTAAAAAAAATAATTCATAAAAATTTAATAGCACTATGAAAATTTACTTTTAAATATATTATTATATTTACATAATATTGAATTTTCAAATGAAATTAATTTCGAGCAAAAAAATATATAAAAATAAAAATAATCAATTTTAAGTTAAATTAATGTAAATTAAAATGAATTAGCTCCGGTTAAAATGCTCCGCTCCTCATTACATTTTCTGATCTACAAAAAATAGGTACAAGAGACTTTTTCTATAAAATTCTTCAGTTTTTGTAATTTCCCTTTCTTTAAAGATCATAATTTCTATGTTTGTCCATTTTCAAGGAACTTTAATGTCTACTATACCTTTTTACGTCTATTATAGCCAGTTCAGCTAGTAAAGTTAAGACACTATCCTAGTTAAAGCCCAGGTTCAAAATGCAACGGAAGTACTCTCATACATAAACTCATCAATAAATTGCCTAAATGCATAATTCGATGTCCTCCAGATTTTTTTTATTTTTGAGTCAGACAACTTGTTCCACAGACTTTGTTTATAACTCCTACTGCCTTAAATATATATCCGTAACTGTTTATCATTACCATATATATATATATATACCTTTTGCCCAAACAAATTTGAGCAAGCTTCAACCTTCAGAGCAAACTGCCTAAAAAGTAGATGAATAATCTGCAGCATTCCGATGGATTTTTGTAAGGAAAAAATCATAAAAAAAACCATTTATGTTTTAACTCGGCCCAAATCAGTCACTTATATTTTTTGTAATTCAAATAAACCATCAATGTTATGTAAATGGCCGAATAAATCACTAACATTATTCAAATAACTCCATTTACCCACTACACTTTAAAATCCAATAAAAAATTACAAAACTACCCACCATGTTTCTAATTCTCTATTGATACTTTTTATTGTCATAGTGTGAAATCTGCTAATATTTTGATTAATTATGGATCATCCTCTCTTTTCAGACTCCAATGTTGATATATAAGACTTTATTATCGACATTTATTTCTACTATTGGATACATTATATTTCACATCAATAACAGTACTGGGTCTCAAGGAATGAGAAAATAAACTCAAAGTTGAAGTTGCCTACATAGACAATGGTGGTGGTTGAGGACAATGAATTTTGTGTTTCAATTAGTCAAAGTAATCTTATTATAAATTTATTAAAAATTATTTAAATAGAATATCTTATATTTTAATAAAAGATTAAAAAAATGATGAAATGAACTACTAATTTCATCAATTTTCTCCGTAAAAAACAAAATAAGCCTCCAAAATTTCCAATTTTATCCACAAAATGCTAACTTGGTCTCCATAAAAGGTTGAACAAAATATTAAATTTAGCATAAAAAGATAAAAATATTAGTAGTTTATTCGGTCAAAAAAACAAACATAAGTGGCTTAATCCGGCAAACAAAAAAAATTTAGTGGTTTATTTATTATTTTTTATCTTAGAACAAGCGGAATATCTCATCCAAAAATGAAATATTCTATTAAATTGCCATCAAGTGACCAATTTGAACCGACTTAGTAACTTCAATTGTTTATTTGGTTATAAAAAAACATTAGTAGCTGAATCGGGTCCAATGGAAATAAGAGTGGTTAATTTGTCAGTTTCGCCATTTTTGTAATTTTATTTCTCTTTCTCTGGATAGCTGCTACCCTGTTTAGACATGAACGATTGGATTGAATTTTGATATCCTCCCTGCTTGTCGCAGAAAGGGACATATAAGGGCCATCGGATTACATGGGATCCATCTAGAACCCCCTCACGGCCTCACCCACCAGCTCTCACACATTGTCACTCTGCGAGATGGGCGAGGGTTGTACACTTGTACTTTTATATTGGTTTTTAGGTAAATTGTACCCGTGACACCTAATATTTTATTATTATTTTATTTTGGACTCTAATTTTAAAACTTCATATAGGACGTCCTCAACCTCCATTTTTTGTTTCATTTTAGACCTTTGATGAACATAAAGTGTTAAAATGGACGACATTAACCACGTGGACAATTTGTCACAATGGCATAATTATTAGTTGCTGGTGATGATGTAGCAAAGAAGAAAATAATAAAAATAAAAATAATAAAAAATTTAGCAAAAAACCTGCTGTTGGATTCAGCTTTCTCCCTTCCTCGCCGCCTCCAGCCTCCTCTGCCAATCACGAATGGACGCAAACGGACCACAGAGTAGACCTTAGCCTAGCTTTCCCCCCACCGCTAATCTACCAATCCGTCCTTTGCCGGAGCTTTCACAACTTCAATCATTTCACAATTGTTGAAATCCGCATCATTGAAATTCAAAATGCAACACAGAGAAACTTCTGCTGCCTCACTCGACAGCATTGCCATCGCTACAAAAGGATGCCCCAGCAGCTGATCGCAACTCTACCGCTAGTTCAGATCCTTTCTCAAGCACTCATTGAGGAAACTACGACCGACTTCGGACAACCAAGAGGGGAACTCCAGCAACTCGTCTGAGTAATTGATGCGTTGAAGCGATTTGAACCCGCGATCCTCCTAGGTGGGCTTACCTGTGAGCATCTCGACGACGGTGCATCCCAACGACTAGACGTCACTTGCAAGCCGCATCGACCAGACGTCGCTTGCAGGCCCCTAAGATTCTCAGCGAATGACCTCCGGGAGTATCCACAAAAGACTCCCTTGCGGCACAATTGGATTGTTCGGCGACGCTTTCCTAGCTTCTATCGTCGACCTGAAGTCTATTTGCATCCATTCACAATTGGTGGAAGAGGCTGGGGGTGGTTGGGGAGGGAGGAGGCTGAGCCCAGCAGCATGGTTTTTTTTTTGAAAGTTTTTTTTTATTATTTTTCTTTTTTCATATTTTTATTTTTTATTATTTTCTTTCTTGCCATATCATCATTAGTAGTTGATAATTATGCCATTGTGACAAATCGCCCATGTTGGCATGCCACATGGCTAATTCTGTCAATTTTAACATTTTCTGTTCATCAAATGTCTAAAATGAAACAAAAAATTAAGATTGAGGACATCCAATGCGAGGTTTTAAGGTTAGGGTTCAAAATAGGACAATAACAAAAAGTTAGAGGCCACAGGTGCAATTTACCCATTAGTTTTCTCTAATAAAAAAATAGTCATTCTTGGAGTCTGTCCTTAAACTGTACAGACATCTCCAATTTTGACACTTATCTTTAATTTCTTCCAAGGACACCACTGAATTTGAATAATTTGGGCAATTAAACAAAGAATTAGCATCAATGGTATCTGCTTCCCTGCCCTTGGTGACTATCAAAATGGCAGGAAATCAGTATTGCATCCTGTAAGACAAACAAAAGTCATGCGTGGATCCATCTTGCTTCTGAACACAATCAGCAGTTGTTGATTTAATATACTACTCAACAAGAGAAACAAATTAAGAACTAAACAACTTCAAATATCTGCTCACAAGCCTCCCCCCCCCCCCCCCCCCCCCCCCCCCCCCCCCCCCCCCCCCCCCCCCCCCCCCCCCCCCCCCCCCCCCCCCCCCCCCCCCCCCCCCCTTTTTCTCTCTGCAACAACACAAGTAGAGCTCCACATTTCAAAATTTCAAGGCTAAACAGCTTCAAGCCTGCGATTCTCTCAATCTTATCTCGTTTCTTGATGCATATGAACAGCTCTTCCCTTGCATAAAGATTGGTCACCTCTTAGATTTCCTAGGCCTTTGCTTTTCTTTGCTGCAAGTATTGAAATGGGACAAATTATTTGCTAGTTTATCCCTGAAGCAAGAAGCAGAGAATCACTCGTAAAAACATGGTCATTTCTTGATCATCCTCTAAATATTTTGTACATTTTATCTGACAATAATGAGAAATATTTCTCTTTCTAAATGGTGCATAACGACAGAAGGTTTTCTTCTTGACAAATTTGGTCAGAACAAGCATTATATGCTGAAGGAGATGAAATTACAATTTTATTCTCCTAAACAACACAATATATAAACGTGAACAAATTAATTACCTGTCAGATCTATTTATCTAAGATTTCCGATACTTTTCAAAAACTTCCTACCAAATTGAGCTGAATGAAGTGAAAACGAGCTACAACACAGATTATAAAGTGTGAAGACCAATAAAACAAGACTAGAAACCATACCTAGACTGGGGCTGATCAATAGCACCCAAACCAGCAGTAGCCCTCTCTGTTCTTCCAAAAGCAACCTCATCCATGCTCTGGCCGCTACGCCTGTAGCGACCACCAGAAGCTATGAAGCCAGGGCATGGCCGGTAAGCCTTTATTGGCCACCATCCGAACCCGGGGACGGTCGCAATCCCACCCTGAATCCTCCCCTCACCATTGCATCCCCTCTGCACTTCCTCCCTTCCACAGGCCTTGCAACCACCACTACAAACGTGTAAACGTAAGCATATGTAATACTCGCTCAGAACACCAATTTTCACACCATTTCAGTCGGAAATGGAACTGATCAGCAACTACTTGTACACTAAATTGTGGACATATTAATGTAAACCTGTATAGCATATAGTTAACTGGAGCTAAAATTTCGCGCTCAAGTAAGATGTTACCTGAAACTGAGATCGGCTGATGGAGGTTCCGATGGAATAGGAACAGAATCAGACGATGGAGAGGAGTCGGCTTGAGCGACGGACGTGGAAGAAGACGGGGAAGAGGCCGAGAGAGGCTTTGAGGGGAGTTTGATGGAGCTGGTGGAGAAGCTATTAAGACTAGGAGAAGAGCAGGGGTGGAGAGAGTATTTAGGCTGGTGAGAGGTTGAGGGTAGGGAGAGAACAGCCAATCCCGCCATCGTCGTTCTCACGAAGCCGAGGGAGTGTACTGGATAATGATCCCTTTCAAGCTCCGCTTCGCTGGACCTTCCGTTTGTGAATGTTCAGTCAGAAGCATGGGCAAAGAACACCACTGCTCCATAACTTTGTCACGATTAGTCCAACTAGTTCCTGACTTCCTAAATGTTCCAGGCAGGTCCCTGCCACAATGATATGAATGTCTGAGACTCCGAAGCCTGAATTGATCATGTCGGTGGTACTTGATGTGAATTATAGCCGCTATTAGATCCCCTCTTTCCCTCTAAGTTAATACTCCAGCCATTGCTTTGCATGTTTGTGGTCACTCAAAAGGTTTATTTTTAGAACCATTCAGCTCCCAAGCCAACTGGGCAGTGCTCAAGGGACAAAAAACAAAAGCACAAAGAGCAAGCTCATTTAGATTGATGCATGCCAATATCTTTATGCACCAGGTTATCCTTTTTCACGTTCCTCAATACAACATCCACTGAATTAATTACTTTAAATCGCCGTGCCAATTGTATCTACACTTGGAACCGTCCACATGAATCATTCCATGTCAGGCTTAAAATATACAGAACCAAGAATGAACTCTGACAATCAAGAGCAAGATAGCCTGCCTAGTGCGCGCAAGAAGGAAAACAAAACTGAGGCCGAAATAGCAGCAATCTACAATTTTTAGGCAAAGAAATCACGAGGAATTCCAAAAAATTCGCTCCAGCTAATAGAAGGCACTATGTTTGAGATTAATAAACTAAACGTCACTGGTTTAACTCTCATTTGTCTTGTGTTAGCCATGGACAAGCTGTTGATCTACCTCTCCATCCACCAGCATCACAGAGCTGTGATGATGCACCATGTACCACCGACCGTCATGGAATTCATAGACATTGGTCATGTGAAATGGCCCAGTTTCCATGTCAACATAGGTTTTCATGGTAATCCAAGCCATGTCAGACAGCACCCTGGCCCGGACATCACGGACCTGAAAATCAAACCCTTGTTCCCAATTAAAGTAAAGCTGCCAGCTCTGTATAACGGCATTGTACCTGCCACAAAATAATTTATGACACAAACTGCCACAGACCTCATGTGAATTAACACTAAATATTAACAAAGAAGGTAGGAACTGGCTATTCCCTCTTTTTCCAATTCTCACCCTGGCAATGAACAACTAGGCAGGCAAACGGAAGACTGTTTTCAGCAGGACAGGAAAAAGCTTTGCTAAGAGAACCCCAAGTAGATCAATTAGGATTTCGCTCAAGTGTATGACATAATTTATGTCCTGGGTATAACACTTTGACATTGATATGACACGTAGAAACTAAAATAAATTGGAAGCATATCCATGTTAGCAAAGCGGACGGGAAAGAGCCTCTAAAAATGTGTTTAACCCCAGCAATCATGCGATGTCTGAGTAACATTAATGAAGCCATCAAATTCCTAAATTGTAGGTTATTTTGGTGAAAAGTCTTAAATCTCAACAACAGGGATAAAACAGAGGAGAGCAAGAGAGATATTGTATTTAAAAATCCATGGGGATAACTAGAACCTATAAAAGACCAAACCAGAAGTATCTGGAAATAAAATAAAGTTATTGACCAGCTAAATCAATGAAGGGGTAAAGAAAACAAAAAAAAATCTACTGTAGTACCCCCAAACAAGGAAGGCAAATAGAAAGCAAAAAGAGAGAGTCTGGAGAAGCATCATAATCAGAAATGTAGCACATACCCAGAAAATAGTTCTCCGGAGGCATGAATACACTTTACGTAATCTGCATTCCGCCAGAAACTGCTCATGGCCGAAAGAGACCTTTCCCTGATAATGTTGAAGAATTCTGCATTAACATTCATTATGGCTCTTGTAGCTGCATAGTAAGCTTTCCATCCATTGACGGGCGTCACACTGTCTTGCTCTAAAGTAAAATCCTTGTAAGGAAAGTGGGAAATAAATTACACCACCAACCAATTGATTCCCTCATCAAAACTATTCTATTCCAGAACCTTTCTGACTAATCTTTCAAGTGAGTCATATGAAACTAGAGTATAATCATCATTAAGGATGAGACAAAATCAAAGTGTTTGAAGCAACATAATTCCTACAGAAGCCCAGAGCCAGGAAAATTATACGTTCACTTCATCGAGCATTCTGAAACATTATATACTGTATTTTCACAATAAAAAGTTACTAAATCTGAATAAAATTAAAATGAAAAGGAGAGAGCAGTTTCTACAACTAGGACACCATGTTGAAAGTCCACTTACTACCAGGTGCTACAACATGCGCTAATCCGTCAAAACAAACCCAGAGTTGGAGCCAGCAACCCAAACCAATCAATTGCTCTTCTCCGCATAGGAAAAGGAAATCAAATTTGAGAATCGGAGGTACTTGAGATAGCACCCTTTAAGCATACAAACCATCTTTAGTGAGTTCTAAATAAATAATTTCAAACAGAAAACAATTTAGCTAGTGCTCTTCTTTTTCTTTCGAAGTTCTATCAGAACACTTCGGTTTCCCACAACTAACAATGTAACAAGGGGGCAATGATAAAGTCGAAATGAGAAACAGCTAAACAAGAAAGTTTTTTCCAGACACAGTCCCGTCAACCCACTGATCAAAAGAGGCAACATAAGAAGCACATTCCGCTGCATAGAACCTGAAGCAAACTAATAAAAGTTGTTCTACTTCACATCAGACAAAAACAATGGGGGGACACTGAATAGAAGTAACAAATAATACCTTGTGATAGAGTGCTTTCCACGCATTGTCATCATTAGCCGCCTTTCGCATCTGCGAATTGGTCATCGAAAGGCGGCAAAGGCTAGGGTAATCCAGATAACTGAGCGCGTGAGTGGTAATTTCCGGCACCAACTGCTCCATCATCGACGCACCAGTCTGCCGCTCGGCAACAGTCGCCGTCATCACCTCGTCTCCAGAACTGCCACCGTTGAGGTAAGCAGAGCCCCCAGCCGCGGAAGCCGCCGTCCCGTTGCACGAACAAGAAAAAGACCTCTCTTTCACGTCCGACGCAGATTTGGAGGGCTTTCGGAGAAGCGATCGGATGGCGAGAAGAGAGAGAAGAGTTATGACAGTGACTGCGATCAACGGCTGGAATTGAAAAGCAATGGAGAGGTTAGGGGCAATCTCCATTCATAAGACATTAAAGCTGCGAAGGACATGAAACAGAACCCTAGAAGAGCTCCGGAGAACGAAATCGGCTTCTAATTGACGCTGGTCATGGCGGATTTTCGCCTGCCTGAAACCCTAGAGAGAATTAACGTACAGATATCAATTGCAGTGAAGAGAGATAGTCGTGACGTAGTGGAAGAAGACGAAAGGAGTAAATGGGTCGAGTTTGTAAAACATTTTCGTTTTGAGGGGCATTTTTGGGATTGTGATGTTAGGCAGTTAAACCCCTTGCGAGTTTGCTACATTTTCGATTTTCTTGTCCCACAAGTTTAGGCCATCAATTTTAGACTTGTTTTTTTCATGGACTGTTTCCGTTTCTTTTGAAGAAAACCTTGATGAAATTCACTTCAAAATTTCCTGCAAATTTAACTCGAAATTTGTTATTTTTACATTTGAATTCATGATTAACAATAACAATCTCATTGTTGCCATTGTGAAATCATCTAAACCTTGGCTTAGTGATACAAAATTAGTAGTAAATAGTTCCATGTCATCTTATCTTGATGCACATACAACTTCAAGAAAGCTTTATGGGTTTTCCTTTTTTCCTGTTCTCATTTTTTTTATGGATAGATATTTTTTCATAAATGCTCTGTCGAGAGACTTGCCTACAAGCTGCTGTATGAACTGAACATTTCAGAGGAATACAAAAATGAAATTTCACCTAAAAAGAATTTTGCTACAAAACCATATAGCCTAGTATATAACTCTAGTTACAAGGAGATTAAAAAAAAAAAAAAACGTCTTACTTTAAGAAATGTAAAAAAAATTGGAAAAACAAAACAAAAGAGAACTATTCTTGAGGCTACAGGCAGCTCCTGGTCTTAGCTTGTTCCAAAAAATTTCGATGTAAATACACAAATGATGGGAGTAGAACTAAGGCCATCTGTTCAGGAGCTGCAGAGAATGGGGACTAAGGGAGGTTCGAAGACTAGACAGACTAGCTAGAGAGCAATGAGATGAATATTGTCATGCTGCTGCTGACAAGGATCAAGACCCAACCTCTGCTCGTTCGACAAACCTTGTCCGACCGAGACCTGCTCATAATGCTCGCTATCCTCGATGAAACTATATTTAGAATTGCAAAGCATGCAAAGAAGATACTCACGACCAATACAGCCACCTCTTTACTCTCCAGATTTGCTTGATTGCGTTCAACCTTTTCAAGGTCTATTCTGCAGGAAAAGAAAGAGGGGAAAGCAAGTAAAAGCATGTCAGAATCATAACACAATTTGAGAGCAAGATAATGGCCAATAAGATACTACTTCAGAAGTAACTCTAGGAAAAGCCACTTCAAACATATAAGAGAAGGGGAACAATTACAAAGAGATCTTCCATTCCATAATTGTTCAGAGACAACCTAATAATGAGCTAGGCCACATCAGGTGGCAACTCTCTCTGATGAAATGTTAATCTGTTATCCTCAATGTCAAGTATCAGTTAATCCATCAGGTAAGCCTTACTCCAAACCAATGTGAGCCAAATGATTGACCAAAGAAGGAAAATGGTGTGAAGCAGTCAGATTGAGTTTCATCAATCAGCTCATCTTTAACGTAAAACTCATTCTAGAGTTTTAGATATTTTTTTTTTGGGGGGGGGGGGGGGGGGGCCCCCCCCCCCCCCCCCCCCCCTCCTACCATTCAACATAAATTAAGAAAGAATAAATATGAAAGGTGAAAATTGCTTTACCTCAGCATGCTGTTTTCTCTGGCCAATGCATCCATACTTGATGATACAGAAGCTTTCCATGATTCAAGGTCATTATATCCTTGTTCCTGTAAGTGAAAGGCATATCACAATCAATTGCCCTTGTATTTAAAAGGGGGGAGGAGAAGACTGAATAAAATGCAATCAGATGGTACCATCTTCTTTTTCCACTGTATAAGATCTTTTACTTCTGCTTGAGTTTTTTCCAGCAGCAGCCGAATTCTTGATATTTCTTTATCAAGCTCAGGTAAAGCATCACCTTGTCTGCGGTTCAATTCTTTGACATATTCCTCCAAGACAGATAAATTCAATTCAAGTGACCTCACCTTTTGCATCAAGATCTTCAGAACACTATCACCAGGTATCCTGCCAACTGGCTGCTGCCTGACTTCATTTGACGGATCCTCAATCTTGCTTTTCATAGGAGCGTTCATTTCATCCTCGGCAGGCTTTTGATCCTCGTTGGCATCTTCCATTCCGAGAGCAATTGCCTGGTTCTCATTTTGAAGTTTGCCATAATTTTGTTTACCGTTGGAACTCACTTCAGGTTTCACAGACATTTTGGTCGAATTGGGCTTTGCTGGCAGAGGAGAAGGTTCTTCAGATGAAACCAACAAGTCTTCAAGCATACGCTCAATAGCGTCAACACCATACACTTCTACAACACTTAACGTACAATAAAACTCTGAACCATAATGGCTGAGTAGATTCAGTTTCAAGTACCTTACCCACTTGGGTTCTGGAAGCTTAAAGGTTTGGATGTGCTTGACATTGGCGCCAATAAACTTTCCCAATGGGAACCACACATCAGCTGGATAATTCAGACTTCCAGATAGCTCGAAATCCTTGAAGTTTGAAGAATAATGTTCAAAATTAGCAATTTTGACAGCATCAACCAAGGTCTCTTCTGCAAGCTCTATCACTACAAATTTTCCATCAACAGAACAAGGGTTTCTAAGGTACTTGTCATGATCTTTCCCCAATATATTATTGGCTCCTTTTGCTTCTTTATTACAGAAAACAACTTTTGCACCTTTTAGAGCAGATGCATAGTTATACTCCGTCCCATCAGGTTCAAGGCGATGAGTGATGTTAATCAGTTGTCCCTGCGTGCCTCCAGTTTTCGCTTGCTTTGATATGTTACGGAACTCATCGAAATTGAGATAAGTCTGAGGAGATTTCTGACTAGGAGATGCATTTGGATTGCTCATATCTCCTCCTTGTTGCTGTAGTTCACATAACAAGGCCGTGTAACCCAAAAGATTAAACATAACATCTTCAATTCTGGTCGTTACGCGAACCGAATACTCATACTTCATCACAACATTGGAGTTGTTACAACACTCGGATTTATTAAATTCCAGCTGCACCCCATTTGAAAAATTATCACTTTGATTTTTGACAAACGAATTACCATCATCAAAGAGCTTCTCTTTGTTCCCAAAATCGGTAGCTAACTTTCCTGAAATTGATATGTGAAGAACAGCATATCAATCACATAGAATCCCTAATCCTTGAAAGCACGAAACTTTAACATCCCTAATCCTTGAAAGCACGAAGCTCCTCCAGGAACTATACCAGCAAAAAAGAAGAACAAAATAAAAACACCAACATTTCAAGAAAAGAAATTAAAAGAATGGGCTCTCATTAAAATTCAGAGGCATGCGAGAATCGAGAATGGGTCGAAAATGCAATTAGAGGCCAATGATCAGAAATTTGTGGAAAGGGAAAGCAAGAAAAGGGGGGCGAGATTACCTCCATTCTCATCATGGCTAAGGCCGAGCCTGGAGTAGAAGAAGAAAACGAGGCACCAGAGCGTGACGACGAGCGACAGCGAGATGTCGTAAGAAGACTTGGAGTTGTTGCCGCCGACACCGCCGCCATAGCAACGCGAGGTGGGTTTGTTCTTGATATGGGTGTTGTTTGGACATTTGGCGAAGACAATGGCGCTGGCAGCAGTGCGGGGCTTCTTCATGGCTCATGCAGGAATAGAAGGGTTCGAGTGAGAGAACGAGAAGAAGGCAGGTGCACCTTTTTTTTTTTTGTTTTTGGTTTTTTGTGAGAAAGTGATGGCTTCGTTTTGATGCTTGAAATGCGTGGTGGTGGTTTGATTTTCTTCTTCACTCCCCACTCTTGCAGGGGCTTCCGTGGACTACCCGCCTCGCTCGTTTTCATCACTTTTCGTGGTTTAATTACGCTTAATTGACCATTAAATCTGTGTGAATGTTCACTCGAACACTTCAATCTTATAAACCGACGTTTGTATCCCCTGCAAACCTACTCATGCGAGATCGTAAAGGATACACTGCACTAGGAGGTAACTTTACGTGAAACAGTATTTTGGACGGTTGAGATGGTTCATCTTTAAATCTCTAACTGTAAATCCTACTACCAACTTTTCCTATCTTATGATGTTAATTACAAACATTGTTGGCAAAACAGGCTAAAGAACGAAATCATTCATCTCAAAAGAAAAAACGTGTTTTTGTTCTTAAAATGTCAAGACATATGTGATCCCATGTACTTTTAGTTCCTTAAGCTATCACAAAGGGATATAGACAAATTAAATGAGTACAAACATATCTTATTCATGATCATTACGAACACAACATGTAACAAACACATTTTCCTTATTTGTATTTGTTCGTTTATATTTATGTCCGTTTATATTCATCCATTCATTAACAATAACATTGTCTTGAACCAAACAAATGCATTCATGAATATTATTAAATGAACATATTCATAGACAATATGAATAAATGTCTCTACGAACAACATAAACAAATATAAACAAACAAAAATAAATGAACTTAAATGAGTAGACAAACGAACGAACAAACAAATGAATAAACATAAACAAATATAACTAAACTCTTTGTGAACATGAGCAAATGAACTACACTTTATTCGTGTTCGTTTATTTAACCTAAACAAATACTGTACAAAATTTTATTCATGTTCATTCGTTTAACTAAATAAATAAATCTAAATGAACTCTCGTTAAATCGTTCAATAAACGTTTTATTCATTTACAACTATAAAATCCTGCATGAACATGATTGGCAGAGTTTTAGAGAAAAATAAGAACAAAACAACGGCATAAAAAATGCCATTTGTTGGAGATAATATATTTGTTAAAAGATTACTTGTGCAAATCGGGAGAACATAGGAACTGAAAGCAAAGCCGCGGCGCCAAACCTACAAACATCTTAGAAAGGTGAATTTCAACCTTACGTGTCATACAGTTGCTGGATAATTCAAAAAGATAATGGACGATTTAAACTTAAGTGGATTGTCTATAATTCTATTTTAATCACAATCTAACACATCAACTTCGAAAATTTACTTTTGCCTATAATTCACATTGCAAATCTACTGCTTTAGAAGATAAAGAGAAGCAAGGACATCAGAAAACCTAGGTGGCCGCTGGGTAAGACTAATATTTTGACAGATCAGTCTGGTGGTTCAATGTTCAAACTCAAGAGATCGTCTTCAAGCTGAAAAATTGCTCATTTAAACAAGCAACTGGTTTACTGGAAATGTGAATTTGGTTACAATCTAGACTAGACTACAAAAATTTCGATCCCATCATAGGTTTTCTAACCCTTCCGTAGGTGAGCAAGGCAAAGCGAACAGCAGATGACACTAAGCAGGAAGCAAACTGCTAAATGTATAGTAGATGAAAACTGCAAGAATGGCAAGCTTCGCAATCGAACAGCTATATATGCAACTTTATAGTGCTTCTCTTTCTGAATGAGCCACCAATGCATGCTTCGATTGTGGCCCTTGTTCCTGCACCATCAAGGGAATAGTTCCTGGATTTTCCTCCTGCAGGAGAAGTTCCAGTGGTGTTTCTGAAGGGTACTTATCCAAAATGAAGTCGATTTCTTGTCCACTAATCTCCAGCTGGTTGAGAAGAACCTGAAATGGATAAACCAGGCCAAGGCACAATAACGGGTGTATCAACCACTGATGAAGAAAACCTTAAACCAGTTACTCAAGGACCAGTTAAAGCACATTGCTATTTTACTATGCTTTTCATTTGCACCATGAAATCAGGCCCTCGTTGTGGCAAAGGTTCCAACTTGGAGCAAGCATTACCCTTCTCACTGTGAAAAAGACTTTAGTGCAAGCATTACCCATCTCAGTGTGAATAACGCAATTATGTTATTTACTGAAGGATAATCATGGCAAAATATAATTAACAAGTCTATGCGATATAACATCCCTTTTTTAACCAAAAAAAGGTAAAAAAGTGACAAAAACTATGGGATAGAGGGAGTTGAAGATTATGGTAAAAATTGTGAAAGAAAGAATAGCACTCTAGTCACATCACCTTGACAATTTTCAGCAAAGCCGTTTGGTGAGTCCTCAGAAGAGCGACAGTTTGCTCATACATCTCATGCAATAGCTTCTCCATCCTTTGTGCAATCTCATCATCCATATCAAAGTTGACCGGGCGTTCAATCAGGCCATAATCATCATAAAGCGATCCTTCAAAGTCCAAACGTGGACCCACAAATTTAACCTTCTTTCTCCAAGCAGGAGGTTCCCCATGTATGACCATTGGTTTCTCCAAGTTCCATCTGATTCCAGAGAGAAGAACCAATGTTAATGACGTTATAGATAGAAGCAGTTTACAGCTTTGCGGCAGTTTCCAAGGAAATTACATTGTTAAAATTTTACGTGCAAGCCATGATGCATCTGCAAGATATTGAAGGGATGCTTTTGATGTGTCCTTGCCATAGAGTACCTCTTCTGCAGCCCTACCTCCAAGTAAAACCTTCATATATTATGTACATATATGAATAACATAGCAGTAAAGGGTACAAACGGCACAAAAGTTGAAATGAAGTCTGAACCTGAAGACGATGCAGCAATTGTGGTCTGCGCTCAAACACACATGATTCATCATCAAGTCTATGAAATACGAGTTGTGATAGTGTCTGCAGAAAATTGTGGATTTTCAAGATTTCATCAATGCAAACAGAACCAAGCCACAGAGGTGCAGGAAAAGATATACAGACAGCCACACAGTAAACAAAACAAATGAAACACAGCATAAGAGCTTTCCTCTGATCATTTGTTACTTCAAATAAGCAAAAAGACAATGTAATGCTGAACCCTACAGTGAGGTCCACATTGAAGTGTGAATCGCAAAAATATATCATTTGCTAATTGGCAGAGGAATGAGGTTCAGATTCATAGAGGATGACATTCTCAAAATAAATGCACCAACAACACCAGACAGGTGGTCTTTCAGCAAAAAAGGAGTATTATGTAAGATGATGGACCTGGCCTCGAGGAGAAATTGAAATGCGGTCACAGCGTTCAACTTCTGCGTTTTCATACCGCCTAAGCAGATGAGAAGTCATAGCAACTCCCACTTCAGTTGTTGCTCTACGACATTGTCCCTGGTGGCCCAACTTTATACCAACACGTTTAGGTCCTACTGTTAGTCGGTCAACTGCATCATCCATATCTGACGGAAGAATTGATGAATGGCCTTTACGGACAGCTACAAGGGCAGCCTCTTGGACTAGTTGTGCCAATTTTGCTCCCGTCCATTCTGATTTTCAGTCTCATGAACTCAGACAAGAAATAGAAACTTAGGGTTCAAATGACAGTTGAATACTCACCAGGTAGGTTGTTAGCGTAGGAGGACAAATCAACAGAGTCTGAAATCTTCACTTTACTGGCATGAATTTTCAAAATTCCTGATCTACCTTTGGCATTTGGAGGGCGAATTCTTATCTGTAAACAATGTGAATTTATAGCCATTGTCAGTTCGAAAGATTAAATGGTAGGAAGGGAACTTGAAAAGCCCCCCCCCCCCCGGGCCGAAAAAAAAAAAACATAACCATCATAACACATGATGATGTAACTAATAAGAAACAACAAAACATCTGTGAGGTGGAGTGCTAAGGAGCTCCTCTTTTAAGCAAGCTTTCGGGTTCGAGTCTTGTGAATGAGAAACTGTCTTTTGGGAGAGCTTCTCCCCCCCCCCCCCCCCCCCCCCCCCCCCCGAAAGGGGTCCAACAAGGCTCAACTGTGGAGTAGTCGGAGTCCAATGTGGCCACCGGATACCAGGTGGTCTTGAACCCCCCCAAAAAAAAAAAAACAACCAAGAAACATGATTCCTCTCTTATAGATTCTTAGCAAATCAGTGTTTCATTTCTTATCAACAGCCAGAAATTTCCTCCATCCTATACTAAACCTTTCAAAATGCACAGAGCCCAAGGAATGTTTCCTCTTTTGATGTCTTTTCCCTACATTACCTTCCACATAGGTTGATAACAAGGTTAAAGGGTGGTAAATGTAAGGGTATTTGAAAGTATATATTTTTCACCTTTTAAGGAGCCATAAATTCGGAACAACCTGAAAATGGGAATGAAAGGCAAATAATATGGGACTTGCAGAATAAATTCAGCGACAAACCTTGCGGTCAAAACGGCCTGGCCGAAGAAGTGCAGGATCTAATAAATCCTTGCGATTTGTAGCAGCTAGAAATATAACACCTTTGCCTGTGTCAAACCCATCAAGCTCTATCAAGAGCTGATTCAACGTAGTTTCTCTCTCTTGAGTGGCTGCATTATACAGGTGCTCAGTAGATTCCTGGTAAATCCCCTGACGCCTAACCATCAAGCACACACCAAATTATTCAACATTTCAGTTTTATGTGGGCAAGGAAGCTGCACAAAAGTTCACAAAAACATTATACCTGGTTGCCAAAGCATCAATTTCATCAATAAATATGACTGACGGTTTGTTCACCTGTTATGAAGAAATGAATCTCATGATAAATGACAGAGTAAAAAGTAATAAGAAGGATAATAGTTATAACAGTGACACTAGTAATTACTAGTATTAAAAAGTATTAGTCAATAAAAAGAAAATCTGATCCACAAAAATAAATGTATTACAAAAGCAACCAATTTTAATTACCTTGGCCCTCTTAAATAAATCTCTGACACGAGCTGAACCAACACCAACCAGAACTTCCACAAATTCTGAACCAGCCATCTGATAGAATGGAACACCTGCTTCACCAGCTATAGCCTTGGCTACTAGTGTCTGCAAATTAGTGCACATTATGTTTTCAGTAAGAAAATTGATTCCTTTCATTGGAACGTTTTTAGTAAAACTAACCTTGCCACATCCAGGAGGACCTTCCAAAAGAACTCCATGCGGAGGCTTTATTCCCATTTTATCAAACAGCTCTGGATTTTTCAAGTATCTCACCAACTAAGCATAGATAAGAAGAGGAATTAACATAACAGTGTACATAAAACATTAGAAAAAGAGAACCATGTGCAAACCATTTAATATGACAATTTAATTTTAGAGAAAACAGTTTCAGCATACTGACATGGAACCAAAAGTCAAAGTGCAAAGAAGAACATGATGATATAAAGTAAGGGAATCAGGCTGTTGGAGCTTTGGTTCCGTTTTAAAGTGTCACAGGCAGTTGGCCTGGGGTCCAATCTGGTCACACCAGCCCCAGTTGGAACATTAATTTTCTTTTTTAAAAAAAAAAAATAAGAAAATTGAAACGAAGGCCTTAGAAGGATGAGCAAAAAGAAATGTGTAGTAACTTTGAACATGAGAAAATCAATACCTCTTGAAGTTCCTCAACTGCTTCATCTATGCCAGCAATGTCAGTAAATTTTACTCCAGTTGCACCCTGAAAAACAGAATGCATGAGCAGTGCAAGAATCTGATGAATTTCTATAATAAAAGATACAGCTCAAAAGTAACTAACATCAACACGAGCTTCTGCTTTAGATTGAGAAAAATCAATGCCTTGCCAGAGGTCCTGTAGATGCCAAGCAGAATAAGGTCAACTTTCTTGTAATTTAATTAACTAGAAAATAGTAATTAACAATCTCTAAGATTTGTAAAATAAGTACCCATTTCCTGAAGTTCTTAGGTCTTCTTGAGATAGTGAAACGAATAAGAACAACCATAGTTACCAGCACAAGGAGCATGGGTGTCAGTATCTGCATACTTGCAGAGATGCCACCCAAAGAGTGATATTCTAAGAAATTAGTGAATACCCCTCCATCACCAAAAAAATCAATCATATTGTCCCAAACTCTCTCTAAGATACTGGAAATCATTCCCAGGAAAATTTTAGCAAATGGTTTGCATATAGGCCATACAACATATACAGTAGCAACAAAGATGAAACTGGTAATGGCAAATATGGCCGAGGCAACGAAGCCTCCTATAACAGCTGCTGCAGCTGCCATGCCAGCTGTCACCATTCCGAGTTCTACCATCACTCTGCTGGATATGGAAGATGCAACTGGATAAGGATGCTCCGGTACTTTTCCCACCCAGGACTGCAGCTGAAGTTCAAATAGCACAAGTGAGAGGAAAACAAAAGTTAAATATAAGCTTATTATCACTACTTAATGATATCAAATTATTCAGCTAGCCTATATCCCAATACGTAGAAGTTAATGGACAATATGAATTTTTGGTGCCACATTTTGATGAAGATGATGATGACAGGTAATTTCCCATAAATTTTAGCAAATTATTATCAAGGGATGCAGGTCTATTCCCAGTAGAATTTGCAGTTTCATGTGTTAATATCTGTTTCCTATTCGTCTAATATACATAGACCATTACCAAATCTGTCAAGGTCCAAAGACATATAGAACAGAAAGAAATAAATATCCTCTGGATCTGAAAAGGAAACATCCACACACATATTCTCCAACATGTAACATGATATAAATTACAATTAGCCAATCTTTAGATAAGTTCCACAAGGGATTACCGCCATGTGCCTCTCAATTTCATATCGTGGCCCTGTGTACTCTTCCAGGATATCTTGAGCTTCAGTCTCATTTAGCCTCATTGCCCTGCAATGAATTTCCTTATAACACAGCAAATCAACAACTCACAAACAGAAATAAATAAATCTCCAAACAACTTGGGTAAACATTAAGGTTCACCATTTGGTCCTCTGCAATCTCTTATCACCAGGAATGTCCTTCAAATCCACAACAAAGTCCCTAAGCCCGCCACCATAAGAGGCACCCTTGTCCTCCTTAAACGTTAAAAGTTTGACCTTATCGCTCATCAAGGCTTTCCTGAATTCCTCCACACTCATTTTGGGTAATTCTTCCACGTGCTTCTCGAATTGCTCTTCCTCCGACAACTCCTTGCCAAATATCTGCTCAGGCACGTAAAGCTTGCCCCTATACTCCCTCAAAATATCTTTCAAGTACACATCGCCACTCTCTCTTTCATGCTCATTGTATTCAGTTCCAGGCTTAGCCATTAGCTTATTCATTAAGAGGTCGATTAGACCCCCATCCGCAGCCTTGGTCAAGTCTTGCTTCTCCTTCAAACTATACAGCCTGTTACCGATCAGATACTTGGATTCGACCTGGCACGGGTTTTCCCGCAAAACCCTCGTCACAAAATCTTCGCCGCCAGCTCTGCTGCTGGAACTGGAGTTTAATTCGCACAACACGGTGAAAGACCGGCGAAGATGTGGAGCCGTCGACTTCAATTTAAAGGCTTTCGCTACTCGAGGGATTGGTTTTGTGCTCTTGCTGTCGGATTTCGTAAAAAGAAGTCTCGCTGAAAGGATGCTGTCGAATGAAGCCATTTGCGCCCAGAAAATGAAACATGAAGCGAACTAGAATCGTCCCCGCCCTGCCATGGAATCGTGGTTCTTGCTTGAATGGTTTAGCCAGCAGAAGTTAATGTTATTCAGCTTATCCGGATCCAAACGCGATTCGTGTTAATGGTCCTTAGCTCCGGTTTTGCTTTTTAACCAAAAAGATACTACATTTGACATTTGGCGGACCATACAAATATACGTACTTATTTGATTAAGCTATCACAAAACCAATTAATATTATACCCTTTTTCTTACATCTCTATGTGTGTCGTAATTAAAATCAAATTCATTATATGCTCGTTTATATTTTCATTCTAAAATTAAAATTTAAACTTTAGCCAGCGGGCAACCGAAGAAAAAAAAAACTTATTGAATGTAAGATAAATGGCAAACGACATGATAAAAAGGAAAATTATGATAATTAGTTTTTGTTTTTTTTGGCTGAAATTTTTTTCACAACTCCAAGACACATGGTATTACTATTATTATTGTTGTTATTGTTATTGTTATCATTTCCGAAACAGCCATGTTGTCATTTAAATGTTTGCGCGCTCAGATTTCTCGTGCATTTTATGTTCGTAAGATTGAGAATCATGGTTGTTGCGTATTACAATAAAAGCATATAAAATATATAATTAGTATTTTTAAGAGTCTGCTCTTTTATTTCGATAAATTATGATATTGGCACCAGCTTTTGCAAATCAAAGTATACATCATTGTGATCCTAGCTTGATTTTCTATATTAGATTTTTTTACATTTTCCTTTACCCTGCTATTCAATAGGAACATGATTTCATCACAAAAAATGATTTTTACTCTATTTAAATAGCCAAATAAATATATATAAATTTTTTGTCACAGCTTGGGTTGGTCAAACCTATACCATATCTCTTATATCCATATATATTTGCATTTTAATATATCCAATATATCCTTCATAGTATAAAATAAATGTGAACATATCAAATTCTGTGTTCCTATTAAACTTGAGATATGTACAAATCATATACCGAATATATACAAAGTCAATATACAAAAAAAGTGATAGATGTATACAAATAATGTACAATATATGTATAAATGAGATCATAAATATATTACGGGGTTTAACATCTCATAAAAAACAGGTGTGAACATGTCAAATTCTATTTCTTGCCAATAGTGGTGTAAACAAACAGAACGTTCGGTAAACCGTTCAGCGAAAATTCGTTTATATTCGTTTATTTAGTTAAACGAGTAAATATGAACAAATTTTTCTATTTAATTAGTTAAACAAACGAACACGAACAACATCTCATTCATTCATTTACATTTAGCACCTTTTGCGCACTATCACTGCATAGCCTCCAAACACTGTCACACTAACAAATCACTAATCTCTAGAAGCCATCATCACCACATCTCATCCTCTAGTTGTCTTAACTTTCTATTCTAATTTTCCACTACCCATTAATTTAAAGGGAGATGAGCCAGTGGTTTATGACATCGATCCCACCACCACCGCCCTGACTCAACCCATGATTACTAACCATTGACGACAACCAAAAACAACAACGTAAGCCGGTGGCAATGGAGAGGACACCTGACTGTGATAGCAAAGAGGATGACGCAATGGTGGTGGCATGGTGCAAATGGGAGAAAAAGGAAATGGTGGGATTTAGTAAATTGAATTAAGGGTACAAGAATAATTTCAAGGGTAGGACATATATAATGTAGAGTATATTTTTTACCAATGCTTTCATTAATACTCAAAATACCTACATAGCTAATTTATTGACTATTGCACAATTAACTCTTTAAATTAAAAAGGCAATTGAATTGAAGCTAGATGTGTGTTTGAGAGAGAGAGAGAGAGAGAGAGACGTATAGTATGACAAGCAGTGTTGTTAAATCAGGCCCAGCTAGGTCAGTAGGATCGGTTTAATTGTGACTTATGAGATATAATAGGTTGCGTGAAACCCTCAAAATCATTTAGCTCAAATCCCAGCCAAATCCAGTTGACTCATTGACCAGTTTAACTCAATCAACCTAGGTAAAACCAAAGTTATGTTGGCTTGACACTTTTTTTTAACCATGCAGGCTTGACAATTCTATTGACTCAATTGTTTTAGGTTGATGCTTTACTAGTTGGCTCAAAATTGCAAACTTAAAAAAAAAAAACAAAAAACAAAAAAAATCATGAATATGACTATATCGATGCTTTTATTTGTGCATGCTTTTAAAATATTAAAAATTTTAACTTTAAAATTTGAATAATTGACTATGCACATATTGAAATTAAGTATTAGTATTTTATTATGAAATATGAAATACCAAGGGCCAATTCATTTGAGCTAAAGTCAACTAACTTTTTTTAACTTTTACATCTTTTTTACCTTAAACCAATTTTATTTGAAAGTCAATGTTATGTAGATACAATAATCAATTTGAAAGTAAATTTTTATGATGTTGTTAAATTTTTATTAATTTTTCTTTTTTAAGATTTGAAACTATAAAAATTTATAAAAATTTAGTAAAATTATAAAAATTGTATTTTCAATTGATTATTATAACTACATAATATTGGCTTTTAATTAAAATTAGTTTCAAGTAAAAAAAATATAAAAATAAAAATAAGTCATTTTATAATCAATTGACTAAAGTTAAAACGAATTGATTGTAAACTGTTATTATATGATTTATGATTTGCGAAAAACATGGAAATAGGCTATATTTTGGATAGCAATAACATAACAAATTTAGCAGCCTGATTTGCATTACAGTTAGTCCATCCAGTTAAACTAGTCAAATTGGTTGACCTACCCACCCAGCCATCACTCCGAATTATTCTCCAGACTGAGTCTGACAACATTGATAGAGCGGACATGGACCCTTCCCCAAAGTGCATATTATACCGTTGGTACACAGACAAACTTTTAGAGCTTGTGCAATAACTTCATTACCTTCAACCGGGAAGAACAGAAATTCGTGTAACAAATCCGCCTAGTTGGATTAAAGACTAGCTGATCAATCAAGAAATCACAATGTCTCCAATACAACCGTTGCACAGAGAACACCTAGAAACGCATGTGAAAATTATACTCGCTCCTGAAACAAAAAAGAAAGAAAACTATACACAATTATTATACTAGGAAACTATACACAATTACTATACTCTATTAGTTGATAACCATAGCTGACATGCAGAAAAGTCCAGCAAATAATTTTCTTGACGTAGAGAATATGAAGAACAAATTTATACTCCCACCTATCGTCTCTGGCATGAGAAAAAAGATATGCGCTTCAGGGGACATTATCCTGAGCCACAACGACAAATGATCACCCAGAGGGGAGCTCAATTGACAATTCTGTTGTTAGTTATGCTTTCAGATGCTTATGTTCGCCGAGTTTCATTACCATTTGCCTTGAACTGTGATAGTTTTCCAGGCACAGTAAAAACTTGCAACCATCAGGAAGGATCAGTCTCGAGTCTTCTCCTTTTGCTGGGCTGCCTCCAAGTACTGCTCTGCGAGCTTCTTCACCTTTTCACCTTCCTTGATCAGGAAATTTGCGTTTTTGGCATTTGAATGGTATTTCATCACCTTATCGGTTGTTTTCGATACTGCCCACCTGTACTGTTCAGCTGTGATTACTCCACTCTTGAATAGAGGCCTGATATGCTCTTTAATGTAGGACTCGACCTGTTCAGCACAACAAAGAATTAATTAGCAACCATGTAAACAAATACACGAGAATTTTCCATTTCCAAATAAATATTCTCATATCAGAGCTGCAAGCATTTACCACAGAAAGTGATATGACACTAGTATGTGAATTTTATAATAAATCTCACCTTCTTAGCTACAAAACTAGCATTCTCAGACTGCTTGTCAGCCTCACAGTTAGGTTTATCCTTTTCAGTATTTACCGCCCTGATTTCATTCCGAGAATCGGATGCATTAGCAGTTGCATGTGAGGCATGTTTGTTTCTCTCATCATTAATTTTGTCTTCAGATGCAACTGCTTCAATTTTCTCATATGGTTTTTGTATTGCCTCAGGAAATTTGTTTACAAAGGGCTCTTTATCTGGTCCATATAACTCCTCACACTCTGCAAGTGAGATCTCTTCACCTCCTGGACCAGGTACACATTCCTGAAGAATGCCATCGCTTTGACCCTCCATAATCATGTTTGAGTCTTTAACCAACGCCTTAGCAGGACTATCTACTACAGGGCAATCATCAGTGGAGACTCCATTTCCTGACTTCCCATGACCTTCTAAATCTACAGCACTGCTTGATCTTTCACTCGCAAGAGTAGAAAGGAATACCTTCATCTTCGATAAATTTTCTTCTAGTTGTAGCTTCGAGGCTTTCTCAACACTGACACAAATATAATCTTCATCTTCCAGATCATATTCAAAATCTCCATACACATCCACTTCCAGATGAGAATCCATTTCAAATACATCATCAAACTCTTCCTCCTTGTTCTTGGTTGAGAGACCATCAATGTCACCAGACATTTCTGCCTTATCACTAGGATCACCTTCTCCACCAGGATTTCCAGCTTCATGACTTGGACTAGTTGGAGGAGAATCAGACAAAAGCCCTGCATTTCTTAAGGCATCTACAACTTCAGGGTCTGTTGAACAATTGTTGCTGCCTTTTTCCTGTGTATCAGTACCTGAGGGGGGCAATGCTTCTGATCCCTTGGATCTGACAAACCTGGCATCATCTGAGTGGTGCAATATCTCTTGGGAACACAGGTTTAAATATACCACCTTGCTGTTTGACCGATCAGCAACATCTTTCTCAATGTTAATTGCATCAGCAACAGCCAACTCCGTTTCAGCTGTTCGGTGAATGATGGGCAAATTTACTTTCCTTAAGAAGTGCTCTGCTAGGCGGTAGAGCTGTGCCTGAGAAAATTATTTTTCACAAGTAACATGTATTGCATACTGGTTAATGCAACTTTTTTAGCACGTGTTATAGGTAAATATTTTTATCATGTGCCATCAAAAGATAGCAGAAGTTATATCATCTACAGATGGGGCAAATAGCAGCTCCAGGTGGCATAATGCAAGGTTGTTGTGTACCTGTCTAACAGACGCAGAGATCTTATTATGACGACAAGGAGCCAATGATGGTCTCATGTCTACTGGTAGTTGAGCCTGCTTGGAACAATAAAAAATAAAAAGAAAAACAAAACAAAAAAAGATTCGCGGTCAGAAGAAAAGGACTAGTTCATTATGACAGGTTTAAAAATTTTGTTCATTAGAACTCACATACCAGCAAGGGATAGTTTCCCTTAAGAATGACATTGTCCATTTCACTTGCTCCAACTTTATTTTCAGCAGCTTTTCTCCTTGAGAGCACCTCCAGGGCCAATTTTCTTTTATCAATCTTAGGATCAGATGCCAAAACTACTTCCGTCTTTGCACCAGACTTCAAAGTGATTTCCTTCTCCGAATTGATGTTTGAAGCTGCAGATAAGGAAGCTAGAGATCTCTTTGCCCCTTTACTGGAATGGAATCTAGTTGAAGCAGCAATAGATTTTGGGTCTGGAATACCAGTTTTCCTGCCTTTTGAATCAGCTGATGGCATCCCTGTCTTGGGTTGACCATCACACATTGATGTGTTATTTCCACTGAGACCCAATGCTGGGTTTGAAGATTCCCCCACTGAAATTGATTGTTGTTTATTTTGTTCAGAACTACAGGGAGAATTAAGATGCAACAGAGGCTTTATATCATCTTTTCGTGGGAAAACAGATGTATCTGCTAGATACAGTCTGGAAAGAATGGGATTGGGGGCTTGGGAGTCAGAAATTGGCTCATTCTTTGAGCCACCTTGATTTTTCCTAAGCACATCAAGAACTGACTTCAGAGTCTCGATCTTTTCAGGCTTTGAAGCTCTCATGCAGCGGTACTTCCAAAATTCAACTTCACAGTCTCGGTCCCATGCACGTCTCCGTCTTCCATTTGTATCTCCATATATTTTTTTTGTGAGGTTTTCACGTACTTTACCCTTCTGCATCATGTTTTTCTTCATTTTCACAGCCAAAGCAGATGGCTTGAAATAATCAGGTTTTGGTCCTGCTATAGCAGCCCTAAAAGCAGCAAGAAGTTTAGGATCAAAAAGGTTTTCTCCAACATCTTTTGATGATCGGTTATGGACAGCTTCCCTGATCTCTTTTCTTAAATTTTGCACAACAATGGATGAGTCTTTATCCTCTGAAGATCTTCTCATAATTTTCTTAACCCTCAAGCCTGCTGCATTTTCCTTGTCCTTAAGGGATGTATTAGCATGATTGGACTTTGTTAGGTCCTTGGAAGTCCTACTGCTACTTCCCTTAACAATTGCCATTATATCACAGATGTGCTCCTTATTCGTACTATTTCTAACCTTACTATCATTGGACAGCTTTGGTGTAGGGCGCCTAGGATTATCATCAGTTACAAATGCATGACTTTGGCCCTCAAAAGCCCTGTGGACTAATCCTTCAGCCCTTATCTTCTTTCGAGATCCCTGCTTGTCATCCTCACAAACGACATCATCTCTGATCAAACCACAAAAGGGATACACTCAATTCAAATGTTTGAATTCACTTAAGAATGAAAGGAGAAAAAAAAAAAAAGAAAAACATAGTGCACTAAAATATAGATTCAACACAAAAAAAAAAATAAATAAATAAAAGACAAACAGTCTACAGCCACTCTGAAGAACAAGATTATTCACCATGCAGAAAACACATCCTGGGGAAGGGGTGGCTTTCAGTGGTGAGTGTGAGCAAAAGAAAAAAAGGAAAAATTTTGGGTAATAAATCTGGAGGTACTGTCCTCTTTCAAAAGAAAAAAAATAAAGAAAAGGAAAGAAAAAAAGAAAAGGAAAGAAAAAAAGAAAAGGAAAATAAAGTCAAAATTTACAGCTCAAGTTATAGATTTTTTCCCCTCAAATTTGTTGTGCTTACACCACCACATCATATTTACGACATGTTAGACAACTACTTCCCATCTAGCAGATTCCAACTATTTTGTAGTAACACTTGATTGATTGATAGATTAAATAGTACTTATGTAGACAGTAATATGAAGGTTAGCCATTATATTGTGGCCCTGCAGATACTATAGGATGAAACATAACTCTTGCATGGCATTAGCATACGTCTTAGACCATGAAGGCAGAATGTTATCCAAATTACATCTCTGCTTCCTTAAAAAAAAAAAGCCTCAGCAGGTATGACCTTCATATCACAGTAATTGTATCAATCCTAATACTCAGATGCACTGGCCAATATGTTTGCATTATCCAACCCTGAATTCTACATGTGAATACAATAAAAAAATCAGGCATGCTTCTTTCAAACTCAAGATTCAGTGCAGTGCCAACAGAAACAGGGGACCTATAGTCATATCAATGGTCCAAAAAATAAACTACAGTAACATCCTACAGCAGAAAAATATGGAGACATTGGGGGGAGGGAGCAAACAATGTGATTATGGCTATCATTGAGAGAGGAAACTATTGGAAGAAAAGGAGAAAGTAACTGAAAAAGAACCTGAAATCTGCAGGGTCCCTTTTTACACCAACAATCCCGCTAGTACATGCAGAATCATCAGGTGGAATCCTCACAGCTGTAACACAATCAGTATGGCCACATGTCATGAAATAGCATATGTATACACGTTCAAGATATTGAATGGACCACTGAGACACAGAAGTGCTCCATTTCGGAAGAGTGTTTGCAGTCAGCTTCTGCGACAAGCAGAAAACACAGAACGATACAAATTGATCGTCTAATCCACTATTATTTGATAGCTTCTGGCCTTCTAGAAATTGCTGACAGTTACCAAATGGACCTATACAGAAGGCCAGACTACAACGGAAACAAGACAAATGGGAAAAATATGCTTTCAACAAGCTTTTGCTTACAGTGTGGGGAGAACTCTTCTGCATGATTATGGACCTGCAATCCTGGTTGCCCTTGATTTTTGTTTCCATCACCATTTACAATATCAACTAGAAGCAGAAAAGACATGATTAATGGTAATTGAAACACACCAAAAAAATGCATTCCATATAAGACAATCAGTCATCTCAGCTAGTTACTGAGGACAGGGGGTAGACAGAAAGTAACTCATGCCTACCAAAAATTACCAGAAACATCGTACCTATATTAGATTCAACACACATTGCATGGCCATGAATAGGAGATGCTTTTGTCAAATCCCCCACACTTGTAGCATTTACTGTGTCTACAAGTTGGGACTTCAACTCAGTAAGTGTAAAAGAATTTGAAGTAAAAGCAGATGAATTTTGTGACAATGATAAGTCCAGCCGATTTTTATATGACAAGTTCTGTGTATTATTTGTGTCAACATTGGGAGGACTGCCTTCAGATTTAAATGGCACAATTTTCCCATCTTCATGAAGGTCAATTTTGGGCAAAAAATTCTCAGTTGGTTTTTCAGAGCCTTGATCTCCTTCAACAAGTGAAACAACTAGAGCTGTCTCTCCATCATCCGCAACAGAAACAGTTAACTTCCTACAGAATGCAGCCTCCATTGAACATTTCTCATCATTAGTCACTTGATCCCACTGCTGGTTAGCTTTCTGCAGTGTAACCAAATCACATGGTGCTGGATTGACCGTAGATGCACATCTACAATGAAATTAACGGTAGAAGGAAGAGGAGATCAGAAAATAGCTAAGATATAGACAACCAAGATGCCCCATGAAGACTGAATTTATTGACACAAAAAGAAACAGTATGAGTTGCTCTAATCTAAGGCACTTCAGCTAGACATCCGAAAGACACATCAACTGCATCAAACTTTGAAGTAACTAAAGTTATTGCAGCAAGTTCGAATTTTATTGCAGAACATACACCCTTATATCATAAATCAAACATTAAAAAAAAAGTACATGACTGCTGAGCCATCCAACTTAAGACCAACTGGCAATTGCTAGAGAGGCCTTGCTACATATAAAGCACTGTTAAACCCCTTAGCTAGAACAAGTGGGATTACACCACTTAACATACCCTTCACAACCAAGCTGATGGAACAACTGAAATAATCATATCACATGGAATTTGACAACAACTTAGCGCAAATAACTGACAAACAGAGCAACAAAAAACCAGGGACCCTGATACCATATTTAAGCATACCATGTTAAGGCACACAATCAAAATTCAATGAAGAACCTTGGGCCTAATACCTGGGGCATATCCATGTATCCTCTGAGGTTCCCTCGAGATCAAAACCCACACAAAATGCATGATACCTGCAAAGATCAAGACAGTGCTTCACCATATATTCACATATTTTGGGCATAAAAGGTGAGAAAGACAAGGAAAAGGTCAATGGTTTGACAAAAAAAAAAAACCATGAAATTTCTTTACAAAAAATCATAGACTCCACATTTATCTTCAGCGCCAATTATAGAGAACTTGAGTTCAATGGTTTTTTTGTTTCTTTTCCTTTTTTTTTTTTTGCCCGGGGGCGGGGGGAGCAGGGCCAAGGGTGAATAGGGATATTAATCTTGGTTAAATCTCTTCATAAAATGAGGAGAATGGAAAAATCACTTCATCCATCTGCCTGTACACCACGTATGCATTGTTTCAAGGGTAGATTTATTATACCATAGTTTTTTCTTTTGCTTCAATTTAGGCATATTTCTAATTTTGTTCCCTAGAAATAGTTCCTTCCTATTAGACGGAGGAATAATTTGCCCACATCATGATGGAAAATTTTAACGCTAAAACCTCTATAAGAAGATTGAAGTTCACCATTTATCACAAGAATCGCAAGCAATTGATGTATCTAGATCAGCAACAGCTTCAATACTTGCTGGATAACTCCGGATTTTACAGCCATCTCCATCCAAACAGACAACTGCCTAAAATAGAGTTCTATGTAAGATTTAGATGGAAATTAAATTTGATAGGACAATAGAGATGCAGATAGCAGTTCAACATGCAGAATCCAGCTTCAGGTGCAATTGATCCTAGAAGCCACAATGGCATCTTCAATTTTACCATGCTCTGTAATAACATCATTTCAATGAATTGCTACCCCATGATAGCAAACAAAGATCAACAATCTAAAAGTAATACTGAACATAAAACTGAAATTGAGCTTGACAAAAATAAAAATTAAAGCGAACTCCTGACAACCTTCAAAACATGGAAATAAAGAATCAAAGAAAAAATCAACACGACATGAATCAAGCAGCAAAATTTTAAGTTGCCACTGTGTTGATCATTGAATTCCTACTAATCAAGAAGAAGAGGGGAATAAAAGAAACAGCAACAAAGAAGGGACTGAAGAGTGAGGAAAGATAGGGAGGGGGACAAGGCAAGAGTGAGAGAGCAGAAGAAACAGAAAAGGAAGATTGCTTGACTCTCAGATCATGCCTATCAACTTTCCCTTGCTTGACTCTCAGATCATGCCTATCAACTTTCCCAGGATTAAGAAAAGGTTATGGATCTCATGAAGGTATTCTTTGATTCTGTATATAGAAACTTTACATGTTCATCAATGTAGTATGACGGGAAGGAAAGGGTATTGCTTTTCTCCTCAATGCTCCAATCATCATCTCTGCATATACAAAAGGAACGAAACAGCATCAGTCTTAATTGTTCCCATTCACAATTCTCTGTTTCCCATATGCTATAGAAGCCTAATATGCTATGTAGCAGCAAAATATTGCATCCCCTACTTGTACGCATATCATGAGTTGCTGCATACCTCAAATCTGGCGGAGACTGACTAAGTGCTAAATCTCTCCTTCAGATAGGATTTAAAAAGTTCATTATTTTTTTTAAAGAAAAAAAAAATTGAAACAAAAGGATAAAACAAAAGCATAAAATTCTCAAGGACTCATACCTGGAAATTAAGTCCTCGTCAGTTTTCTTGCTCCCAATTGTATCATATACCTTGAATATCAACCACAGAATCATAAGCTTTTTACACAATCTTGACAACTTTCACAAAAACAAAATGAAAGGCAACTACTGCCTTATGTTCCATACGGAAACATATGATATGAATGAGGAAAAGGAAATACGCAAGCTTCCAAAATGCTGCATACTCACAGGAACGCATGTAATCAGCTGAAATTCACTTTGGCAAAGTGGGCAAAGGTTTGTGATAGTAGCCCAGTTGTCAATACATGCAAAACAAAACCTGTCATTCACAAAAGATTCCATGCCATCAATTGAACTGATAATAAGCCTGGCAAACTAATTTGACATATAAAAGAAACTTAGGCAACCCTACAATCCTAATTTCAGCTTGAGTTCATTACAGATACTAAGCTGTAACAGAAAGAATTTTGAGAAAACTATTAGGTTATATATACCAATGCTGGCAGCAATCCAAAACGCCCCTGTCTATAATAACATCCATGCAAATTCCACATCTCTCGCCCTCCACGCTATCAAGCTCCTGTACAGTCCAAAAATTTATTTAGGTCAAAGTAAACTTCTTCAAGTCACCATCCACATGTTCAACACAAAGAACAAAATCCTACGAAAGGAAAGGCATGGACTTAGCAGCGACAGCAAAGTACCCACTGCCCACTGTCCTACAGCTACACGGACATCCAAAAACCGGTATATATGATCAATATAACCAAGTGCAAGAGCTTAGCAATTAATTCATACAAAAGCATAATTACAAAGTTAATTGCAATGACAAGTAAAGCGTACAGTAACATGATCGTCCACTTGAAAATTGGCCTCCTCCTCCTCCAATATTCCACTCGTGACCAAATCCACGTCCATTTCTCGGAAAAGGTGCCGAACTGTGTTACTATAAGTCGATTCAGAGTAATGATCAACGGAAGAAGTTTGATGTCGCGAGATTTCTCGATGTTGGGAAGGGGAAAGGAAAATTTCAGGAGCTTCGAAAGAAAATACTTTGTTAAAGAGACTAATTTAGAGGAAATTACGATCACAGGCTGTGTTTCGAGTTTGGCCTGCTGCGTCTCCTCTCGTCTGGATCAGCACCAGAGGCGAGAAGACGAAGACCAGGTTCGTGCAATCGCACTGGTGAAGCGAGTCATGACTCGTTAAGCAATCGAAAAGACATTGCCAAAGTTAACAAAAATTATGCAATTATATAAAAAAAATGACAAAAATAGCAAAAAAAAACCATTAATATTTTAAGATCAATCACATCAGCCACAAATTTTTTCCCAAATAAATCACTAACTTTATTTAAATAATTGAATAAACCAAGACCATTGTTCAGATGGCCCAATTCGCCCATTAGATATTAAAATTCAATAAAAATATTACAAAATTTCTCAACATTTTTATGAACTTTAATGTAATTAATGCCTTTAGTTTAAAATAGCCCAAATATGCTATTTTCATTACCAAAACAAGAAGTTTACTCGAAACAAGAACTTTACTAATATTTTAATCAATATTTGAAACATTGTTATCAATCATTCCATTTTTCATTAGATACACCGCATCTTACATCAATAATAGTACTGAGTTTTGAGAAAGGAAAGGTAAACTTGAAGTTGATGCTGCCTCCATGGATAAAGAAAATAACTGAGGATGATAATTTCTCTCGGTCTCAGTTAGCCAAAGTAATTCTATCATGAATATCATAACTTTTATCTTATTTAAATAGAATATATCATATTTAACAAAAGACAAAAATAATGAAATAAACCACTAATGTTTCCAATTTTCTCCGTAAATGATGAAATAAACCTAAAATATTTTCAAGTCTATTTGCAAAATGATAACACTAGTCTCAGTAAAATGTTGAATAAAATATTAAATTAAATGGAGAATAGGCCATTTGATTCATTTAATAATATTAACGGTTTATTTGACTAAAAAACAAATGTAAATGGCCTAATCGGGTTAACCCAAAAATTCTAGTAGTTTATATGATATTTTCTATATTATAATAAATAAAATATCTCTTCTAAAAACAGAATATTTCAAAAAATTACTTTTAAATGACCAATTTAAGTTGACTCATTAATTTTAGTGATTTATTTAGCTCAAAATATATTAGTAGCCAAGTCAGATACACTATAAATATTAATGGTTTATTTGTTATTTTTATAAGTTGACTCATTAATTTTAGTGATTTATTTAGCTCAAAATATATTAGTAGCCAAGTCAGATACACTATAAATATTAATGGTTTATTTGTTATTTTTATCTATAAAGGATACCGATTCTCCGAAGAAAACCAGTGACCCTTAAACTCTTTTTTCAGTCGATAGAATTACCTGTCAAATTAGAACTCCTCCTATTAAACTTACCAAAGTCATTACTCATTATATTGGCTCTTGAAAGTGCCTTTTTCCTACAGTTGCATGTCACACTGCCAAATATCATCTATTCAAAACTACCAACTTCAGAGTCTACTTTCAGAAAGCACCTATTTTGCACTTATCTTCTAAATTATCTTTTCACAAAATTTGAATAAAAAATTCTGATCTCTTAGGTTAGGCTGACAAAAATCCAGCAAACAAAAAAGTATGACATAGAATGCTATATTAGATTAATCAATGTTAAACATATTCTCATTAATTAACTAGGTAATAACCTCTTCCTTTTTTTTTTTTTTTGTGATACTCTCACTTTTATAGGGCCTTAGCATGAGCTCCATTGACAGCTTGAAGATTCAACGAAAGGCTAATAAAGACTTGGGTATAGTGATTATTTGTTTATAAAATATGTTCAAATTAATAGTGATTGTTTTTAGATATGGTGGTTATTTGTTCAAATTGTATGGCTACTGAAATTTTACATTTTGACAAACATAAAAGGTATGTAAAAGATAATATTTATGATAAACAGTTATATTAATATAATTCTTTCAAATTTTACTTATGTCACTGAGTCAAGTATCCATTTATAATGTTTTTCATAGTAACAACATGATTTCATTAAAAGTAGTAATAGTGAAACATGCTTAAAATTGTAGCTGCCCAAAAAGGATTGGTTTAGATGAAGAGTATTTGCTTCCCAAAAAATTCTTAAACATCTCAAAGACAAAAATAAAATGATTTTTTAAATATAAAAATGAATTTGTTTGATTGCAAACTCATTAGGTTTAGTCATGTAATCATTTTTTAAAAAAATAAAAGAAAAGAAAAAGCAAATCTTGTTATGTAATTACAATTGTATTGATATCTGTTTTTAAAAAGTGATTGGAAGTATTTATTTTTATGTATATTTAGTTTTTATGAATCTTCTACATGAATTGAAAGACAATATTTCTTCAAATGTCCATAAAACATTTTGATATTTTTTTGGAAAAATATGTATTTTTTTAATTCTTTAATTTGAATTGAAAATTTTATAAAAGAAAATTTATTTTCAAGAAAATTTTATTCATGTAATAATTAAAAATAAAAAAAATTAAATTTCAAAATAAAATTAGATGTACAAAAAACAATAGAAGTAAAAAAATATGCAATGTTGACCAAAAATAAATAAAATATCATTTATTCATAAAAAAAACCTAGATATGTGTGATTTATATTAATTTTTCACTTTTACCCCTAAAATTAAAATTAAGAGATTCTTTTTTAAGTTTTCTGTAGTGAGAATTTAAATGAGAATTAAAAAAAAAAGATTTTTTGTTGGATTTTGTGTAGTGAGACTTTAATAATGATTACAAAAAGAAAAAAAATTTAGTTATAGTAAAAGGTTAAATAAGAGTAATAAGGTAAATTGGATGCTAAATTTTTTAAAAAGATGAACAGATTAACTTTTTTAAAAACGATAAAAAAAAATTTTGTGTAATACATTCACAAACTTCTTTATAAAAATTGAAAAATATATCGGTCCTCAACCATTAGCCAAGTCATTAATGGGACATGGGTCAAGATACTTTGTTTTCCACCACTAAAACTAATTTAGTAGTTCTTTAGATCCCAAAAAATTAGTATTCTTCTTCTGTCCTAAATTATAAAGTACCTCATTACCGTATACATTATACATATATTTTTTATTACCAAAAAAGGTACATAACTTGTATTATATGGGAGCATTTTTTAAAGGCCTAAATGTCTATTGCTCAATTGAATTATCATAACTCGGACATTTTACACCCTGAACTATGAAACGAATCACATTGACCCTTGAACTATGGAAAATGGGACAGTTCTGTCCCTTGACTCAGTAAATCGCGCACGTGGTTTGAATGACGTCACCTGTTTAACAGAGAAGTAACAAAGGGGTTTAGGGTAGCGGGAAAAAAGTGCCACTTTCGCATGTCGGGGAAGAGAAGTGGGAGTTTTGATGTCTGAAAAGGAAAACAAAACAAAAGAGTATCTCTGCTAATTGAACGGTCAACAGATCAAATCAAAAAGGACAAAGGTATTGAACGGACAACAAAGCAATTGGAAAATGCCAAAGGAGAACATCGAAACTATTTGTGCATGTGGAAAAGTTCGTTAAATCAAATTTCTAATTCTTGGTATGTTGACCAATGTTAAATTGCTTTGGGTTTCGTGTGGTGGGCCTATAGGTGATGAGATAGTGAATTAAGAGTGGGCATGGGTTAATTTATTTGTATATTTAATGGGACATGGTTAATAGTAGGTGTCCTAAGTTATTTGAGTGAAATTGAATTAATGTATGCATTAAGTGTTAATTAGGTAATTAATTGTGGTACAATTATTTCGTTGTTGTTATTTTGTAAATGTCAGACAAAGTTGTAATCAAACTTTGTCACGGTGGTGTACTAACAAATGAGCATATATTTTGGTATCCATATAGGCAAGGTTGAGAAACATCAATTATGCCTATTATCGGTCAGCGGTACGTTGCAAGAATTGGGATATAGGAATGCGGATATAAAATCAATATATTATAAAAGTCCTTCTTGACCTCTTGATTTAGGATTAAGGTGTATAAGTGACAAAGGTAGTTTATTGAAAATGTTATCTTGTGGCTTTAGGAAAGGTGGAGTGGAATTTTATATTCAAGATAGTGATGAGTGGCTGAGTAATAATAATAAGGTATTGGCTGACTTTTTAGAGAGGCCCAATAACGAGGGAAAAACGTGCAATATGAGATAAGGTAATGTGCCCCTTCATGAAGTAGCAAACAATATGCCAACACAGCATAATAATAAGAGTAAGGGGGATAGCAAGGATAATAATGTTAGTGAAGAAAATGATGATGATGACGATGAGGGTGAAGATTTAGTGAGAGAATGTGAGCTTGAGTTGAATGGGATTGACAATGCTCTATGGAAGTGAAGATGAAGAAGTCCGGGTAGGAATACAGAAAATGAATAAATGGTTTGATAGTTGGCCAAAAATAGCAAAATTTCAAAATCATGGAGTTGTAGATGGTGATGATGGAGAAAAAGGCAATAATGTTAATGGGCTAGACAATTCAGATGATGAAAGTTTATACTCGTCAAGTGAAGATAATGAAATATTTTTACGGATAAAGGAATACCAATTCCCAAGGTATAATGAGAATGCTAAGGATGTAAAGTTCTTTATTGGATTGGTTTTTACTGATTATAAGTAGGTAAAAAGAGCTTTGAAGAAGTATTATATCAATGAGAAGCATGACATCTTGTTCTTAAAGAATGAGTCTACTTGGGTTAGGATTTGTTGCAAGGATATAAACTGTCCTTGGTTATTATTTGTTTCCTATAAGGAATGACATCACAGGAAGGACTTTATGGTAAATAAGTACATTGATCAACATAAGTGCAATAAAGTTTTCAAAATTTTTGGTGCCAATCAGTCATGGATTTTAGAAACTTATGAAGGTTTGATATATACCCACCCAGGAATAAAGCCAAGTTTTATACATAACACAATTAGAAGTCAGTTACAAATTGATGTGTCAATGAATCAGTGCAAAAAAGCAAAAACGAAGGTTATCAAGAAATTGTAGAGAGATGTAGGGGCTGAATATGAAAAGCTCAACAACTATGCCAGGGCATTGATGGCTTCTAATCTGGGGAGTAGTGTGGATATTTAGGTTAATGACAAGAGAGATGGAGGTCCATCAGTGTTCAAAAGGTTTTACATTTGCTTTGACGCCTTGAAGAAAGGGTTTCTCGAAGGTTGTAGGCATTACTTAAGTCTGGATGGGTGTTTTCTGAAGGGGGTTGTGAAGGGACAACTCCTGTCTGTCGTTGGTAAGGATGCAAACAATCAAATGTTTCCACTGGCTTGGGCAGTTGTGGAGGTCGAGTGTACCTCATATTGGAAATGGTTTTTAGAGCATTTGAAACTTGATATTGGATGTACTAATGACAAAAATTGGTGCTTCATGTCAAACCAGCAAAAGATCAGTTATTCATTATTAAAGTTAATAAATTCCTGATGTTTATTATTTGTTTCCTGATTTTGGTTTATTAATTGCTTGGTTATTATTTCTTTACTGATTGTAGTTTGGTAATTACTCAATCTTACTGTTCTATTATGCATGTTTTAAGTTGATATTTTTAAATAGGCGCCAGGAATAGTTACATAATTTAAATACTTCTATTGTTTGATTATTTTGATTCATTGCCAATGTCTAATGGAGGGAAGGATCGTAAAAGGCGAAAATAGGGGTAAAAATGGGCTTGAGCTCGGCACCTTCATTGTTTGGTACTACCCGGGCTCGAGCTCAAAGTACTCGAGCCCAATTTTTCAGGCTCAAGGTGGGCTCGAGCTCGGCTTGAAAGCCCGCTAATATAAATATTTATCCTAACTACAACTTAAATGAAAGATGATGACTAAATCTGTAATTTATTTACATAGATAACCAAAGAAAGGAAAATTAGAGAACTTATCCCAAAATTTCTAATCACTTTCTATTCTACCTTGATTCTATGAATTGCACAAATGAGCTATCATTTTCCTCATTTCAACTATTAAGCAACCATAATCTGTCCTCTACCGGCTGCCTTATTGATTTATGGGCCACTGCAGTCAAATTAACAAGGGATTCATCCTAGCATACTACAAATCAAGCACATAACTAGATAAATTAAGAACATGTATGAACAACCCAATTGCAACTCGCAAGGTTAGGATGACCGACCTGGGTTTACAGTGTCAAGGGTAGGATGGCCGACCTGGGTTTCTAGGCTCTGGCATCAAGGGTAGGATGGTCACCATCTGCTTCGGGCGTCAATTTTGTTCTCAAATCTCATCATTGATTTGGGTGTCATTTCCAGCGTCAATCGTTGTCATCATTGAACATCGTTAAGGGTAGGTTGGCAATCATTGTTGATTCGAGCGTCAATCGTTATCGTCATTGATTATCATCGCGATCTGGTGGTGGCCGACTATGGATTCGATTTAAGGCTGTCGAGCAACACTGGTAGGACGGTGGTGGCCATCGGCTAAGGGTCAGTTAACTAAGCCTAAGGGTAAGGTTGCGTTGTGATCAGGCACTTAGGGTTGGTTGGGAGTAGGCAGGGAGTATGGGCCTTTGGTTGTTATAGCCTATAAGAGTTAAGAGTTTTAAGAGAAATACTTGGCTCGAGCCCAATTGGCCCTCGAGTCCATAAGGCTGAATACCTTAAGGCTTAAGCTTGATCTCAAATTTACTCAAGCCCATTTTTTGACTCGTTCGAGCTTAAAAAAACCCGTTTCAAAAAGTCTCAATTCGAGTTTGAGCTTAAGCTAACCACAAAAGGTCCGGCCTCTTTTCACCCCCAGGCGAAAGGAACAATTAACAATAATTGATGGCTGTGTAGTTCGGAAACCAATTTGTAACAAAGAGTAATTTAGATGTTAACCTTACATGTTCTATTATTAATTACTGTTGTTTATTATTTGTTTCTTGCATTTGAAAATTGTACTACCGCCATGCTTGTTCTAAGTTGATATTAGTGAAGGCCAATTTGTTTTTACTTGTTGTTTATTTAGGGGTTGTTAAATGCAGTGGCTAATGTCTTCCCGGTAGCTGAACATAAACTATGTTCACGTTATATTTATATGAACTGGTACCCAAGGTTTAAAGGGGAACATTTGAAGATTGTTTTTTATGCAGTTGTTAAGGCGCCAAATAAACTTGCTTTGGCAAAAAAGCTAGAATAGCTTGATAAGTTAAAGCCAGGTGTAGCAGAAGCTACCACCCATGTGTAGAGGTGTTCATTGGGCCGGTCCCGGCACGGCCCAGCTCGGGACCGGCTCGCAACCGGCTCGGCACGGGCACGGCATAAGACCGGCTTCATTTGGGCCGTTCATGGGCTTGGAAAATGGGGGGAGCCAAGTGGGCTCGGCACGGCCCAGGAGGTGACGGAGACCGGCACGGGACCGACTCGGCCCGACGGTGATAAATGTTAACAGTAGGCTGGTATTTTAAACTAATTGTTATGGATATGCACAAGTGACTTGTCCTATAAGATTGAAAGTTGTCTAAAATAAGATAGATATATAAAGTAATGGTCTCTTGTTTCATTGACTTAAGCTTTTTTAACATGTATAAGATCATTATCATTAATGGTATCTCGCTTAATGAATCTCTCAACTTTAGACCTTCGTTAATGACCTTCCAATCACTAATTAATGTATTGATTTGACTAATAGTAATTTGGATAAAAAAAATGAATCAATTCTAGGTAATTTGATCTTATCTTTTGAATGAGAATCAAGTGAGATTTAATGTTTTTTTAACATGTGCTCAGGATGCATGTTAGACAAATAATTTAACTAAAACTATTGAAATGATTGTACAAAATTCTCACAAAATTTCATATATCATTATATCATGTGAATTTATATATATATATATATATATATATATATATATATATATATATATATATATATATATATATATATATATAAAGGTTAACTTGCTCAAGTTAAATAATGATATGCTGTATATAAAAACTTTAATAAGTTTAACATGATCAAAGTTTATTCACGAAAGCTACTCCGTCTTTTTGTGGTCAAACATGTTGACTTTTTGTCAACTTTGACCACAATTTTCTACCTTACCACTCAATATTTTTAGCCGATTCTTGCTTTGATCCTTCATTTTGTAGGTTGGAGAAGCGGACCATAGCAATGGAATGGCACCGGGACAAGCGGAACGGAAAACAGGTACGCAAAAGGCAACGGAAATTATAACTGTGGCGCCTAGGTGTCATGAGCGAGGCCTAGGCGCCACAGTACAAAGTGCTCTGCCAAGAAAAATTCAGTTTGGCGCCTAGGCGCCCATCCACCCCTTCTGGCGCCTAGGCGCCATGCGCCAAAGCGGCGGCGCGCTGACCGTTGGCAACATTCAGAAAATTTTTTAAAAAAGGGATAATTACAGTTTCAGTCCTTATAACGGTTCTCTGCCCTTGTTTGACCCCTGTTTTTACATTTTTGCCCCATCCAACAACTATTTTGTAAGGTATTTTTGGAAAAAAAAAAAAAAAAAAAAAGGCATTCCCCTATAAATAAGGAGGTCATTTCCACCATTTCTTCACACCAATCTTAGCAATCTCTCCTTCTCTACTACTATATTCTCTCATTTCTTTGAAGCACTCAATATTATTTTCTTCATTCTCAATCAATTCTCAATCAATTCTCAATTACTTTCAAGGCTTGTGATCTGCTCATTTTTTCGTCACACAAATGGCATCAAGAGGAAAGGGAAATGCCTCAAGCTCTTCATCCTGCACCGGTTTGAGGTCATTTTTCCGTGGCATTTCCCGACCGTTGACCCATGGGACTCATATCCAACAAACTGACGATGACGAGCAATTCGATATGAGTCAATACGACTTGGGCCTCGACGATCAACTTTCTGATGACGACGTTGAGGAGGTGGAGCCCACGGCAGTAGGGAATGTTGGTGGAGGAGATGGTTCTGAACAAACCCCGACAAGCCATCAAGCCGAACTTCCACCAGAAGGTAAGACGGCGAGGCGCACCGCATGGGTTTGAGAGCATTTTGACCAAGTTTTTGAGAAGGATAGTCATGGAAACAATGCGAGGTTCGCACAGTGCAAACACTGCAAGCAAAAGCTCTCGCACAAGAAGAACGCTGGCACAGGAACACTGAGACGTCACATGGAATCAAAGCATCCGACTTTATGTCCAGATGCAGCTACGAGTACCGGCGGTCAGACACAGCTTGCAAGCACTGCCGGCGGATCAGGTATTTTTAAATTTAATCAAAAAAATTGTAGAGAAGGCATGATAGAATGAATGATGTTAACTGAAAAACCATTTACACAATCGGAAGATAGACACATGGAAAAATGGATTACATCATACTTAAACCCTGCTTTTAAAAGAACATCTACGACCACTACTAGGAGGGAGGCATTTAAAAGTTATGAAGCTCGTAAATCAAACTTACAAGCATACTTCTCTGCTTTAGATCACTGTATCTCATTTACTAGTGACATGTGGACTTCACCACTAGGACAAAATTATTATTGTATAACTGCACATTGGATTGATGATAGTTGGGTCATTCAAAAACGTATAATTGCATTTAAATGGATGGAGGTCGATCATACTGGTTGGAACATATTCAATGTAATTTCAGAAAGTTTAAAAGAATTTTTTTGTTATGACAAGGTTTTTAGCATAACATTTGATAATGCATCAAACAACGATGTCGCGGCTGAGACATTGAAGGAATCACTAGAACCTGTCCGTGATGCCGCATTTTTTCATATTAGGTGTATATGTCATATTTTAAACTTAGCTGTCCAAAAAGGTCTTCAAGTTTTGAGTAATGAAATTACTCCAATTAGGTGGGCACTCCATTATTTAAAGTCAAGGACGAAAGTTTCTAAAGAGTTTAAGCAATATTGTCTGGAAAATGGCCTCGATTTTAGTTGGAAACGTTTTAAACTTGATTGCCCTACCTGAAAATGTTTTAAACTTGATTGCCCTACCCGATGGAACTCCACTTATGAGATGTTGATAGATGCGATGCCATTTGCTGCATACATGACATGTTTTATAAATGTCAGAGAAAAGAACACGATTTTGAAACAAGAGATGTGGGATAAACTGTCAAAATTGGCTGCTGTGCTGCGATATTTTTATGATGCCACTGTTTTTTGCTCCGGTGTATACTATCCCACATCGCACAAAGTTTTAATGCATATGGTCAACATTGCATGGGTTTTGAACCAATACAAAGATGACGAGTTCTTAAAAGACACAATTAAGGCCATGAAAGATAAATGGATTTTATATTTCAGTACTATACCCCCAATCTACTTAGTTGCAGCTACACTAGACCCGACCGTAAGAATCACAGGTACGCAACAGCTACTTGAGGGTTATTATAGTTTCTTAGAAATGACACATATTTCTGTTCATGCTATAACTGCCTCTATTGATGAGCACTTGCGAGAGTTATTTAAGATATATACCAGTCGACATAAGGATAAGGTTGCAAACACTACTTCATCTACCATCGCGTCTTCATCGGCCTCATTGTCATTCAATCCGGCTGAACAACTCCTCAAACGGCCCCGTGCTGTCGCATCCGGTCTTACTGAAGTGGACGCATATCTTAACCTTGTTTAGGAGAATAGTGAGACCGACATTCTAGACTGGTGGAAAGCAAGAAGTAACAAATTTCCAATACTTTCCATCATTGCCAAAGAAGTTCTAGCTGTTCCCGTCTCAACCGTTGCATCGGAGTCCGCTTTCAGCGCTGGAAAGCGTGTCATTTCAGAAAGACGCCCAAGGCTATCACCAGATGCAGTTGAAGTTTGTATATGCAACCGTGATTGGGGTCTTGCAGCTTGCAGATTACAAGATCACAAGAGTTCTAACGAGCAAAACCCCGATGAGGTAGATGCTTAAATCCACCGCTTGCTCATTATTTACTTACTTTGTATTTGATCTGATTTTCCTGTGTAGCACAAATCGTACTTTTTATTTTGCATTTAATTTTATGGAACGTTTCGCTATTGAGTAATGTAAAGCCCGTTCCATGGTATGTAAGTGCCGTTTGGCTTTAATATTAATAAAAGTTCACACCGGTGGTGGTGTTTTGCTCTTAACACAAGCAATTATACAAAATATAAAGATAACCTTAGAATAAATATTTATCTAGTTTTTTTGTCATTATTTTATTTATTGTCTTGTAAAGTAAAATCTTGGTAATCATGATTTGTTTCTTTAACATAAAGAAATAACTTTAGTCCTTAAGGTTTTAATAATTGACTTAATAAAGGTTACAAAAAATGGTTTAACTCAAAATCAAATATATCAAAGTTTCCAAACTTTTTCGTCAATTTCTTACCTTTTATTTTTATTTTTATTAAGTTATTCATTTAACGTTTGATTAATTTAAAAGTCTAGTAAAATTGAAGATGAAGTGGAATTTAAGATAAACTAGATTATAAAATATCACTTATAAAAAAACTCTCAGACTCTTGTTTTTATTAAGTTATTTAAAAGTGAAGACTAAAAAGTGAAGACTAAAAATTAAAAATAAAAACTAAAACTTAAAATTAAAATAAAAATTACAATTTTAAAAATTAAAATTTAACGGGCCAGCTCGGGTTCGGCCCAGGACCGGCACGTGTAAACACGAGCTGTGCCCGGGCCCAAAATACTAAGGCCCAAGACCGGCCGGTTCGATCCCGGTCCGGTCCAGCCCGTTGTGCACCACTACCCATGTGGATCCAATAAGTTTATGCAAGGCCTACTTCAATCTTGTAATAAAATGTGATTTTGTCGATAATAATGATGCTGGGGCATTCAATTTTGTCCTAATTAGCGCTAGGAGTAAACCTATCATATCAATGCTAAAGGAAATGAAAGAGTTTGTGATGGAGAGGACTGCACAAAGAAGGGCATTTAGAAGCAAATGGAAAGGTGATTATGGAAAAAATATATTGGACATTTTACATGAGAATGTAGCTAAAAGTTTTAAATGAACGTTAAAGTGAAATGACGATGATGGGTCTGAGGTGTCCTGTGGAAGAACAACATATGCGATTAAGCTAGACCAAAAATTTTGTAGCTATCATGAGTGGGAGCTCTCTAAAATACCATGTGCACATTCAATCAGGGCCATTTTATACAAGAAAGATGATCCTAAAAAGTACATCAGCCATTGGTACAAGAAAGAAAAATTCTTGCTTGCATATAAACATGTCATTCAACCAATGGCTGGAGAGGACTTTTGGGAAGACACTATACTTGGGAAGGTTCTACCTCTACTATAGAGGGCAATGCCAAGTAGGATGAGGACTAAAAGAAAAAAAAAGCTAAGAATGAGCCGAAGAAGGGGAGTATGAAGCTATCAAGACATGGTCGTGTAATGCATTGCACTATATGTAAGAGTGATGATCACAACAAGAGAAGGTGCCCCTTGAAAGATGTAAGCATGTTTTTAGTTACGTTGTGCATATTACTTACACGTTATTTTACATGTTATTTACCTGGTACTTTATTCACAACATTGTAGGCTAATCCCATAGAATAATCTCTGCATGTTACTTCACAAATATTGTAGGTACGTACAACATATTTCATAATTTTTTATTTACTATAATGGTGTGGCAATTAACAATAAAACATGTTTTTGTATTGGTTTTTTAGTCCCGACTAACTCAACAGGAAACTCAACTCATTGAAAGGCATAAAAGAATGAGGGTCTGTCAAAAAAAAAGTAACAAAGGTAGTGGCACAAATGGACAAAGTTTTCAGCAGTGAAGCACCTTGAGAAGCTGGTTGTTTTTGGCTATTACGTTTGTTGTACATGCAACAACTGGTAGCAAATTTAAGGAGTAATTTTGTTGTATTCACAACAAATGTAGTAACTAGTTGATCTTTTTGCTACTACAATCAAAATACTTATGATACCTATTTTAGATATTGAAAATGGATTATGTTATTGACAGAAGTTCTTTTGTGTTTTAGATTGCTGCACAATTGTACTTTATTCATAAAAACGATCCTTGTCAAATTTTTGCAGAAAACAAACTAATTCAATGCTTGGTTTTCAGTTATAATTTCGGCAGAGTAAGGCCTGAAATGTTGGCCAACTCTATTGTCTTTATTTTGCTGCACATATAAGTCTACTATGTCATAAATAGAGTTCAATGCTTGTACACAGTTTGCACGCAAACTGAACTCGAACCAACTTTTCTAGCAATAATAAAACTAGTTGCAAAAACTTTGCTATCAATGGAGTAATACTGCAAAATACCTACTGAACAACAGATTGGATCAAAAGAAACTTGTCTTTCACCTTGTATTTCCATTCAATCTCTAATTTTGATCAATACAAATCCATGCTTACTGCCTACAACATACAAAACCAAGCCAATAAATCCCTGATTTATATCCTACCAACCCAAAAGCACAAAAATTTCACAAACAACATTCACAGCACCATAAACCCTTCACCACTATCACTCTACAATTATTGTCACCAGACCCTATTCAATACCCTGACCACCAATACAACAACTATAACCTACACATATCTCCTCAGTTTGTCAACATCCTTTTGTCCTCACACCAACTCTTCTTTTTTTATTACCTTCTGGTTTTTTGTGTCCATTTCACAATCCAACATCTCTTTCATTTGCAGTTTCATTTTCATTATCTCAGCTTCCAGTATTTTCTCCCTTGTTCTTTCTTCACGTATTAGCTCATTCGCACGTTCAGAAAATTCTTCATCTAGCCACTGGAAATAACAGTTTGGCTTACTCTACAACATACTCGAGCAATATTAACAAAACACAACAACATAATTCTTCCACTCGTTTTCATCTCTTAATCGAAACACAAATCATGCTTACCTTGTAATTTCTGTACCTTAAGAACCTTCTGCCCCAATTCTCATTCTCTCTTCGCGCCACAAACTTCACGGTCTCTGCTTCGCAACCGCACACAGGCCATGCATCATTTCCGCAGTTTTCATCCTCACTTGAATTCTTTGCCGATGTTGACTCTTAGCTAGACATTGTCCCTTCAATCTTTGATTTTGCTTCAATTTGTGTCAACCTGATGGATCACACTTTGTAGAACGAGTTAGGGTTTTCTTGAATTGGAAATTTTGACGCTATCAACTGCTTAATTACTAAGTCATTGCTTCTCTATTAAACAGGTGACGCCATTCAAACCACGTGCGCGATTTATTGAGTCAAGGGATGAAACTGTCCCATTTTCCATAGTTCAGGGGTCGATGTGATTCGTTTCATAGTTCAAGGTGTAAAATGTCCGAGTTATGATAGTTTAAGGGAGTAATAGCCATTTAGGCCTTTTTTAAATTAGGATGAATTTGCTCAACAAAATATTTGCTGTTATTTTCCAATTTAAAAAGTTATTAATAAAATTTATTAATTTGTACGTTATTTATTTTTTTATGAATCAATGCAATTGAAAGTTAACATTCTATATTAAAAATATTTTAAAAATATTTATTGAATTTCTTAAATTGTAAAGTTTTAATTGATATACAACTTGAAATTTAAAATGATAGATTGAGTAAGTTATTATTTAATCTGTCCGCCTTATTATTTTCTTTTTCTTTTGCAAAAGTATTTCCAAGTTTAAGCATTGCTTGTTAGTTGGTACGGGAGATTTTGTTCTGAAAATAATGGAGGGAGAAGAAGAGCAAGAAAAACAGCAGGGCTGGTTTTCTTTGTTTTTTGTTTTTTCGGTTGTCATAAAGCTGATTATATTACAGGCAAAAAAGAAAGATTGGTTGGCAACAAAAATGGGAGCGGCTATCTAGGATATCTGCATGCGTCTCAAGCTCTTGGAAGAAGCTTTAGAAACCAAGTAGCCCACGCCCAAACAAACGATCCAAATTCCGGCGTCCACGGCCCACCCCGGACCGGATGAAGAAAGATTTGATCTTTAAGGAGTAGAAATCGTAGTAATCCGTAGATCTGCAGATTGTTGATGTTGAATGGGAGAAAGTTGGTTTTGCTTGGTTTGTGTAATGGGGTTGTGAAATCTGCTCACCAGAATCTACGAGCATATTTCCCTTGAGATAAGCCTATTCAAACTTCCAACTTTTCCATTTAATTATCCGTTTGTTTTTTTTTTTCTTTTACTTTGACTTCTTCCTCCAGAAAGAAATTAAAAAAAAAAAAAAGAAGAATTATTTGTTCATCTCTTTACAGGTAATGAAGGTTTTCTTCTCGTTAAATTCACTATTTTTATCACGGTTAAAGGTATTCTGAGATTCGGGTAATTTTCTCTGACGCGTCCGCTGCTCTGACTTTTGTTTGTGAGAATAAAACAGTTGTTGGGATCAAGAGCAGCTCCAGTTCTGTTCTGGGTCAACTCTTGTTACTTGAGAGCACTCACCTAATAATGTCTGTACCCAATTTCTTCTGCCTCTTGTTCTTTTTTTTTTGTTGTCTCCATTAATGGGAAACTGTTGACACAGGGAACCAACTATCTTAAGCAAAGCATCTGTCATCAACTCGCTAGGCCAACATGTTTGACTTCTTGTTTGCAGTTTCTGCTGGGCCCATTATTATTTGATGTGTAGATTGGTTTTGCTTTATACAAATTTGAGCACTTGATAGTTCTCATATGCTCATCAACACCGAAAGCATTTAGTTGAATTTGTAGTCGTAGAGGGATCAAACAGTATACCGTTAAGCAGCATGTTTTTAGTTTTTTCCCCCTTTTTGGTTGAAGTTACTAAGCATTTTAATTTTTGGTTTATGTTGTGCTCTTCTGGATGTTGGAGCAGTTCAAATATGCGTGCCTTCGTCAGGTGCTTTTGCGTTTGCAGAACGAAGATTAAACCTGGATATGAGGAACGGATGGTCCTGGCCTCCGAAACACCTTGTAAGTTTGAAGGGAACAGGTTATGTCATTGTTTGCGTAGCCTGGACTATATTGTATAGTCTGGAAGGCAACATAACGTGAGGTCTGATGTAGAAAATGCTGAATTAAATCATCTCTGATCTTAAACCTCTGTAATGGAGAAGCAAGAGTTATGCATAGACCCAAATAAACAGGTCTTTTGGGTGCAACATATAAGGAAAAAAATGATTAGAAAAATGATAGGTTCAACTCCAAAGTATCACATCTACCATTCTTAAACCCTTGGAATCTGAATGCAATAGTTGTTGTAAAGTGAATGCATTATCGACTACAGCTTTTCTCTCAATTCTCTCTAATTTCTGAACTAGATCATTCTCCTTTCTCGTTTATTGTTCATATTGTTTGAATTATGCCATGATTCTCCTTTCCGGGTTGCTCATAAGTTCTCCTTTCCAACCATAATCACACTCCTTTCTTTTTTAAGTGGCATTTTGCACCATCCCTCTACTAACCCTCATTTAAAAGTACCAAACACTTGGAATACACTATTTCAATAGTTATATTAGAGCCAAGTTCCTTCTTTTCATTGTCTTGCAAGTCTTTGCCAACCCCTGCTTGCATCACTCAACCATAACTTGCCTGCAGTTGCCTGATATTCCACTGCTGTTGTGATGCTACTGTTGTGCCCTAGCCTTCTGTGGGGACCACACTTCTTGCTTAGTCTGTTAAAATCCAATTAGTATTACTAGACACTTGCCTTGCACAATGGGAGATCACTTTAATGTTTTAGTTGCCTCTTGACCTGTAAAATCACGACATAAATCTCAGGTTCTAACATACAGCACTAACTATGTACATGCATGCCAAGCTTTTCATTCAGTTTCTTGTAAAGACCACTAGAGTCAGGCTTGCAAGTTTGATTTACAAAAGACTTTGAGATCATCCTCTATAACCATATGCTTGATGCTTTAGATTGCTTTTATGCTTGAAGTAAGTATTCTCATGCCTGAATGCCTACATTCCTCAACATTAGTTGTACTGCTTTAGCTTTCGTTTCATGCAATCTTTATTTTCTTTCTTTTGTTGGTCTAGCCCCTTCTATGTTATCCAAATTCCTCATCCAAAACTTCGGATGCAATTGATACATGCTCAAGCTACAATGAAGGACATGCATTTCAAGCATTTGTTCTTCCAGAATTGAAAACTCAAGTTAGTAAATAAGAACTTGTCTTTGCTTGACAGTTAATGTGAATGAAGTAGAAGCCTTGTATATTCTGTTCAAGAAACTAAGCAGATCCATGATTGATGATGGTCTGATTCACAAGGTATCTCCACTTTGGCATGAATTCAACATTTTTTCTCCTTTTTTGATATCTTAATTTTTGTTTCTGGATAGGAGGAATTCCAACTAGCACTTTTTAGTAATGGCAGTGAGCAGAATCTCTTTGCAGACAGAGTAAGCATCTATTTACAATTTGTATCCTAGTTTACCTGTTTCAATGCAATCCCAAATCCCAATACTTGTTGCTTTATATTTCAATGGTGCATTAAAGTTATTGTCTAGGTCTCCTCTCAGTTTATCGCTATATCAAAGTTTCATATGTCTGAAACAGATCTAAATAAAGAGTTATTAAGCAGAAATTGTCATCATTCTTGGTGTCTTGTATCCAAGGTAAGTTCCTTAAGTTTTCACCTTGTAATGACAATTTATTGCAGCTTTTTGGCTTGTTTGATATCAAAGGTAATGGGGTTATTGAATTTGGAGAATTTGTTCGTGCTATAAGTATCTTCCATCCAGATGCTCCTGAATCCGGCAAAATTGAATGTATGGTTTCTGTATGTTGTATCCATCGTATGACAGTTAAACAAATTCTTCTTTGTGTACTAAGCTGGGCTTTACATCTTTTTTCAGTTGTGTTTAGATTGTACGATCTACGACAGACTGGTTTCATTGAGCGTGAAGAGGTGAGCTTTTGTTATATATAATTGCAAATCCAGAGTGGAAATTCCCTAATAATAAGTTCTTAGTCTGTATATTTGAATCCATCACAATTGTTGTTATCCGACTAAAGCACGTTAAGTTTTTCATATCATTTGCGAACCAAGTTTTCTGCTTTTCTTTTCTGATATCTTGTAAATTTTTTTTATCTTTGAATACTATGTGGTGTTCCTTTGTGTGATTCCATATATGCTTTAATATTGCTACACCTGATTATCGGAGAATTATTGACCGAAAGGTTGAAGAAATGGTGTTAGCTCTACTTAGAGAATCTGCACTTGAACTTTCCAATGATGAAGTGGAACTCATCGTTGATAAGGTGCTGGCATTCGCTGAATCCCTGCTTTGACAATATTTCATGTTCCCAGTTCTAGCCATTCATTTATTGCCGTGTTTCTGCTGCAGACAATGACTGAAGCAGACTCAAAACAAGATGGCAAGATTGACCTTGAAGAATGGCGTGCCTTTGTGGAAAAAAGTCCCTCCCTCTTAAAGAACATGACTCTTCCATACTTGAAGCAAGTTCTAAACTCTACTTTCGATTTGGCTCATTGGTTTCATGATCCGTTTTCATATTGTCCACGGTTCTTACTATGTCTCCCCTCGTTCTTGTCACTAAATATGCATAAATCAAAAAGTTCATATTAATCATCTGATGGTATTCTAGCTGTAGCTAATCAATTTATGCCATCTAATTCTAATCAAGAAACAAGAGCAACCAAAAACTGATAAAATGGTTCAGTTCAGCAATTTGATGGCAGTTTCGAATGTGAAATTGCAGGGAATTGACACTGGCATTTCCAAGCTTTGTTCTGGACACTGTAGTCTCCGATTAAGGGACATGCAATTCTCAAGATGCGCGAATAATTGCTGCCAGACTTGCGAAAACAACATAAGAGTATGTGTATTGTGTACATTAACAAACTTAGCTGTTTCGTTTTATTTGCATATACAACAAGGATCAACCGACTTATGGAGTCACTTGGAAGAGGTTCACTAGTCTGTACCTGGTAGCTGGTCCCTTTGCTTAAAATAAGAACAAAACTAGATTAGAGTTTTGTATGTTCAGCACCAACAGATGAAGCTAGTACGTTGAAAGGATGAGCATTGGACTTGTTGTACATGTATGTACTCATGTCGTATTGCACTAGCCCTGTCCTCTTCTATGCACGTGTGAATATTTATGATCATAAATGTGACTTTGAAACCTTACACAAGTATAATCATATGATATGGGAAGTGATCATGGGAGGACAATACATGATCTATAGGCCTTGCTTGATATTAGTGTTAGATTTTTAAAAACACCGTATAAGGTAATTTTTAACTTTTAATTTTAACGATTTGATCTCTATCATTAATTAATTATAAAAAACTTTAACACTAATTATAAAGCTATTCTTATTAGAGGGCAAGAGGGGAGAGCTTTTGCAGATACGTAAGATCCAAAGGGAACACCAACCTAACTGAGCAATTGTGTAGGCCAAAAGATAGCATAAGACCTCCAACTCGGCTGATCAGGACAATTTCTCCCTGAATTTCAAGTCAGGACAACTTAGCCATTGAACTAAAAAATAAGTAAATAAATCACTCAACCCCCGTGACTATATGTGTGTCTCATGTGACCCCAACTAAATAGACGGCGTCCTTCTCCGTTCTCTTCAGCAACGAGGAAAATATGAGATTCATAAAGATTGAGCAGGGGAAATTGGCTCAACTAACGTTTCTAATGGGTAATGGCGGTTGTCATCTTGACCTATGATTCATTCTCACCATTAAGAAGTAAAAGGTTGTCTGCATTATTAGGATCATAGCTTTTAGATACCACTGTTCTACCATTACTCTCTACGGAATCACCATGAGTTGATGCAGTTAATGTAAAACTACTTTTTACTTCACTATGATAATAATTAACAATGAGCATTACAGTTTGTTGACCAACACTATTCAGAATCTCACCTTTAACACAAATCATAAGGACCAAAACCTATAGACCTGGTTAAATTATGTTCAGCTTGCTAATCAATAAGTGAAGCTAGATTGTACACTAAGTGAAGCTGCATTATCGAATCTGAAATCTAAAGGATTTCCACCAAGCAAGAAGAACTTGTCGAAAATCCATTTACACTGGAAACTGAAAAAGTGAGAGGAAATTAAGTGTTCCGGTTGCCTTGCCACTACTAGAAAAACGTCATTTAGCGAGGTTTAATTAGCAACGGCTAAAACCGTCGCTAATTAACGACGGTCAATAGTTGCTAACAATCCGGTGAGATTTTAGCAACGGCTGTATGTCGCTAAATATTAGTGACGGTTAACCGTCGCTAATCTAGCTAATTTAGTGACGGTTACCCGTCGCTAAAGTTAGTGACGGTTTACCGTCGATAATTAGTGACGGTTAACTGTCGCTAAAGTTAGTGACGGTTTACCGTCGCTAATTTAGTGATGGTTACGCGTCGTTAATTTAGTTGCATATAGTTTTCTTTTTTGTTAGTGCATGTGACAAAAATGCCAAACTACCCTCTAAATTTAAGTTTGGGACAATACAAGCCAGAATTATTTTAATTAGTAATTAAGCATAGAAACATATCTCCATATTTTATTAGTAATTAACAAAAAATATTTTTAATGAAAATTAAATTCATTTGAATTGATTTATTGTCACATGAGGCTTAACCATTTATTAATATGCTATTATGTCATTTTGGGTTAGTAGTAATATGTTAACACTTAGCGAAGGCAATTAGTAGCTAGCTAATTTAGTGACGGTTAACCGTCGCTAAATTTAGTGACGGTTTACCGTCGCTAATTTAGTGACGGTTACCCATCGCTAATTTAATGACGGTTACCCGTCGTTAAAGTTAGTGACGGTTTACCGTCGCTAATTTAGTGACGGTTACGCGTCGCTAATTTAGTTGCATATAGTTTTATTTTTTGTTAGTGCATGTGACAAAAATGCCAAACTACCCTCTAAATTTAAGTTTGGGACAATACAAGCCAGAATTATTTTAATTAGTAATTAAGCATATAAACATATCTCCATATTTTATTAGTAATTAACAAAAAATATTTTTAATGAAAATTAAATTCATTTGAATTGATTTATTGTCACATGAGGCTTAACCATTTATTAATATGCTATTATGTCATTTTGGGTTAGTAGTAATATGTTAACACTTAGCGAAGGCAATTAGTAGCTAGCTAATTTAGTGACGGTTAACCGTCGCTAAATTTAGTGACGGTTTACCGTCGCTAATTTAGCGACGGTTACCTGTCGCTAAAGCTAGTGATGGTTTATCGTCGCTATTTAGTGACGGTTAACCGTTGCTAAAGTTAGTGACGGTTTACCGTCGCTAATTTAGTGACGGTTACGCGTCGTTAATTTAGTGACGGTTACGCGTCGTTAATTTAGTTGCATATAGTTTTCTTTTTTGTTAGTGTATGTGAAAAAAATGCCAAACTACCCTTTAAATTTAAGGTTCGGACAATACAAGCCACAATTATTTTAATTAGTAATTAAGCATAGAAACATATCTCCATATTTTATTAGTAATTAACAAAAAATATTTTTAATGAAAATTAAATTCATTTGAATTGATTTATTGTCACATGAGGCTTAACCATTTATTAATATGCTATTATGTCATTTTGGGTTAGTAGTAATATGTTAACACTTAGCGAAGGCAATTAGTAGCTAGCTAATTTAGTGACGGTTAACCGTCGCTAAAGTTAGTGCCGGTTACGTGTCGTTAATTTAGTTGCATATAGTTTTCTTTTTTGTTATTGTATGTGAAAAAAATGCCAAACTACCCTCTAAATTTAAGGTTCGGACAATACAAGCCACAATTATTTTAATTAGTAATTAAGCATAGAAACATATCTCCATATTTTATTAGTAATTAACAAAAAAATATTTTTAATGCAAATTAAATTCATTTGAATTGATTTATTGTCACATGAGGCTTAACCATTTATTAATATGCTATTAATATGCTAAACGTCGCTAAATTTAGTGACGTGTTTCAGGACATAAGCAGTTATCATTTTTTATGTCACATGTTTAATTGTATAATTATAATTTTTAATTGGATTAGTTCAGTATGCAAATCTCTAAATATTTTAACTGGTAATTAACAATAAATCTTCTAAATGAAAATTATATAAATGGACCATTAATTTATTATCACATAATGGTTAAACTGAAAATGGCTATTGTATAATCATGATTTTATATTAGCGAGGGTGATTAGTCGCTACTTCTAAGCGACTTATCGCCGTCGCTACTCGCTATACAGCATCTTAGTTAAACGCAAGTTTTCTCTCCTGTTTAACAGAAATCAGTGCTTGTTTCTTCGCCACTGTCTAATCTTCTCCATTTCGAACCCCTTCTCCAATCTGCTCTGCCTCCCCTTCTCCAGACAGCCCCTTGTCCCCTTCTCCCTCCTAAATCGCCAGCTCCCGTCGAACGCCCCTGTCTTTGACGCCTCCCCTTCCGCAGCCTCCCCTGGATAGAGATGCGATTCGGCCATATTAGGTGAGACAGAGACATGTCTCTGTTACGTCGGCCAGAATCAGCATAATCGGTCCTCCCTCATAACCGGAAAAGGAGTGACGATTGTCTTCTTTGTCAGGTAATGTGCTCTTTCACTTTCATTTCACATCGATTTAGGGCTCAGTTTGAATTGATTTCGTGTGTTCAAATTAGGGTTTCACTTTAATTGCATTTTGATTTTTTTGTTGTGCGTTGCTAGTTTCGAACAGTTATATGCTGTTGTGAAGTTGTTAATTACCTCTGCCTGTTGGTGCGCCAGCCGTTCGTTTCAGATCCTTCATTGATTTCAACTCTGGCATGGTAAGGTTCTCCTCTTCAGTATTGTTATCCCCTCGCTAATTTTTTAGTAGGCGTATATGAAAAACTGAAGTGAATGACATGGGAAACTTTGTGCATTTTCGTGTTTTACAGAATCTACTTCTATCCATTTTTTTGTGTGAGACTGATATACATTTAAGTATATGGTGTGCTGAACTATTCCAATCTATAGCCTTGATGTTTCAGTCATCTTCACCTGGCTTCACTTAGTCCTGCTTCCAGTGTTCATTTTCTATGTTGATAGACTCTTGTTCCTTCACCAATTTCTGGTTCCCTGTAAAATACTTGCAGCAATTGCTCCCATGATAACAATAATCTTGAAGAGATTCATGGAAACGACATTACAACGCTGCTTCCTAAGGACTGTACAAATCAGAGTGCCGTGACCAGAAGTTCTGTTTGACCTCTTCCATAAGCTTCCATTAAAAAGTCAGAGCTCTTCAGAAGCTTAGGTTCAAATTTTCTTTCCAATCAATGAGTCAACTTTGTTCAGTCATAGCCAATTCTGCAGGACTTCTTATTCTCTGCAGCTTAATTCCCTGGTTTCTCTACTCAGGCAAGTTTTAAACTTGGATTTGAACCCAAATACGAAGTTTCAGCTTCATCCAGTAAGCCTTGTGGAAAGTCAACTTATAGGTCAAACCTGTAGTCCCTGAACTGATTCTGCAAAAACTTCTGTACTTCACTTGCTAGTATACTACCACTTCAATCAAACAAGTTTTAAAACTCTTGTTGATTTGTACACCAACTTTCAGCGTTTGCAGATGAAATTTTCTGAAGGTCAAAGTGCTGATCAAACCTTCAGGCTTTTACTGTTTATGTTGAACTTCCAACATTTAGCACCTAGTTAATCTGTTTTCTTGCTTCCAACAAGCTTCGAATATCACTCTCAACCTTCCTTCCGAGTTTCAGGTCCAATAGTGAAGTCTTGTTGAAAGTCAGCATATAAGTCAAACCTGGGGTTCAATGGTTACTGGCGCAGAAATGTTCAGCATTACTGTTGGTCATACATCTATGCATCTTTCAATCCTATTCCAGCCTTGGCAAGCCCCATCAGGCTACATCTAGACTTCTTTTCCCCTTCAACTACTTAGTGTGCCTCTTCAGAAACATTCAGGTGACTCCCAGAATAAATTCGGTAGTTGCCTTCATTCCTTTTCAGCTGCACATAAATCTGCCTGGCAGTTTTAACCACTTTTGAGTCTTGGAGAGGTTTGCAATTCAACACTGACAGAACTATGAGTGTAGACAGGATTTAAATCATGTCCGAAGGCTTCCTAACCTGTGCTTTTCTCAGTCTTGTGTCTCACACAAAAAGTCAACCTATCAGTCAACTTCTCAGTAGCAATTGCCCCAATTCTGCAGGCTCAACCTTCTCTTTGTTTCTTCTCTGGAGCAGACCTCCATTCTTGCTTGTTTCAGCCCCTTTTGTTGCTGCACTAAGTGTTTGTAAGTTCCCCAACTCAGCTTAGAATCCGGCTGCATAATTTCAGAATATCAACACGCCAAAGCATCAACGTCTTTTCTTTGTTGCAGCTTTATCCCTCACTTTATTTTCTTTTTCTTAACTCAGCCCTTGAGTTTTTTGCCTCGTCATAACCACACCATGGTTTAGCACATCATACTCAACTGAAATTCTTTTATAGTATCTATACACATTTCTGGCCAGATTTGGCAGCTGCACTCATTGGTTTAATAAATAACTCTGCCTTTAATTTGCAGCTACGAACAAGTTTAGTTCCCTTGGCCAAAATTCTGGTTTGAAGCCATGAACAAGTCCATTTTAAGGATTCAAACAGGCCTGCAAAATATCAGTGCAACATTCTTCTTCCTCCTCAAAGTCAAACTTGAGTGAACCTGCTCCATTATGCCATTTAATGCAGGTTTTTCAAGTTGCAGCCCTTATCTCAAGGGCCTTTTTGTGGTTCCACTACTCTGATTAGCACCAAACGTTGCAAGCATATCCTTTTCAGTCATTTAAGGCTTGTTCCAGCTTCCACCCCTCAATTTTGAAGCCTTCTTCTAGGAGTTTGAAGCATGTTCTGTTCTGTAGGTTGTCTTAGCAGAATTCTTGGTTTCAAGGAGCATCTTGAGTTCCAGGAATCCAAACCTAACCAAAATTTGTTGGAATCTTCTTTTTGTCATATGAGACTTGTTTCAACTTCATAACCCCAATTTGGAAGCCTTCTCCAAGAAGTTTGAAGAACATCTTTTTTCTGCTGGCAGTTTTAGCAGAAAACATGAACTCAACATGTCATTTTGAGTTCCAGAACTCTAAATGGAAGTAAATTTTTCAGTCACCATTTCTTAACTATATGAAAGTTCTTCAAACTCTTAAATCCCCATTGTGTGGCTTGCATCCCAAAGTCTGAAGCAACTTCGTTTCTGCCGGGGGTTTTAGCTGAAAAGCCTAGTGTTTACATGTGGTTTTAGGTTCTACTGCTCCAAATCAGCTAAAACCTTGTAGGAACTAACCTTTAGACATAATAAACTTGTTTTAACTGCAAAAATTCCATTTAGAAGTCTTCTTCCCAGTTTGTGAAGCATTTCTTGTTCTGCAGCTCATCTTGGCAAAAACTTGAGCTCTAGGGGGTCATTTGAAGTTCTGCTGCAAGAACTTGAACCAACCTTTATAGAAACCTTTCTTTGGTCGTAAGAAACTTTTCTAAACTCAGCAACTTCAGTTTAGAAATGTGCTTCCCAAAGTTTGAAGCACTTGTCAAACAGAAAACTTGAGCTTTGGGGGCCATATTTAGGTTCTGTTACATTTTCTTCAGCCAAACTCTACCATCACCTTTCTTTAACCATTAAAAACTTGTTTCAAACCTAAGAATTCATCATACAGGCCTGAATCAAAATCTAACACTTCTGGTTCCTTGAAGTCAGCCTTAACATATAACTTCTGACCTCATATGCACTTTCCTGATAACCAAGTCATTTTCCCTTCAACAGGTGCTCAAAAAGTTTCAAATTAACTCCAAATCAAGGCTGGAGAAGCTCAACCACAAAAGCCCTTCCAAGCCCAGAGTCAACGGTTGAGTCAAAGCTCCTCTCCTGTTGACACTTGATGCAAAACTAATCCAGCGCCTTCTATTTTTCATCAAGTTTAAACTTGGAAGTGTAGGAACACATTCCTTACCATACTACTGTGTTCCAGAGATCCCAAGAAATACAACCTCATCCTAGGATATCATCATCTGAAACATCCATATTTCCTACACCCAACATTTCACCTAACTCCAGCAGCTGTAGTACCTCAGTACTCCACTGCCTGGGGTTATCTTCTTTCAAAAAGCTAGTTAACAAGTCTCAATAGAACTCTAAAACACGTTTGCAAAACCTTGCCTCTAACTAAATTCTGGTATTTGGTGCCTTAGGAGGGAGTCATGTGGACTATGTTTTGTGTGGACTATGTTTTGGTTCAATTTCTCCTGTTCATGTTACGTACTTTTGTTCTTGTGGAGAATTAATGAGAATGATCACCTAGGAATGTAATATTTTCTTAAGCTCAAATTTTTGTAAGATGGTTTACCTATTTGACAGTGTCCTCCACTTTGTGACCCTTGTGCTGGTGGCTCCTTTATGCTTGATAAAAAATTGTGTGTGCACACTTCTGATAAGGATGCTTGTTACTGGAAATGATCTATGCTGCTGGGCATCACTCATCCATTTATGTGCCAGACTCCAAATATATCCAGTTTTTATATATAAAATGTTATAGACCAGTTTGTTCTAACTGCCAATGGTTGCCGTTTGTCAGTAGTTTGTTCGTCTGTTTACTTGGCAAAATGTCTCAAGAGTTGTATGTTGTGGCAGGTGGAGCTTTTCCGTGGTGACCAACGCCGGCTTAAGATTGTGGTGGACAGCGAGAATGAAGTGGACTTAACAGTTCATTCTAGTCACCTTCGAGATCTTATTGTCCTTATTATTCGAGGTCTTGCACAGCGGTTCAACAGTACATCCCTCAATTCTTTACTCAAGATAGAGCCATAATACTTGGAGAAAGTTGAACAGGAGGCATCAGATTATTTGTTATTAGGTTTGAGGTGTGCTTGCTGTCTCCCAATAGTTCCTGTTTTCATGTACTAGTTTAGTTTTGTGTTTGAGAAGAGTGTGAGATGTACCCTTTTTTCCCCCTTAATCATTTTATGGGTGTTGTTATTGGCAGCACCATTAGTTTGTAAATCTTAAGATATACTATATATTGTGCAGTGATCCGAGCGAAATTTGGGACCCGGGTGTGTACATCATTGTGTAATGAAATATTAATTTCTTTTTTATAACTAAAATGATGGGCAAATTAATTTCCGGTGCATTGTATGTTTCATTCTTTTATTTTCCCCTTGATAATTATTTTCAATCACCGCGAACTTCTAGCTTAATCATAGAAAATAATGAACAAAAAAAAAATAAATACTAGCGACAGTTAAGCGTCACTAACTAGTGACAGATACACGTCACTAATTGGTTATGCGTCACTAATTAGCGACGGTTATGCGTCACTAACTAGCGACGGCTACGCGTCGCTAACGCGCCGGCAGACACCGTTACCGGAAAATTAGTGACGGCCTGTTTTGCGACGTTTACCTGTCGCTAATTAGCGACGGTAACCGTCGCTAGAAAATTAGCGGCGAGTGAATTAGCGACGGGCATTTTAGCAACGGTGTGCCGTCGCTATATCATGTTTAGCGACGGCCAGCCATCGCTAATGGCCGTCGCTAAATGCGGTTTTTCTAGTAGTGTGCCTTCTGAAGAAATTCTAGCACCCTTCATTGATAAGAAAACACATGAGGAAAAAATCTTAGATTTGCCAATTCAGTTCAATTCGAATCTACTACAAATGGATCAATGTCGCATCCAAGATACTAGGAAAGCAAATGCTCTATCTGTCTTGCATTAGTTGATCTTTTTACTTTTTTTTTACTAAAATTTTACTTGAATATATTCATATTAATATGTATTAAAAGAATTCCTAAAAATGATATTTAGAAACTATAATATTTAAATTTTCATTTTATTATAAAAAGTTCAAATTTTTATGATAAATTTTAAAAGAAATAAAATCATAAATTTATTGTTGTGAATAATAAAAATGACAGTTTTTGTGAGACAAAAGAAATATAACATAAGTTCTTCTTAGGGATGGCAAGTAGGTGGGTGAAATTTGTAATCTGTGGATATCTGCCTATAACAAGCGGATGAACGGATAAAAATACATGCGATGGAGTGGATATGGGTAGTAAATCACATATGTCTGGCGATATAGGGCAGGTGGCGGGTAAAGGGTATCTATCATGGGTAAATCCACTCTACCTACCCGCGAAACCCACAAGTGTAAATTTCCTATTTATTAATTATAATGAGATGCAATACCTACATTTAACTAATATTTTATACTAATTCTCATCAAATATTTTCTTTGTATGTTTGTGTATAATTTTGTGTATTTTATGATTTTTTTTGTATTATATGTTGAGAATGACTTTGTATGTATTTTTCATATTTTATTTTTATGAACTTTAAAAAATATAGTTTAAACCGCGAGTTATCTATGGGTGCGGATTAATAGCAGGATGTGGGCACGAGTGAGATTTTTCATCCGCTTATAAATTTCCGCAAAGTCACGGGTACTAAAAAAATTTGCAGGTATAGATGACGAGTATAGGGTATTTGTACCCGATCTGTTCTGTTGTCATCTCTAGACTTCTGCTTAAGCCTTCTCAATTGTTGCTCTTCTTGTCACCACATGCTTTCTCCTCCCCGGTTTTGTATCTCCTCATTTTTCTCATTCTCCAGCTATTATCATTAGTTTTTGAGTGTGTATGTTTTTTTTTTAGGGTAAATTTCTATCAAAGTCTCTTTGCTTATTTTCATGTCTTAAATGGGTATTTTACTTTAATATTTTCATGTCTCAATTGAGACTTTTCCGTCAATTTCATTATTAAATCGGACAAAGATGCTGATGTGACATTAATTAACATTAAGATAAATGTAAAACAATATTTTTCATCCTCAAACTTTTCCAATTAATTATTCTGAACCATGGAATTCTTGAGCTAATCTTTATATCTTTAATCTTCTAGAAGAGGTTTGATGGCTGCACTTAGTTTTTAGGTTTCTGTGCTTAATCGAGGAAAAAAGGGATGAATTGATGGTGAGCTATGGTTCGATTGAATAAGAGAGAGAGAGAGAGATGTAGGAGACAGATAGTGGGGGATTTAATTAATTAAAAAAATTCTAAGGTTTAGAATTATAAATTGAAAAAGTTTAAGGACCAACATTGTCATTTTACATATATTTTAATATTAATTAATGTCACGTCTGAAATTTCTATCCAATTTAACATTGAAATTGATGAAATGACCTAATTGAGATGCGGTAAATAAGGTATGATACTTTCGATAGGACAACATTGAGGTAGGGTATCTCGTTTAGGATACAAAAATAAGCTAAGGGCCACCTAGAGAAATTTATCATTTTTAAAAGAAAATTTTTTTTGGGTTGGGACAAGAACAGATGTGGATAATTGCAGTTGTATTCATGGTTCCAGTCTGTGCTATTTAGTCAGTAAGATCATTACAATTTCTTCTACTTGATTTTGATTGACGTTAAAACTTTTTTATCTTGGGTTAACTCAATGGTATTAATTGATTTCTAATCAAATTGTTTTCTAGAGATTATATCGCTGACTGGGGAACCGGGAACCTTAAATTTTCCTTGGCATATGACATTTTGAGAAATTGCTATGAGGCCTTTGCCTTTTAATCTTCTGGTAGTTATTTAATTGCTTGTCTTGGTAAGAAGCCACACTTCACTTCACTAGCTACCTTTTATCAACATTTATTTGTCTTGAATTAGTTGATGTGTATGGCTTACAGGGGTGAAACAAGAGTTCTGGAGTTTCTTAAGCAAGAATCAAGGGAACTATTGGTCTGCTAGACAAGGTGACAGAAGACAGTGATCATGAGGTGCAAAAGAAGTTTCGCAACTTCTACTTATATCTATAATTTATTGGGAGGAACTTTTTGTCAATTGAAAAGTTCGGCATTGTGCAATATGTTATAAGTTCATAGAAGCTAGTTTCAAAATTCCATCATTGATGCACTTTTTGGAGCATTTATATATGATTCCTTCGATTAGTCCAGAAACCATATAATTCTAAAGACTCTTCTTACAATCCTACAACTCTTGTTGGGGCTATTCTATATTTATGACAATGTAGTTTCTCTGCATACATGCCAAATCAGCAATGAAAACCATAATCCAGTTTCTCATATTACATCAACCATAAAATTCACAAGAAGCTACAATAGCATATGTTCTCATTTTCCACATATTCAAGAGAATAGACATAATTGGGGTTTTGTCTTCTCTCATGCCTGTCTTCCTTTTTGTCACGAGAAACTTAACTTTTTTTTTCCCCTGCTTTTCTCATTGTTAAACAAACGGAGAAGAATGCCACCCGTTTAATTGGGGTCACAAAATGTGCACATGTAGTTAAAGGGGTTAACTAATCCTTTTTTTCAAGGTTTGGGAATAAATATACAGCCACAAGGCGGTAATTAATTAATGTCTTAAAAAACACCATACAAAAAGGATCTGAACCTATATTTTATCATTTAACACATTCGTGGCATCCATCAATTATATGCACAGTAATATATAACTAGAATATTGGCTTTGTTAATTTAATCGCTAATTACTTTCTTATGATAACCAAGTTTTTCAGATTAACAACAAGTATATTTTAACTTAAATCAATTAACTAAAAAATGGCTTATTTTTATTCTTATATTTTTTTATCCAGAACTAATTTTAATTAAAATTTAATATTATGTAACTACAATAATCCATTGAAAATATAATTTTGTAATCTTACTAAATTTTTATGAATTTTTCTAGTTTAAGAAACTTAAAAAATAAAAATTCATAAAAATTTAATAACATCATGAAAATTTTCCATTGAAAATATAATTTTGTAATCTCACTAAATTTTTATGAATTTTTCTATCTTAAGAAACTTAAAAAATAAAAATTTATAAAAATTTAATAACATCATGAAAATTTACTTTCAAATAGATTATTGTGTCTGCATAATATTGACTTTCAAATTAAATTAGTTTGAGATAAAAAAAATATAAAAGTAATAATAAATTAGTTGATCTAAATTAAAACAAATTGGCCCTGAATCTTGTGGTTGTCATGAAAAAAAAGTATTTTGAATAAAATTTTGGGGAAAATTACAAAAACCCCATTGTGGTTTGGTCTAACCTATAATTTGTCCCTTCTATTTTTAAAAATCTACACTTTATCCCAAATTTTCTTTACAGTGTCTGACAACAACTTCTGAAATCTTAATTTAAACTGTCTGATAATCATGTTCCAGTAATTTCAAGATTTTTCATATTTTTTTTCACAGTTAACCAATTTTTAAAAGATGCTGATATGCATTTATACAGAGAAAAATACATTTACAGAAAGAAAAAATGATAATTTAAAATATGTATTAATTATGAAAAAATATTAAAGAGATTAAAATTACTGAAAAATAACTATCGTACAATTTAAATGTAGTTTTAGAAGTTTTTATCAGATGATGTAAAAAATATAGGAGGCAAAGCCTAGGTTTTAAAAAATAAAAGAAACATATTATAGGTTAGAGCGTAACTAATGGGCAATTGTAAGTTTTCCTAAACTTTTGACACCTAACTTTGATTGATGTCGTTGAAAAAGAGATAAAGTGCTAAATGGATCAAAAAAGGAAGAGCAAATGAAAGTGGTAGGCAGTTAAACCATAAGGAGAAATTGAGAAAAAAATAAATAAATAGAGAGGCTCAAAACTGCTCTCAATAAAAAATCCAATTAAGTCCACAACTTAATTTTTTATAAAGATAATCATTACTTGAAATGTAAAAAAACTTTTGTCATTATAAGTAATCCGTTTATAGAACTTCTTTTATATGTTATCCTTGCTTGCAAATCATTAACTTGCTTAATTATCTATATATATTTCATAATTAGCTCAACCATTGAACTTTTAAGCTGTATGGAAAGAAGGCGACAATAAAAATCTTATCTTCCAAAAAGATGAATATGCTTATAATTTCTTTTTATAAAACAAAGATATACAACTACTAATTGATTTTTTTTTAATTAAAAAGACGACAAATCGTGACTACCACTGCACCGCCCAGGTCAGGCTACCGTTGGTTTAGGAGCCTTCAACGTCGGCAAGCGTCTCATAAGATGTGTGCTCTATATTGACCGATTTGCCCTTTGTTTGAAACTAATTTTGGTAGTGAAAGAAATCAATTCATTGGGTATAAAATGATTATAAATGCATTAGATGGACAAAGTTATAACAATAAGTAGCAGATAATATTTCATTAATACATGTCTAAGAAGCAATACTTCCATTATTTGATCCTGAAAATAAGGTTGAAATTAAGGTTGAAAAATCTTTGCAATATTTTTCCAAATTTTAGATTCCACACACCAACAAATTTTTTTTTTCAAATGTTTACCCCCAGAAAAAGAAAGGTTTTAAAAATGGGAATTATACGGATTTATATGCCCCGCGAATAACTTCAAATGTAAGTGCGTCTTGCATATTATTTTGCCTCAATCACAAAATACCTTTATAATAAATTGACTTTGATTAGTAGTTGTTGTAAAAAGGTTAAAAAAATGAAAGATGCACATTCTGTAAAAAGTTGATACACACAGATATAAAACTGGGATTCTGACTTCTGAGCACCCAATTTAGTTTATCCAAAATAAGCTAAACCTAAATTGAATGGCTCAATAGAAAAACAAAGAAAAAAAAAAGCCAGTTCTATATTATATAAATTAAATTCGATAGTAAACGGCCAGCTAGATAGGCCATTGAATTTGAGGCTCTAAGATATTTACTATTTTTTCAAGTCGGTCATTTTACAAACTTCTTTGACCGGACATTACTTGTAGTTCATAACAAATTGAAGGGTATTATGGTAACTAAGGAACGTGCATTGGTTCCGTTGCTCTAACGACCGTTGAAGACAACTAACGGCGTTTTTTAAACTTCAAACTCCAAACACCGTACCGTACGAGAGACGTTGGGGTAGGGTCAATTGCACTTTTTTCCTTAAGGTTCCATAATAGTTATACTCTTACCAATGTCGTTTGGAAATTTACGCATACACCTCAAATTGTTTACATGTTTTGATGTCAGCAATCCATAAACTTATGAAACTAAATTTGAAATTGATAAAAAATGATAAATTTTCCGTTTTAATTCTTTTTAAATTCAAGCTAATCTTTCTCCTGATTGGTGCTGGAAAGAGCAGGAATATAATGGTAGGTTTCTAAATGTGAGAGCGTAGTAGTAATTAGATTCAAATTTGAGGGGAGAAAGTGTTGTTGATCCAAAAACGAAAATGCCAACGGCTAGATTACGCTGCAACCGTCCCTGTGTCTCTCACATCGACGACGACGGTGATTTTTTACTGCGACAAAATCGCTCCAACAAAACCGGGAACTCGCCATTTTTAGAAAAGTCGAGACTAGTCGGTCATAACCTCCTAGCAATTTTTTTATTTCAATTTAAGGCCTTGTTCTTCGAGCATTCGTTTTTCGATTCTTTCCCTTGGAGTGAAGAATCCATCGTCTCTCTTCCAACCTCGAGTGAGTTCTGCATCTGTTGATTCCAGATTTTCCTGTTTTTACATTCACAGCACTCAAAAATTTAAAAATTTCGCCTTTCAAAGGCTGGATTTGTTACGAATAATTTTGGGCAAGGAAGAAAAAAACAAGACTTTCGCCATTTTTGTTGTAGGAAAATTTCGCCAGTTTTGATCTTTTGTGTCGGGTTGATTTGTTGGTATTGGGATAAATTTGCAATCAATTCATGTCTGTTGTATTCTGGGGTTTTTAATTTGATCAAGGCAACGATCTTGATCTAGCACTCATTTCCGAAGCAAGAAACAGGAAAAAGGTTTCGGAAATGTCTGTTGCCGATGTTGCCTTGAGCCCGATTCGACAAGAACCCGTTCATTTTTCAAGCTGTTTTGGTAATCAGCTAGGAGCTTGCTCTGGTGAGTCGATCCTGATATATATTTCGGTAGCCGGCTCTGTGATCCCGTTGGGGGTTTTAGAGTCAGATTCAATAGCTTCAGTGAAGCTTAGGATCCAAACATGTAAAGGGTTTGTGGTGAAGCGACAGAAGCTGGTTTTCGGAGGAAGGGAGTTGGCACGAAATGATTCCCTGGTCAAGGACTACGGTGTGGCTGGCGGTAACGTTCTGCATCTGGTCCTTAAGCTGTCTGATCTCTTGCTGATCACAGTTAGTACTACTTCTGGTGAAGAATTTGAGCTCCAGGTAGATAGAAACCGAAATGTTGGATATGTCAAACGGAAGATTGCGCAAAAGGGTGGGGATTTTCGGGATGTTGATATCCAGGAGATCTTCTGCAATGGGGAAAAGCTCGAGGATCAAAGGCTCCTTGATGATCTTTACAAGGATAAGGATGCTGTGGTCCATTTGCTGGTTCAGAAATCTGCGCAAGTGAGGGCTAAGCCAGTTGAGAAAGGTCTGGAACTTTCGGTGGTGGCAGTAAATGGTTTGAATCAGAGGAGAGATTGTGTGGTGGAAGGAGAGAGCAGATCACAAGAGGTTTCATCTTGGAACCAGTTGAGCACAAGGAAGGCACCCGTTAGAGAATTCTGTTTGGAGCCAATTACTGTTGACCCCAAGGTGAAATGGCCCTTGTTTATGTGGGACATGATTAAGTCTACGTTAGATGGTTTGGCCAGTGGTAATCAGCCGATCAGATCATCTGAAGGAACTGGAGGAACATACATTATGCATGATCAGTCTGGTCTCAAATATGTTTCTGTGTTTAAGCCTACTGATGAGGAGCCAATGGCGATCAATAACCCCCATGGCTATCCTGTATCAACTAATGGTGAAGGATTGAAAAGGGGAACAAGGGTTGGAGAAGGAGCAATAAGAGAAGTTGCAGCATATATACTGGATCATCCAGTGAGCGGATGTCAGGAAAAATCTGGGGAGATGATGGGATTTGCAGGTGTGCCACCTACATGTATGGTTAAGTGCCTGCACAAAGGATTTAACTATCCAGAAGGCTTTGAAGTTGCACAAAAGAATGTCAAAATGGGATCCTTACAGATGTTCATGAAGAACTGTGGGAGCTGTGAGGATATGGGTCCAGGGGCTTTCCCTGTCAAGGAGGTGCACAAAATCAGTGTATTGGATATACGATTGGCTAATGCAGATAGGCATGCTGCGAACATCTTGATGCGCAAAGGTGAAGATGGTCACACCGTGCTTATTCCAATTGATCACGGCTATTGCCTGCCTGTGAACGTAAGTAGTTTCAGTTATTTTCTACCACATTCATTTTACCCAGAAGTAGTTAATAGTCCATTTGGAGTAGTTAACATCATGATGTCAAGAACTTGATTCATTTGGAAGTATGGATCCACGGGAGACAAAGGATGCTGCTAAGTAGTGATCATCGAAATGACATTGAACCATTAAAACACACTGCATATAACTGAAACTAAATCTGAACTTACATGCATTGGTTATATGAGTTTGGAGCTGCCTCGGATTTGGTAATGAAAAACGTCTCCCTCTATATATGTTTGCAATTAGGTTGGTTGGCATCTCTTGGTTGCAGATATTGCATCCCTTACCTGTTGTTTTGAGGTCTCCTAGTGTGTTGCTCAGATGTGTCAGATTAATATAGTTATCTCAGATAACTGATTTGTATGCCTCCATACAAAATCTTTTGTCTTCTTGCAGTTTGAGGATTGCACATTTGATTGGCTTTACTGGCCTCAAGCTAAACAGCCTTACTCCAGTGATGCTGTTGAGTACATAAATTCATTGGATGCTGAGGAAGATATTGCACTTCTGAAATACTATGGATGGGATGTTCCTGCTGAGTGCGCGCGCACACTCCGACTCTCCACCATGCTTTTGAAAAAGGGGGTAGAACGGGGGTTAACTCCCTTTGACATTGGAAGCATGATGTGCAGGGAAACTGTGAACAAGGAATCCGTGATCGAGGAGATTGTGCGAGAAGGACAAGAATCCCTGCTTCCAGGCATGTCAGAAACTGCATTTCTCGAAGCTGTATCTCAAATCATGGACTCTAGGCTGGACAAAGCTTTCCAAGTAACTTAACTACGTGTTTCATAGGTATATATGTACATGTATGTAACCGCTTAACGGGCAGTCCACCTTTACGTGGGCTGGAAGAAAGCTTACGCATTTGTAGCCTGGCTTTCATCTTGTTTTGCAGAAGCCAGAAGCTTTTGTGTTTCTCGTTTTGCCCATCAAGTTTGTCACTTGATATTGGACTGTTACGATGAACAGAAGTCCTTGGTTCATGAATAATGCATTTAGATAATTTTACTGTGTGAATGGCTAGATCCTTTCCCTTGGTTATTGGATATGGATGGTGTTTTCGGTAATTTTACATATTGTGAATGAAATTGAAAAGGTAAAATAAGTATCCTATTCCTACCCTACCCCGTTGGTTATAAAAAGTGTCCTATTTTGGATCGCAGGGTTAGAATGGTGATATTACGTATGTATAGGAAGAAGGGTACAATACAATCATAACATATGCTTTGCTTCGAGATGCAAGGATATAGTGTGATGGCCATTCTCATAGTAACTCAGTCCATGAATTTCCTTTCCATGCAAGGAAAAGTGAAGATTGCAGTTAGCATTATTTTTCTTTTTCTTTTTCTTTTTTTGGCCTTTTGGGTTTGTGGTTGGTTTGGGATGGAAGTTAACTAATTCATACTCAAATTGGATGGGGATACATTTTTTTTTCAAAAATTTACATGAAATTTTTTTTCTTCTCTTCAAAATATTTTGAGAAGTTAGAGAACACGATAAATACCATCATTGGTCTCAAACCGTTAATTGCCATTATAAATTGGCCTTCAACTTTCATTTTGTCGCAAATTGATTCCATATATTTATAGTTCGTTTTATATTGATTCCTAGCCTTAGGCAAGCACTAGGCACAAACACCTAGTCTACAAAGAAAAAAAAATTGATAATTTAAGTGATCCATTAACTGTTAAAAAAATTACACACAATTTGAATTTATGGAAATATAATTACCAAATAATTTAAATTAGAATTTGAAAGGTTAATATCAAATAGTTAGTGAGAGTTAATAAATTCAAACTATTCAGTAAACGTCTTGTAATAAATTTAAACTGTATCTTTTTAACAGTTAATAAGCTATTTAACTTATTAGTTTTTATTCTCTATGAATTGGGTTTTTGCACTAGCTTATTTTGCTTAGAAATAGAGACTAATATGTGCCGAACTATAAAGATTTGGAACCAATTTACAATGACATAAAGATTGATGAACCATTTACAATAATAGCTAAAGGTTTGGGATCAATGATGTTTTTAACCATTGGGAGAAGATCATACCAAATTAAGGCAGACTATTTACCCCATCAAAGCAGACAGTAACAGGTGAGAACTGGAAATTTGCAGCAGACTTTAAAAGAGTAGAAAAGAAACCAGCAGAGCTGAGCCTGATCTCCACAAGGGAAAGTCAATAATTGCTTCCAAGCACTTTCCTTCTTCTCTGCCATGAATTGTTCCACTATGCTTCGTGCTGACTGAGAGTGCTGACTTTTGGATCCCCACCTCCAGTTTCCCGCCAACTTCATTTCTTCTCGTCCATCCCTTAGTCTTGGAAGCAGTAACTCCACTTTTTTGACTTAGCTCCATGAAGGAGAAAACGAATTTGAAAAGGAGTGTACTGTACTTTTAAATTGAATCATTTTCTAAAACTCAATTTATCTACAGTTAATTGTAGAATAAATTAAATAACAAAAAAAAAACCCATGCAACATTATTTTTTTTCTTGAAAATTTTCTGTTAATTCTTGTCGATTCTGGGAATGCAATCAAGTAAACGCTGGTAATCGTACACTAAAAGAAGTGGATGACAAAACCCAAACCAGGGTTAGTTAAAGAGTAGTAAAGGAATTTAGATGATCCCACGGAAGAAAATTTGGCCCACAAACAAAAGTTAAAGAGGGGTTGCTTAGCGACCGGCCTTCTAATCCAAATACAGGCTGAGGGCCAACTTATTTGCTTTTGGTTTCTAGGTATAAATCTGGTCAGAAGAACATAAACTGATGTTATATGGAATAATTGAAAATCAAATGACTACTTACTAGTTTCAGATTCTGTTAGTCTGACGCCTCTCATGTTCTACCAAATACCACGAGTCTTTTTCTTTTCTTAAAATTCACCAAAATCAAATCCCAGTCTTCAAACATCACATGATCACACCTCTCACTGTCTACACACCAAACCCAAACCCAGACCCAGAACCAGCCACAAACAAACAAACAAACAAAAAACCAGAATATGAAAAGCAAGTGAAAATCATTTTCTTCTGACATCTCCATCCACACCACAAAATCTTCCATTTTCACATCCGAGACAAAGCCGAGTAGTAGACCAAGAGAGAGCAGAGCAAAATGAGGAACAAGCCGCCCCGCCCACCGTCCGGCCGGACCAATCTCGCGTCGTGCGTCGTCGCCACCATCTTCCTCATATTCGTCGTCATCATCATCTGCATCGTTTACTTCACCGTTTTCAAGCCCAGAGAGCCCAAGATCTCTGTCAACGCCGTCCAGCTCCCATCCTTCTCCGTCGCCAACGACACCGTCAGCTTCACCTTCTCCCAATACGTCGCCGTCAAGAACCCCAACCGAGCCGCCTTCTCCCACTACGACAGCACAATCCAGCTCCTCTACTCCGGATCCCAGGTGGGCTTCATGTTCATCCCCGCGGGCCAGATCGATTCAGGTCGTACCCAGTACATGGCCGCCACGTTCGCCGTCCAGTCCTTCCCTTTAGGAGGTGCTCCGACCGCCGCGGCGCAAGCCGCCCAAGTTATCGGGCCTATCGGGCTACCCGGCGGCTATCCGGGGAACACCATCGTAGGGCCTCGGGTCGGACCCACGATGGAGATACAGTCCAAGATGGAGATGGCGGGTCGGGTCCGGGTATTGCACTTCTTCACTCATCGTGTGGATGCGAAAGCCGGGTGCAGAGTCACCATTGCAGTAAGTGATGGATCTGTGCTAGGGTTTCACTGTTAATTCTTAGCCACTCACAATGAAATTCCACTATGCTTCTTTAAATAGAATTTTGTAACCTTAGTCCTGGTATTATTTGCATTTCCTTTTTTGAGTCTGGATGATTTGGTGATCTGGGTGTTCAGAATTTTGTTGAATTAATTGTAAAAAGGATAATATAGGTCGATTTCCATCTCGATCGGTTCTTCTGTAGTTTAGCTCGTAGTGGAGGCTTGATTTTTCAGAAATCGGGTAAAAGCGAGGGACCCAGAACCATGATTAGGAGGGAAGCCTTTTAACTTTTTTTTTTTTTTTCTTTTTTACGCTTTTTTGTTTGCTGGAGATTAATTGGAGAGTAAGTAAAGTTGATGCCACTTTGATTAACTAGGCGGAAGGGATCAAATTTCTTATCAATGTTAGACCCCAAAAAAATTATTTTTAGTTTCTAATTTTTTTTGTGTCCTCCTACATAGGTTTTTAATCTTCATTTTGTTCTTTTAAAGTCTTTAACATCATTCTATTTATTTCAAACTTGGTTTTTTTACGGTTAAAATTAATGAAATCTAAAAAAAATGTTAATTTTGATCCTCAAATTTTCATTATCTCACTCAAAGCACCTTAAGTCTTTATATTCAACATTTTTCCCTCTCCTCCATTCCAACTTCCCAAAAAAAGTAAAATCAATTCCCACTCAACTTCCCCATGTCCTTATCCTCTCCTACTCCCTCCCTCAAATCCTCTTCCTCCAAAGTTGCCTTTCCCCAAGCGTTCCAATCGGATGCTAAGAAAAGGGGTTGCAATTTGTAGGCTAACTTATCTTTCGAAAGTTGTAGGAAAGAAAGATTAAGATAGTTCTTGGCTGAAGAAAGAATCATATGTGACATAAGATGTGTGGCAAAAAAGCTCATAATCATCATATAAATTCTATGTAATTCCTATCAATGTAGATTCATAGCAATCACAATAAATAGAAAAAGGTAGAACTATATCATATAGATTTGTACTTTTTGCTGCAAAATCTTTCATCCAATTCAGCACAAAATGCCAAACCTTTCATTCAACTGAAGAGAAATCAAACTTGAGCTCAAAAGGAAACAACATAAAGCCTTAAACTCTAAGCAACTCAAACAAAAACTGACCCAAACCCAAATCAACAATCAAGACTAAAAAGCCAATTCATGCCACCAAATAATTGGGGGAAACTAAAGAGGCGGAGAGAAAAACTTCATAGGGATCAAGACAAGATAAGAAATGGGTAAAAAGGAAGAAGTACAGAGCAGAAAGAAAAGAGCTTTTTAGAAAGATAAACAGGGAAGACGAGACGAAGTCCAAATCCGACTGCAAGTTTGAGTACACTCAGCTATGCCAAAGACTACAACAAGAACAACGTCGACATATGAGTTCTCATTATATGTTCTGAGCTCACATTGGCATGTTCCTTAACCCATCGAAGGACCACTTGTTCAAATTGGTGTTTCACACCATTTCTGGGGATGGCGCAATGGTTATGGTAATCGGGTCTAATCTAACCTAACCTATCCATGATACGATGTTAGAACTAGATTTTCTTCTAGGTCGGATTAGAGTAAAAATGGTGTCTAGGGAGCTTGTGGTGGAGGATGGTGGTAAGGGAGGTGGATGCTTAAGGAGAGGCGGTGCCAAAGGAAGAGGATTTGGATGAGGGACTAAGAGAGGATAAGGACTTGGAAAGGGTGAAAGGGAATTGATTTTTTTGGTAAGAACTTGGAATGGATGAGAAAAAGGGAGGAAGTGTTAAATTTAAAGACTTGTGAGTGCTTTGAATGGGATGAAAAAATTTTAGAGACCAAAGTTGACATTTTTTCGAAGATTCCATTAACTTTAACTGTAAAATCAACAGAATGACCACACTAAGGGTGCAAAGGGGCAAGGTCAAGCCTAAGCCCACTAGGCTCGAACTCTGCCCGTTAAGCTATTAGTACTACCCGGGCTCAAGCTCGGCCCGAAAGTCCATTAGGCTCGAATGAAGGGCTTTCTACAGAATTTATTATGTTTTATTTAGTGATTTAAACCAATAACTCTTTAATTAGCTAGATAATTAAAGTATTATATATGCTATTATTGAAGGCCTATTAAGTCCCTTAACAAAAGGGATTAGGTACTTATAAGCTTAAGTTCGATCCTTTAAAGTATCAGGCTTGAGCTTGAGCTCAATAAGGCTCAGCTCGATAAACCTTAAATCGAGTTTGATCTTGAACTACCTGATAAAAGCCTGATCCATTTATACCCCTAGATGACACTTGAGAGAAAAATAAGCAAGTTGGGGACTTTAAGAGAACAAAATGAAAATTAGTGACTCTTTTAGGACAATGCAAAAAGATTAGGGACTATAAATTAATTTTACCCTTGTTTGGCTCCTGGACTAGATTGTCCACCATAGTTTCCATTTGGATCAATTTCAACACCAAAGTCACAGTTTGGTGTCAAATTGACCATTAGGCCATTAATTTTACTAATCTGTAAATGAAATGCTAATGATGCATTTTAACATCACTCTGCTCATCATCTTAAAAGATGGAGCTAAAGTGTCAAAGGGTGTCCAACCTTTTTGGTTGTTAAAGGTAGAATTATTAATTAGGTTGAATTTGGGAAGTTTGTTTGGTTAACTAGAAGTAAAACTGTTTACCTGTTTTAGAATCATCGACACCTGACGATAGGGGCTGAACAAACGAAAGGTGGCGAAGATTAGGTTAGGTATGGATTGTTAGAAAAGGGAAGGGTATTTTGTTATTGGGTGTCATAAATTTGATATTATATAAAAATAAAAAAACTGAAAATGTTATTGTTTTAGGCAAATTTTGGTTTCTATTTTGTCTGAAAATATTTGTAGTTGTAATAAGGTTTGGTTGGGGGATTATGCCAGCAATGTATGTTCTAGAGTTGTCAATAATAAAAAAGAAGTTCATTGTTTTAGGGATGTTCTGTAGTTAGTTGTGTAAAATGAAATATGATCAACGGCTTAATTGAGTGATTAGCTTAAGTGGAGCTCATGGTGTAATATTTAATCATTGCTGCAGGTTTTTTTATGGGAAAACATGCATGGTTTTCAAATTAATTCTTTATCATGGTGGAAGAATTTGGTATTTCCCTTACATATATAAAGGTGGCAAAGAAGAGTTTATGTAGGTTGTGATTACTTTTTCGAGTCCTAATTATATAATATATCACAGACATAACACATGATATAAGTCATTTAAGTTTGAAACTCAATACTGATTTTACACTTTCAGTGATTTAGATCACACTGCCATGTCTGTCATTATCAGATTACAAATTTCTTTACTTTACTGGGTGGGATAGTTTTGTGAAATTTGTTAGGATAAGTGGTGTTAAAAATGTGAAGGAAGTGTACTTCTAGAAGACTTGAATAATGATTAAGGTACTTAAAGATATAAAGTTGATATGGTATAAAGATTCAACATAGAAGCATTTGAGCTTCTATGTAGTAGAGGTCAGTTGCATTTATATGTAGAACATTTTAAGGGTTTAGGTCCTTTTTCATAGAACATATAGCTGAACATTCCTTTACAAAAGTAGTATGGATGGGATTTAAGACTTGTGCACTTTGTAATATTACAATGCATAATGAAACATGGCATTTAGATGTAGAACCCTTAAACAGAGTTGATGTTAAAAATGGTGTTTTTATGGTCATCTAACTACATGGAAATGGAGATGAGTATAATTGTGTGTTGAATAATGATGGTGATAAAACTTAAGGGTAAGGGAGTGAGTCAGCAACGAATGAGGAATTTAACCCTAAGGGTTAAGAAGGGACAAAGTCAAATAGTGAAATTGAATTAAGTGAAGATAATCCAAAAGATCAAGAGGCAAGAAGTGGTGGGGAGAAAACTAATTTTTTAGACTCTAATTATATTGATGATGAAGGTTTAGATACAACTAAAGGTGAAAAAAGGGATTGAAGCAAACTTGCAGACTAGGGGGAGTAAATACCAAAAATTTAATCCCAATTATAAACAAGTGGAGTTTTAGATTAACATGTGCTTTGATGATAGCTTAGACTTCAAAGCTACTACAACAGAATATGTAGTACAAAATCATATAGATGTTTGGCTGAAAGTTAATGGGAGTAAAATGCTTAAGCTTAAGTGTCTACCAAATTGCCCTTTTAATATTAAAGGCCTCATACAATAAGAGTCTGAAGTGACTGCAGATCAAAAGCATTAGACTGGGAAACAACTATGGTAAGAAGTACTCTCTTTGTCCTATATTTATTAAATCATTTGGTTTGATACAGAAATTAAGAAAGTGAAAAAAGTTTGTGTAATGTTTCTATTTTTGCCCCTAACTTTTTTTTACATAAATGAAGAAAGTTTAAAGAAGTGAATATTGAAATGATAGTTTGAAAGGTAGTATAATAAAATAATTTACTAAATATGAGAATGTTGCAAAGAGTTAGGACTCCTAAAATAGAATATATTGCAGTGGTTTTCAGACGGAAAGAGTATAAGCTAAGGCTTGTGAAAACTAAATGGGTGGCAAAAAAATTTCATATAACACTAAAAGATAAACCATCAATGAGAATCAAGCATTTTTCAAAAGAAAGTAAAATATGAAGTAACGGTTCATATTAGCGTGGGAATGATCACGAAGATTAGGGAAATGGTGAGACATGAGATGGGATCGAATTATAAGCATGAGTGTAGTCTTCTTAAAAATTATATAGGTGAGCTACTAAGGTCTAATCTAAAGAGTACTATTGAATTTGTCATGATGCCAACTGAAGATGTGTCATGTACCGTTTTTAATAGAATGTACATTTGCTTTAATGTATGGAAGCAAGGTTTCTTGGCTGGTTATAGGTGTAAACTTGGAGTTGATGGATGTTTTCAAAAAACAATTATGAAGGGAGAATTGCTTACTACAATTGGCAAGGATGCCAATATTGGGATATTCCCAATGGCATTGGCAGTTGTAAAGGTAGAGAATAGGGATTCTTGGACATAGTTCTTATGAAGGCTTATGGCTAATTTGGACATTGGAGATGACTACAGATGGGTAATCATATCTGACCTGTAAAAGGCACTAACATAATTGACTAGAATTGAACGCTAAATTTTTAAAAGACTAATATGGATCATAACCAACTATGCTATGTCAAATGTAAGGTCTAATACTGACAATTAAGGAACTACTACCCAATGCAAAGCAAAGACCAAGCTCAGGGCAACGTATGCTATAAATCTATTTGAATGGTCTGTTTTGGGTAGCTGCAAACAACACTTGCTTCAACCGATTCCAAGATGCTTTAAAGGCTATTGCATCATATGCATCTACTACTATGGAAGATTTATTGATAATTAACCTAAAGTACTAGTGTAAGACTTTTTTTAGCAAGCAGATAAAATGTTAAGTCAACCAAAACAACATATGTGAAGCCTTTAATAGTGTAGAACAAGTGCAAACTGTTAGGCATAAGCTAATTTATTCAATAATTTAGGGAATCAGGAGATACATTATGCATCATTTTGTAGAGAAATGAAAAGAAGCAAAAGGTTGGGTTAGAGCATATGGAAAGACAATTTTAGATAAGTTGGCAAAACAAGTGAAAGATCATCATTACTAGGACATTGTTTGAAACGGTGAAAATGGGTGTGAAATAAGCTTGGGTATGAGTAAATATGCAGTAAAACTTGATGAAAGAAGTTGTTCTTGTAGAAGTTAGGATATCTTTGGCATCCAATGCTCTAATGCAATATGTTACATCTTTGAAATATAAGAAATAAAAGTTTGTTCTGCATACTAATATGCATTCCAACCAATAACTAATCTAAATGGTTGTCAAAGATTCAATATAATTCCTATTGCCCCCATTTTGTAAGGAAAATGATTGGCAAACCTGTAACAAAAAGGAAAATAAAGGAAAATGAACCACCTAAAATAGGAAAATCATGAGGGAAAGACCAGAAGAACATGCAACTTGTGCAAGCAACCAGGCCACAACAAGACAAGATATCCAATGAAGAATAGTGAAGGGAAGTTAGGGTAATATACTACATTTGTATTATTTATGACACTTTAAACATTTAGTAATAAGGAAGTAAACTTGATATTTCTCATTTGTACATTGGCCCACTAGATGGTGGTCAACAACTTACTCTTAAACTTAAAAGATAAAAACTATCAGTTCGATCTAGAAGAACCCAACAAAGGAAAACGTACATAAACTAAAGAACACATGCACAATGGATAGGTGTTCTAGCTAATATTGAGACATGTTTCATTATCTATAATGTATGTGCCAAGTGATTGAATGCAATTTTTCATATCTTGTTGTTGTTTTTTTTTTTTTTTTATATGATGTTGTCTCTACTTTCACACAACATAGATGTCAAGGGCAATTGATCTTGAACTATGGGAGGTGTGCAACTGAAGCCACTATCACATTGACCTAGCCATAAAACACTAAGTCTATACCTTTTTTTAGACATAATTTTAGCTAAAGTGGTGAGGATGGGATGAAACCATGTTATTTTATTAGTCAAAATCAATCTAGACCTCTTGTTATTACCATAATTAGGTAGAAAGCTTTGAAGCAGATAAGCTTCATTGACTGGAAATTATTTTTGTAAGTACCATTTTTGGGTAGAAAGTTTTCATTCAGGCAACCTTTGATACAAATAAGCTGAATTACTAAAAATCTTTTGTAATTACAATATCCAGCAAGTAGTGTGCAGCAAGGGCAGAGCTGGATTTTAAGTTGGAGGGGGCCGGACTTCATTTTGAAAATGTTAAAGAATTAAGAATTAGATGTATTTCTACAATGTAAAAAGAAAATAACAAAAATAACTTAAAATCTATTAAAATGCTATGTTTATAGGTTATACCCTTCCAAAATAATAAGTAAAATTTACTAAATCTTAGTTTTCATCCATATAATGAATCGGCGATCATAAGCTTTAAATCCATATTAAATCACGCGTTTTCCTCTCAATGAAAAATTAGTTATGTTATTGTACATGTACACATGTTCAATTAATATCACATAGCAAATAAAAACATAATACCTTGTGCACCTTGAAGTTGACACTTCTTTCTTTGAGTGCATAAAAATCATCTATTTTCTTGTCTATTGAAAAGCTCTCAACAATCTATCTTTCAATAGAAACAATCAAGTAATTCTTGGGAAAATTATCACTCATGTTATTATGAAGTATTGTTTTCACAATTTTTATTACTGAAAATGCTCGTTTTGTTGTTGTAGTTGAAACAGGAAGAGTCAATATAAGACAAATCAGTTTATTCACCTAAGGATAAGTTTCTTACTTTCTTATTTCATTTAGTCCTCTACACAATTCAGCAATTGTAGATATATTTTTTCAACTGTGGATGGTAGGGCACATCAAACTTATAATACGCAGCTAATACTTCAAATAAATCTTTTCTTATTCAGTGAAATCTGAAGGATAAAAGTTGTCGGCCAATCTACATATGTTTTCAATATTAAAGGATTTATAGGAATTTCTGGGATCCAAACCAACACAAAGAAGAAGAAGCTCATCTTCTGTTTGCTAAAGTACTTCCTTTGTTTCTCACAAAACATATCTTAGTTAATGCAAAAATTTGCAAAAGAAGTGAAAAAGTTATACTTTACATTTCTAACCTTTTAGAATATAACTAATTATTTTTTATTAAGAGAGTAAATTATTTTTTATTAAGAGAGTAAAATTAATTATTTGATGTTAGACTTTTCTTACATTTTTCACACAAATCAACCACATGCATTTATGTATAATTTTAGTGAGATGGAGAAAATTATTACCATTTTACATATATATTTCTTAAAAATTATTATTTATATATATATATATAGTTATAAAAATGTTGGGGGGGAGGGGGGCGCAGGCACCCCCTGCCCCCTATTGGCTCCACCACTAGTGTGCAGTCTAGCTTCAATGAATGGAAAATCTTTTGTAATTAGCATATCTAACCAGCAAAGTACAACCTAGCTTAAATGAATAGGAATTTTTTTTGTAATGAATAAAAAGTGATGCGGACAAGTTACATATAAGGTTTGACAGTAGCATGATACAAGTTTTGTGTCAAATATTAGTGCAATCCTAGTGAAAATAAGCTCTTATACTATTTATTATGTGGTCATGTATCCATTCTGACTATCAAGATATATAACCAGTACTTACATGTTCTTTTCTTTTCTCCAAGCAACAACAATATGATATGACCAAACACTGTGAAAGTAAGAAATATATGTACCATGTTCGATTACATTTGCCAAAAACATGAATAGGTATTGCAGTAGTAGCAAAACAAGGTATGTTCATGCCAATAGGGCTTGCTTTGCCCAACCAAAAGCATCTTTTACCGCTACCATTACTGACATACAATTATGCCATCAATAAAATCCAATCACAACAAATAGCAACCCATGACCAAACCAGCAAAAATACAATGAAATATACAACTAGTTTCATAGTCATAGCAACATATCTTTCCAGCTCAGCCATATATTCTAGCTTCATTTTCTCTTCCTCCAACTTCACATTATCTACCTTTAACTTCTTTTTCTTTTTTTCTTTTTCTAAGATTAACATTCTCTTCCTCTACTTTGATAGAACCATTTTTTTGTTCCTCCAACATGTGTTGCAGAACCATTACTTTTTCAGAGATGATGCAATTGACATATGCAAGTGACCTCTTCTCATCACACAAACCGTTGATCACTTCATTAGCCTCGCCCGATAATTCATTATCAACCCAATGCTAGAACTTGCACTTACCCGCCTTTTGCATAATTTCAAATCTATAAACATGGCTACATTACAACAAACATTCACACAAGCTGTAACAAAACTATCAAAACATCACATAGTTGAAGTGTATAACACTTACACAATGACTTGTACAAGCCATAAAGCTTTAATCATGATTTTTATATGTCCACATTGTCTTTCTTAAAGCTCTCATACCATATTCATAGAAGAGGCTCGTTCCCTCTACATCTACAGAACCAGACCAGAAAATTGATGATTCATCTGAGGGCGACTGTACTCATCTCCATTTACCACCAGAATTTCTCCCCTACATTTGATTCATGGTTGTTTCTTAATCACCAATTTTAATTCCTAAACCCTAAATCGATGAAATTCCTAGACTGATTAAATCCCCAAATTCTTCTTTACCACGTTATTTTTGCTTTTTTCATATTTGACATGTCATTTCGTTACTTATTTGCCACATAATTATATTCAAATCAAATATTCTACCATTTGATAGGAACTTCTCACTATTAGTTACATCAGTGATAATTTTGACCTTTATTCAAATCTTTGGTATTCAATTTGGTATCAAATTGTGACTTTAATGTTGAAATTAGTCTCATATAAAAGAGTTATGATTATTTAATAGTTTGTGATGACTGACCGTCAACCAATGTGAGGCCCATGCAATTCAAGGGTCTGATGAGTCCATCAACGGTCCACAAAGAATCAAGATTGTCCCGAACCATCACCTACTTTTCCCATCGAAAACTATGGTGAACACTGAACAATCTGGTGCATGACTTGTTTTATTATGGTAAGACAAACGGATCCACTTCGAGCTCGCCCCAGGCCCAGGCAATGTAAAGAACCGTAAATTCCGGATTGTTTGGCATTTTCTTCGCTTTTCTCCATTTAATAATAGACCGACTACGACGTCTTCGATACTTTTCATAACGGTTAGACTTAGGTAAGTCTTTTCCTGGTCCTTTCTTTCTTTTTTTATGGAAATTCCTGGTCCTTTCAAGTTGATGCTTATTGTTCAATAGATTATTTGTGTTTCTTTTTTGCAATTAAAATTCAAATTTTTTTTTGTAAAACTATCAAAACTCAATGCTTTCGATTTGCGATAGCCTTTTCCCAGCTGTTGAATATCTTATACCCAAGTAGAGTGATTGACGATGTTTCATTTTTGGTATATGGTGACTCATTAAGCCATTATTCTGATAAATCTTTTCTTTGGCCTTTTTTTTTTTTAATTTTTCGATTTCGAGAACCCTCAAAATACACAAAACACTTTCGTTCCTTCTGGGTGGTACATTTCGCTGGGTAGCAATTCAGCGAAGCGTACCTCGCAGCTAGGAAGAAATATGCCTGAAGCCCTGAAACTTCAAAAATATGCCTAAAAGTTTTAAAACGGAGAAAACCAATCCTAAAATCCACTCCGTTAATCGAACATAAATGTAAGTCCTACACGGTACACTTTTGCCTTTAAACAGAGAACTGCGGACCACAAGGCCGCCAAGAATTCAAGCGATGTTACAACTTGAAACAAATTGCGGGTCATCAAGTTGCAGAATTAATGGTCAATTCGTTTTAACTTAAGTTAAATGATTTATTTTTATTTTTACATATTTTTTATCTGAAATCAATTTTATTTGAAAGCTAATGTTATATAAATAAAATAATCCATTTGAAAGTAAATTTTCATAAAGTTGTTAAATTTTTATAAATTTTTTATTTTTAATGCCTTAAACTAGAAAAATTCATAAAAAATTAGTGAGATTACAAAAATTGTATTTTCAATGGATTATTGTAACTGCATAATATTAACTTTTAATTAAAATTAATTTCAGGTAAAAAAAATATAAGAATAAAAATAAGTAATTTTGAATTTAATTGATTTAAATTGAAACAAATTGGGAGCTTCCTTGAATTGATCTGCAAAGTCGTTGGTCCTCCCGTTCCCTCCCACCACTCAGGCTCACTCCAATCTGATTTCTGTTTATTGTCTTATTTTGTTAATCAATAAGTTTTAGAATGAACTTATTGAAATTTATTCGAGAAGGAGCCATAAATTAATTAGAATAAATTAGTTTAGAATTTTTGTTGAAATGAACATAAAAGTGTAAATTTTAGGACAAAATGAAAACTTTGAGGAGTTGAACGAATATTTGACCAAATGTTATTTCTCTTCGCAGCTTCGACTTCAGGCAACTTATGATTCTAATGCGGATATGTAGTCTTTGAAATCTAAGTAATGGCTTGTTTGAAAAAGGCATTTTTAATTAATATAGCTTTTTCAGATTTATAACGCTAAAAGCTACTATTGAATAACTTTTTCAATCTTTAATGCTAAAAGTAGTACTATTCCCAAACGAAGCCAAAGATTATAGCTTTTTGACGTACATAGAAGAGAAAATGGTAGAGCCTCCATCCATCAGCCAGCCAGCCAGCCTCATAGCTGTCTTCCTCTTTTCAATTATGATTGCAGCTCTTCCCTGTTCCATTCGAACTCATTTGACCCTCCTCATTTCAATACCCATCTACTTGTCCCTCTCCAAGCTTTCCGTTTAAATTGTCCTGTTCTGGACCAATTTCGCTCTTTTTCTATTGAATTCCATTAACTTGTCAAACAAAACGTTTCAATGACCCAAAATATTCTTTTTGGTTGTTGTCATAGTATTAGCTACCTTTACAAGTCATCTTGCGTGAACTGTCCCGACTGGTGCTACTTGTTGCTGCATTGTGTTACTTGCAAGCATCTCTAATTTCTCTAAATTTCACAATATCTCACAGAAGAAAATGATCAATTGCAAAACTTTTACATTGCAATATTTCATACTGCTAAACTTTTCTGTATATTTCATCAGTTTATTTAATTTCGCAGTCCGTATCATGGTAAATTATTTACCGTGATGCATGGCTAATGTTTTTTTTAATCATTTTTTATCAAAGTACCATACATTTTTTAAGTGAAAAAATATAATTAATATACATAATTTGACAAATATTAATTTTATTTTGCTGAAGAAGCTAGAATAAAAGAATCATACTGAGTCGCTTCAAAATGTTTTATTTAAAAAATATATTGCTATTGTTAGAATAGAGTATGTTTTTTTCTCATGTATCAATAAATAAATAATTAGAATACATGCAAATAATTATATTTGATATATTTCACATCTTAAAATAATATTCTATTTTTTTTTTTCAAAATCAATGGTATGCAACACAGTATACAGTATAATATATGTGCAGTTTATAGAAAGCGGTACACCAATGTATTTAATACCTTGCTTGCAAGGTATCTACTAACCACTCAAGCCACCTATGTCCCAGTTCATAAAACAAGAGTGTAACTAACAAGGTGTTATGGAGAACCTTCGAAATTTCCTCACTAGCCAGGATTATACGACACACACACACACTAAAAAGAGGGGGAAAAAAAAGTATAGCTGCTTACATGAAAAAAAAAAAAAAGGAAAAGAAAACAGTAATTCAACATATTATAACGTACACAGCACAACAATTGAATTCAGTAACCCATCAAGCTAATCAACCATAGCATTTGACATCCTCGAAATTAAGTGAATGAAGAACACTCAACCAACATCTCGACGGAATATCACACGATAATATGTAAGGTCATGAATATACAGTAACAGAAAGAATTAATACTGACCGTTTATCAAAATTCAGTTCAGTGAGCAGCATACGGAAAAAATGAGTCATCCCTCTACTTGGACCAAGCAACTGCATCAATTTCCGACTGTGCAGAACGGTATAATTCCAGCCTCTTTGCAAGTGCACTGCGGCGCTCCATGACAGCTGGGTCTTCATTCAGTAATGAAGACAATCGTTTTTGCTGCAAAGGTCATTTGCACAGATCAGCTACTTAATTTTGGAAGCTTTCAAGCGTTGATCTATAAAAAGTTGGGAGTATTACCTCCAGTTTGCCTAGTTCAAGGAAGAAATGGTCAAGTAAGCTCCTTTTAGCTTCTCGGACTTGACAATAAACAATTGATTTTGGTATGGAATTCCGCAGGCCAGCACAGACCATATTGACATATGATAATACCGTTGTTCCTGTTCATACAAGGTAATTAGGTAAAATGATGCTCATGATCAAGCACAGTATTTCATATGAAACTTCATGAACAAATAACTACTAACACCATTCATTAGATAATTGATTGAACACTTAGTTTGTCAAAGAAATTTGGACTTCATAAATGAAACTTAACAAGCACCCTACAGCTCTAGCTAGAAAGAGATCCCCTCAATGAAAATTCATTCACGACTCACCTACCTCTAATGCTTAGCACAATGCTCTTGTAAGGGATTTATAAATTTTTTTTCTTAGTTTCAAAAGTACCAATTTTTCAGTACATCAACTCACCAATTCGTCTCAGATATGCATCCGTGTATCTGTCAAAAATTGACTGCGTTGCATTGCCACCCTTTTCAACATCTTGAGGAAGCTTCCTAAAGAAATCAACTGTCAAGTAACTACTTTCCATGTCAACTAACTGAAGTGACGCCTTCTTGCTTTGGTCCCTCATTCTATCAAGTGACTCAATAGCTGCATTCCCAACCTCCACTCTCAGAGCAGGATACTGCCTTAGCTCCTGGGAACCAGTCAAGAAAAGTGATTTACTTATCGGAATCACAACTCATAAATCATCACCCTTACAAAAAATGATCAAGAACAAAAAGAAAAATTTAAAGGACACTAAAAAACATACAGGAGTCTCACTGATAGCTTTGTGAACCAGCTCCTTCAATATGGCATGAACCTAGAGCACATTTGAGAGGAAAAGGACATTCATAAAGCTTAATCAGAGGAAAGGACCCTTAAACAAGACACATCTAGAGCAACCATGGTATCATTTGATGGTAAGGGTCATATTCTCCAAGAGGACAACAAAGAAACAGCCAGAAAATCTTAATCGCATACATGCAACATGCTAACAAATACGTCGAGAAAGCCAATTAAAAGCACCAGTGCTTGCTTGCATACCGCATCAACAGCAGCCTCAGCAGGGCCTCTAATAGTAACTAAAGTTGACTCAATCAGACGCCGGTATCCCTGCTCAGGAGCTATCAAGTGAGGTTGATATCCATCAGCTTCAGTAATTAGCTTACGAATATTTTCCATGGAAAGCTGCCTATCAAATTGCAGCCTTTTCAGAGCAGCAGGAAGCTGATTATCAAAAACATTATAGATTCTTTCACCACCAGGACGACTGCAAACAATAACATCAATAATGAACAACAAATTACACCAATAAACTGGAACTTCAGTTGCGAATAAAAAAATCAAGAAGACATACATGCCATCCAAATGTTCTTTGTATGTCTGATCAAAAAGACGACAAATCTCTGTGATTGTGTAAAGCTTACCCTGCATATCACAATCATAAAAAATCAGGAACATAAAGTATAAGGTCACAATAGCATATCTTTCATTCATAAAAGACATAACATGGGAACACAAGCACTTCATGAGAGAGTAAGTACCCCTGCATCTGCAGCTATTGGCTTTCCCAAACGACTTAATTCAGCTTCAAGTTCAGCAATTGTTTTACTTATAAGGGACTGGATTCCAGGTATTTTGGACTTGATTACCACCTCAAGATGCTGCAAAGTTTTTTTTTTTTTTAAAGGTGAAGGTTAGGAATAAACAAAAACAAGCACAAAAACAAATCTAAAGAGAGAAGATAATATTGCCCGGTCAAATACCTTTGAGAGCATCTTAGCTAGATGTTCAGAGCCCATCCTGTGTGCAAGGTGCCTATACTCTGGAGTGCTAGAAAAATACTCACGTTCTCTACGTCGAGCAGCAATCATGTCGACATTTTTATTAATATCCGCTTGTGAGCGATTTACAACACCAATCCAAGGAAACTTTAGCTTGTAGGCTTTTCCTTCTAATATCTATGTACAAGAATATAATAGTTAAAAATACAGTTGTAGGCAAAGGCACATCATAACTCTTTTGCTGCAATAACAGAGAAAACTGACTTCCTAATCTAGGTATGTTAATATTTCTTCAGCATAATAAAATCTTAACCAGAAGTCTTTAATGCCAATTGACTGGGTAATGCATTATGCTCCTTTCCCCAAGTTAATTTACTGCTAAATTGGCAAAGAAATTTATTCTCCTCCAACATAAAAACCTTCAGCTGCAAATAGAGGTTAGATCCCCAAAGAAATAGCGGATGGTTGTGTAAGGCAGCCTATACTCTAAAAGCATCTAAATTTCCCTTATTAAACAACTAGAAACTTGATTCATCCACCACAAATGATAAACAAATGCCATATGGAATGCCATAGTTTGCATGAGAATTTGAAGACATCCAGGATGGCTTGGTAAATCCAATTCTACTGACAATATGAATATTTTCAGAAAAAAATGCCAATAACTAGAGTCATTTAACTAAATGAGCCTCTTCATCTTACAATCAACACAAGCATTAAAATACCATCATCTCTTTCATAAACCAGTCCAACTTACATCAACTGCATCGGTGCCCTTATCCATCAAGTCAATCTTTGTCAAGACCCCAAAGGTTCTCTCTCCTGAAAATTTGTTAATCATTGAGTACCATAACATTGGTGGACAATGCTTTCAGATGTCCATAAAACAATTTATTTAGTTTGCAACAGCAATCAAAGGTTTTAGGCGGCAAAAAATGGGTCAATATTAGCTTCTTAAGAATCAAACGATCTACAAACAGCAACAGCATTCCACAAACAACAACAAAAAAAAGAGCCATACACGAGAATAAGAGACAGCTAAGAAAATCAACCGCAAGGCTGCATGACCAGTGTTTTGTGCCTTACCTGTGGGGTCAACTTCACGTGAGATTTTAATAGCATCTGAGGTAGCCAAATCTTGGTTTGCTGGTGAAATTGCAAGAATTATACAGTTGGGCTGCATAGAAAGTTTATTAAACACAAGGTTTTACCAGATTCATGTTCCATCAAACATACACATTACCCCAATGATTACCTTCTCAATGTAAGATCGAACCATATTCTCAATATCCAGCACAATACTTTCAGGCTGACCCTCTGTCTCATTTAAACAGCATTAGTCAGTTTGTAAAACATGTAATGCGAAATCATATGAATGAACAAAAATTACCAGCATAAATGCCATATAAGGAAAAGCATTATACTTACCAACAGCTACCTTTGTCAAACCAGGAAGATCAATCAATGTCAAGTTAACAACTGCCACAAATAAATAAAACAACATGAGTTAAAGACGAACACTAATGCTACAAAAACTTGTAGAAAGGTGATTCCGTAGTGATTAAGCAGAGTTGTGTTAATTTCACTGAAAGTCCCAATTAACACCCTGCATAAGTTTATAGAACCGAATGTTATAGATCTTTGTCCATGTAGCACTACTTAAAATATGGCTTACAAAATTGTTATAATGATTTTTTTTTCTTTCACCTTGACATACCAATCTAGTCCTGTCAGCTCCCCAAAACCCCACAAAAGTATATAAAAATAACTAGTGAATTCTTTCCTTAAATGGGCCTACAATGCAAATTGAAAACCATGCACCATAAGCAAAGAGTGATTTGTCAGCCCAAATGTATCGAACACTAAGCTACAAGAAACTATAGACCAGTTGTTCGATCCTGCTGCAAAGCATGCAACTCTAGGTTATCCAGCGAGATAAGATAGTGCAGAATATCAACAAACATTATCGACTGTCCCAAACAACTTGAAAATCGAAGCTCTGATCATACCATTGGGGGAATAAATGCTCAGATGAATTGGAACACTTGAAATCTGTTTGGTGCGGCCAGTCTCACGATCAGTCTCATCTTGAATTTCCTTCCTCACAGCAGCTACACAAGAAATAACCAGACTGAGATATATGCAACACAATTAAATAGAACTGAGAAGATAAGAAACAAACCGAAATCGGTGAATCGCTTCCTAGATTGGTGAAGAAACTCAGCGTACTCTCTGGTGCCTTCATCGCTCTTATGAAGCTGCAAGACCAGAGGTCGGCGCGTGACAATACCTGCAGTGGCAATTTAGAAACAATTGAGAACGAAGCAAAAAATCAAAAGAACAAATAAAAATCTAATAAAAGTATTAGAAAGGTTACCGGATCCACGGGGCAAGAAGTCCTTTCCGACTATGCTCTCCAACACCGAAGACTTACCAGAACTCTGATGAAGAAAACAAAATGATCAGCATGTTGAAAGTGGATTCGACGATGAAAGAGGAAGAGAAGAAAGAAGCAGACCTGACCGCCGACGACGGCGATTGACGGCAAAGAGTCCCACAGGGTCGGCAATGCGCTTTTCTCGCCGTGGTCACCAAGAGCAGTGCAAGCTCTCTGAATCTTGTTCACCAAGCTGATAAGGTTTTCCATCCCTTAATTTCTCGATTCAGACGAGCTCGATCCGATAGCGGAGATCGGAAAGGAAGATCTGTTCGATCCGATCTGCCGTCGGTTGAGCTCTGGGGAGAGAGAGAAAGAAGAGAGGCTTTGGGAACGTTTTTGGGTTTTAATTTCGGAGTCGTATATAGCTTAGAAACGCGAAGACTAATCGGAGTGATTAGATACGGACGATACAGCAGCAAGCAAAGCCGCTGGACGGGGCAACGGCAGGACGACTACCAATTGAATCGGCCGGCTGACGCTTCAAATCAACTTCACCCTTTTCCCTTATTTTTCTAAATTTTCAAAATATCTTGCTGGCTAAAATGATTTCGCATTATTCTGTTTTGACATGTTAATCGATCTTAAAAATTTAGCAATCGTCAGTTTTTCTAAATTTTAATAAATGTATACATAAAATATTACTATATATAAAAATAATTACTTTCACCACATAATTAATAATTAGGAATTTCAGTAGATATTTACCCCCATAGTATCCTACTATATCCTACTATATCATATCCGATGAATAGAATTTTTTTTTTCACAATTAAATAAATTTGGAGTGGATGTGGATAGGATGGAGGTTTAAGCCTACCTACCCATATTGTATTTGCATATGTGTGTGCGTGCATGCTAAAAACAATATAATAATTTACAAAATAATCTAATTGACTTTGCTTCTTGTGATTACAAGTAAGTGTCAAAAATAAGATGGCTAAGGTGAAACTCCACATAAGTTTTTCACCTTTTTTTTTCATAAAGTAGCATGCTTACAATTAAGTACAAGCTCATTTCACTAATTTAATTTGAATAAACTTTGTATGATTTATTTGTGACTAAGCCGATTTCTATTTTTTATTATAGATATTTTTTTTTTGTAATACCAATTTTAATGTTTTTATTATGGTACTCCGTTATAGAATTATTATTTCTTATTAGGTTAATATGTAGTAGATAGGTGAATTTTACTCTATCATATCTACCTTAAAATGGATATGATATAGGGATGACAACTGGGTGGGTGAAATTTGTGATCCATGGATATCCTGCCCATGACGGGCGGGCAAAAGAGTAAAAATACCTATAATGGGATGAATGTGGATAGCAAATCACACCCATCTGGTGGGTATGGGTGGGTGGCAAGTAAGGGTATCCATCATGAGTAAATTTATCACGCCTAAGCACGAATCCCGTGAACATAAATTTTCTGGTTATTAATTGTAATGAGATGCAATGCCTACATTTAACTAATATTTTATACTAATTCTCATCGAATATTTTCTTGTATATATGTTATGATCATGTATGTTTTATGATTTTGTTGTATTATATGCGGAGAATAACTTTGTATATATTTTTCATATTTTATTTTTATGAAATTTAAAAAACATAGTTTAAACTTTGGGTTAACCTTGCGTACGAATTATCCACAAGTTATGGGCACAGAGTAGATTTTTTACTCCTTTGGAGATACCTCCGAAATCATAGGTACTAAAAAAACCATAGGCATGAATAATGAGTAGAAGGTATCTGTACTTGATCAGCCCCGTTTCCATTACTAATAAGATATTAATATTAAAATTGTAAAACCAATAGATTATGAATAGGATACAAATTCAATATCTAACATGATTGACACGATGCAGGTTTAGTTTCATCCTATCAACATCTTATCCATTGTCATCTCTACTAATAATCCTAAGGGAATAGTAAAATTTTAAAGATTTAAAGTGCAAAACTTAATTATATCTGATTGTGACTGCCATTGATATGTCATAACCATTTAATCGTGTCTTATAATAACTCAATGCCTAGGGGCGGATCTAAGGGGGCTTTAGATGTGTTTTGCCCCCTGATATTTTTCTTATATATATATAGTAAAGAAAATAAAAAAAAATTGATTTTAACTTTTCTTCATGTAAAAATTTATACCTAATTAGCCTTGTTTTTTACTTACAGTTTAAAATCCAATTAATTTTTGGATTTCCTTATTTCCAAATTCGAATTGGCTGAGGATGTGGGGAAATGATAAGTGATTATATTGACTCACATATACAAGTCATATAATTTGCTTTATTTTTTTTTTGTAAGAAATTAAGATAGAGAGATTGTATAAAACAATGAAAAAGAAGAGCTTGCAACAATAGAAAGTTATGAAATATCATGCACTAATTTTTGTTTTTTTTATAATTTTTTTACTTATATGTTTATAATTTTATCTAGTGGATTTATTTTTTATTTTTTTGTTCGTCCAAATAGTATAGAATTTCTACTGCTACACTTGACAAAAAAAAAAAGTCTTATGGCGGCCCAATGGTAAAGCCAAAAAATTATTTTAGTCAGATAGTTAAAACTAATTTCATGTACTTTTTAATGATCGGTGAGGTCATTATATAAAATTATATAAAGTCATAATGAATATTTTTTAAAAGATCATACACAAATTACATAATTTTTTTAAAATTTAGTGGTGGCAATCCTATATAACAGCTACAACAGGCGCTACAATAATTGTTGCAAGTTGGAATTTGTAGTTGGAACATATCAATTATACACATCACCACAGCCCAATTTTTGTGAGTTATTTTTTTATTTTTTTATATTTTTCGTTATTGATTCTAGTGTATTTTATATGTAAATTGTTATATAACTGTGAATATTAAAATTAGTAATTTTCAATATTTTTAGTCGTAAGGGATTAAATTATAATTATAGTATATTTTTCTTACAATTTGAATAAAAGTATATTTATGTAAAAAAAAATCTCAAATCCAGCCTCTCCTAATATGAAATCCTACCTCTCGCACCATTGTAGAATCAAGTTTTTAAAAAAAGTTATTTAACAGTTATCATGCTAAAAATACTTAAAGAAAGAGAAAAAGAAAAATAGAAAACTCTCCATCAAACTTCAAAGATGATCTTTTTTCACGCAATTTGTTTTGTTTGAATTTGAAGGTAATTATGTTTGTTTCGGGGCAATTTGTTTTACAATGAATATATTTACTATGTAAAATTTTTATATGGAAATTTTTATCTTCAGCTTCATTTTTTTTTGTTTGACGGTGTAAAATATGGGAGTTATTAATTTTAATTGTTAAATTATTATCTAAATTTTTACTTCCTCCGTCCCGAAATCTTTGCTCCATTTAACTTTTGGTTATATTTTCACTTAATTTTTTTTATATTATTGTTTGTTAGAAAAAATTAAAAAAAATATATTTAGAAACTACATGTTTTGATTTATCATTTGTATACAAATATTTTTTATTTATATATTAAAATATTAAAAATAAAAATTTTTAAATTAATTACTGAAAATAAATAGAGTAAAAATTTTTGGACGGAAGCAGTAGTATTTAACCTATTATCTAAATAGAAAATATTATACGACAGGTGCATAACATAACCACTCATTCGGTACATTTGGTACTTTTCGCTTGGGGCCTTCCAGACATATGGCAAAAGTGATATTAGAAAATCATAATAAAATAAATTTCAGTTTTCACCTATCACCGAACCATGCCATATAATACAGTAAAATATGCATTTTACATGTAAAATATTTTCCCAACCAGTAAATTTTGTGGATGATTTTTAATCTTTAATTTTCATTTTGTTTTAGTACCAAACCTGTTAAATGTTTTATTTTGATCATACACCTATTAAAATTATTTTTCTTTGATTTCTTATCAAATGAAATTCATTAACTTAGAATGAGTATTTAACACAAATTTTAGAAATTTAAATTTAAATATTCAGTAACCATCTTGCAGTAAATTTAAAATATTTAATAACTTAATTAGTAGTTTTCCTTTTTGAATAAAATAAGTTCAATTTACAAAAAAAAAAGATAATTTGAATTTTTCATTAACTATATAAAAAATTACTATATAAATTAAATTTATTTTAAAAAATTACCAAACAGTTTAAATTATAATAAGAAATTGTTATCAGATAAATACTTTAAGTTAACTAATTTTATTCAATAAGGAACAAGGTGAGATATTTTTAATAGATTTAGGAGTGAAATGAAATAATTTTAATAGGTTAGGACCAAAACAAAATTATTTAATAGATTAAGGATTAAAATAAAATAATAATTAAATACTACGGACTATTCATGTAATATATTTTACGTTAAAACAAACAGAGAAAGGGAACAATGGGAGAACTAAGACGATATATACTGCACAAAACTGAACCCTCAACTTATACTATCAAATTAAAAATTACTTTTTTTGTTCCACTTTTATTATTCCATGTCAGATTTTTATTATTTGTGAGAATTATTAAACACGTAAAAGCTGAAATCATTTTAATTTAAGTCCATTGAATCCCAAATGATTTACTTTTATTCTTACGCCTTTTTTACATAAAACTAATTTTAATTAAAAGTTAACATTATGTAAATACAATAATCCATTAAAAATATAATTTTTTTAATCTTACTCAATTTTTATGAATTTTTCTAGTTTTAAGCATTAAAAAAATTAATAAAAATTTAACATCATAAAAATTTAGTTTCAAATAAATTATTATATCTATATAATATTAGATTTTAAATAAAATTAATTTTAAATAAAAAATATAAAAATAAAAATAAACTAATTGACTTAAGTTAAAATAAATTTACCTAAATTAACGCAGTTTGCGTGGGTTGCTAAGGGGGAAAAAAAAAAAAAAGGACAGTGAGCATTAGAGCCTAAGGCGGCCGTTCAAACTTCAAAATTTGAAATTGGGCATCAAAATCCAAGCACGGGCCCACACGCTTGGAGGAACATTTTTAGCCCGACCGTTAAAACCCAACCGACTTCTTCCTTCCCATTTTCTAAAAATGAGTCAATTTTTATCAGATATCTTAAAATGATTAAATTATTTCTTAAAAAAAACAATATTACAATATTTTCCAGATTATATAATTGAGAAATGAAACACATGATGGTTTAATGTGGTAATTTCAATAATATTTGACAAGATAAAACAAATGAGCTTGATTAAATACTCCACAAAATTCTCAAAGTAAAACAACCCATTAGTTTAAAGTAGTTAGCAGCACTAATATAGGGTAAGCATGAAAATGAAAAAATTACCTAAAACTTTGGTCCAATTCGTTCAATAGTTTGAAATAGTTAGAAGTAATAAAGGGTAAGTATGGAAAAAATTGTCTATGGTCTAATTCGTTTTATACGTAAGTTGAATTAATTCAAAATAACTTATTTTTATTTTTATAATTTTTTATTTAAAAATAAATATTATTTTAAAACTAAAAATATATAAATATAACATTTTTAATAATTTGACCAAACTTTAAAATGGTATCAAATGGATTATCATACATATATAGTATTCACTTTCAAATGACATTAGTTTTAAATAAAAAAATTTAAAAAAAATGAAAATAAAGTATAAACCATTTTAAATTAGTCCAACTTATATACTTACAAGCATTTATAATTGAGGGTATTTATGTGTATTTGTAAGGAATATTGGTAAATTGTTTTTTTTCAAAAAAAAATTGAAGAGCATCTCCAACCGCAAATTGACATTTTTGTCTTGCCTTTTGAAGCAAGGGCTTGAATTGAGGCTAAGGCCTAAGTATGGATAGCAATTGGGTGTGTTGGTTCAAGTTATGACTCAATTGGGTATGTTGGTTCAAGTTATGACTCAAATTATTTAGATTCAGATTTAATCAGATTAGCATAAAATCCAAACTGGATTATTTAGGTTCGGGTTGAGTTAGGTCAGGTTTATTCAGGGTTGGATTCAATATAGGTTAAGCAAATTTCAGTATTGGGTCATTTTAGGTTAGGCTATTAATGTTTCAGGTCAAATTCAAGTTGCTAGTCAGATTTACTCAAGTTACTGGTACATAAGCTAAAATAACTAAATCAATCTTTTTTTTTCTTTTTGTTAAATTTAAATTAAATAATTTCATTTTGGTGCTCTCTATTTTGTGTTAATTTTCCTATTTTAGTATTTTTATTAAAAAGTTACTAAATTATTTTCTGATGAATTTGCTATGACTTTTAACTTTTGCTACAAAATGTAACTATAGTTCATTATTAGTGACTAAAATGTAACATTTTAAAAATTTTGTGTGAAAATGAAAAAATAAAAAAGTTCAAGGACCCATTTTACAATTACTATAAGTGATTAAAATGAAATTTATATACTTCAATAAAAATATCAAAATTCAAAAAAAATTTAATATTTTAAATTTATGCGCTTTAATAAAAATATCATAATTAAAAATACTTCAATTTAATTAGTTTTAAATTCAATTTAATGAATTGGTTACAAGTTTGTTAATCATATTTTTAAATATCTACTGACTACACATTTTATGTTGATTTGGGTTAAAATCATGTATTGACAGATTTAGTCATCGGGTCATTTTAAGTTTAAGTCAAGTCAATCTTAGGTTTAGGATCGTTTTAGGTTTGGGGCATTTAGATTATAGTTTTCTCGAGCTTCATTTCAATCAATTTCATGTTTAAGTCAAGTTATGTTTAATTGGGTTCAGGTCATTGACTTTTCTAATCAAATCATGTCAGATCAAACTTGTATACAGGTAGGTCGGATCATTAGGTTAGGTCAAATTTTGCTATTCATAGGCCTAAGGAGTGTCCTTGGCTGGTAACTAAGCTAGCCAAGTCTATTATACATAGTTGAACATTCATACATGATACATTAAAAGAAAAATTAAAAAAAACCGTATAATGAAACATACACTTGTGTCCTTGTTTTAAATATCTATAGTTACCCCTTCAAAAGTTGACTTTATCATTCACCATTAGCAAAAAAAAAAAAAAAATGGGAGAAATAGCTAACTTTGCCCGCATATCTTTCTTTCCTTGAAAATTTTGGCCCACAACTAATCAAACTAATTAATTTGGCAAAAAAAAAAAAACATCAAACCACTAAAACCTTAGGGAAATCAAACAACATTCAAAATATACTAGACAATTGGGCATTAAGCTTAGCCCCGCCACCAACTGTCGATGATAATGATGGTGGTAGAGGCTAGACGTTCTCTTCACGATTTCATTTGAAGTTGATCCCCTGTAGCCGCAGCAACCGATAGTGGTCCAAGGTTAACAGATGGCGGTACATGTGAAAGAGGTTGATGTGCGTGTCAATTAGCTATCATGGAAATCAAACTCAATTGAGGTAAATTCAGCCTTTGCCACCATTATCACATTCAGTGGTTAGTGGCAGGGCTGGGGTTAATGCCCAATAGTCTAGTGTATTTCTAAATCTAATCAGAATCATCCGGGCTTTTTCTTTTCCTTGCTTTTCTTTTTCACCCTCATATCTGTATCTCTGTAGCATTCATACCCACTTTCAACTCTACCCTTCTAACTCCGTCTTTTTGTTGTGTGTCGCCAACACTCATCCCTAAGAATGAGGCAACGTCGGCAATTCCATAATGAGATCAATGTGGCATTGGTGATTTGTAGCAAGATTAAGGCAGTAAAGACGATCTTGCAATGAGATCAAAGCGACAAATGTAATGGTCATGGGAAATGAAAGTGTTGGTCATGGGAGACGGAGGCAATGTTCGATTTGATTTTCTCTTTAAACTTTTAGGCTCCGTTTCAATTTTCTCTCTCTATTCGATTATCTCTCTCTCAATAGATCAGGTTTGAATTAGATTGGATTGTTGAATTATTGTTTATTCATTTTATTCTTGGTGGATCAAGTTGAATTCTCAATTTTATTCTTGGTGAATTTTCTGTTTTACTCATTGATTCGTTAATTCATTTTTTGGTTTTCCACAGATGAACTAGGGCAAGAGTTAAGGCGATGAAGATAAAAGAATTAGGGCAAAGGAGTAAAGTGAGTGGGATGGAAGTTGGGGGTGGCAAAGTTATCAAACAAAGAAAGTTACAATAGTAAAATATAGTTCTTTTTTTTGTCTTAATAATCATTAACGGTGTTAACTTGTCAGGGGGTAAGTGCTGCACTCTAGCAGTTGTAACCCAAATATAGGTTATCACAAATAATAAAATCTCGGGAATCTGAGTGTCGAACCACAGGGAAGTGAATTAAGAAATACAAATTATAAAAGTGAAGAAAGGTTTTCGTGAAATGTGTGAATAAATGTTGACTAACCCATCTACTGTCAGAGATAGGGTAAATAATTCTCATATCAAGTAATTTGAAAACTTCAGATCTTACTACCTCTTTCATGTATAGATTGAGTTTTCTCTGGGGTTGTTGATAAGATTTAGCATTATCCTCTAAATTTATTCTATGTGAACAAATTGAAGGATTAATGCCCTTTATATCCTTTAATGTCCATCCAATTGCACTTTTATGCCTTTTAAGTAACTCAATTAATTTACCTTCTTCCTCAAATGTGAGAGTTGATGAAATTACTACCGGATAAGAAAAATTTTCTCCAAGGAATGCATATTTTAATTCTTTAGGTAAAGGCTTTAACTTTGGTATAGGTATTTCATCTTGCTCTTCAACTTTGGGTTTTCTCAACTCCTCAAATTATGTTTTCCAATGTGTGTTTGCTTCAACCTATGAAGAATCAAGGAATGCACATATATTAGTTGTATCCCGATCTATTTTCATACTTGATTCAATTGAATTAACTAAACACTTTTTAAGAAGATCAGAGATACTCCCTTATTAGATATAGTTTTCTACAATTGCGCCAATGATGCAGACATCTTCTCTTTCATCTTCCCTTTCAGGAGGTTGCTTAAACAAGTTAAAAATATTTAACTCCAATGTCATATTCCCAAATGTCAGCTTCATCAATTTATTCCTGCAATTAATCAAAGCATTAGATGTTGCTAAAAATGGACGTCCCAAAATAACAGGTATTGAATTTGTAATTTTTACTGGTGGTGTGCCCAAAACAATAAAATTCACAGGATATATGAATTTATTAACTTGAACTAACACATCTTCAATGAGCCCTCTGGACACTTTCACTGATCTGCCAGCAAGCAAAAGAGTTACTTCAGTTGATTTTAACTCACCTAAATTTAGTTTTTGATAAATTACTTCAGTTGGTTTTAACTCACCCAAATTTAGTTTTTGGTAAACTGAATATGGAAGTAAGTTTACACTAGCCCCCATATCAAGTAATGCTTGCTCAATTTTATATTTTCCAATAAAACATGAGATTGTTGAATAGCCAAAATCCTTGTATTTCAAAGCAGTATTATTTTGAATAACAAAACTTACCTGCTCAGCCAAGAAGGTTTTATTTTTCACATCAGTTTTCTTTTAATAGTGCATAAATCCTTCAAAAATTTGGCATAAGAAGGTACTTGTTTAATTGCATCCAACAAAAGGATATTGATCTTTACCTGCTTGAAGATATCAAGAATTTTAGGATTCTTATCTACCTTCTTATGAACAGTTAATGCTTGAGGAAATGGAGATGGTGGTGGAGATTCAATTTGTTTTTCGCTCGGTATAGGTTCAACCCCTTCTTTACTTTTAGAAATTGACTTATCGTCTCCTTCACAAGGATTAGGAATGAACTTTTCAACAACCTTACTGTTGCGGAGTGTAACGATTGACTTTACTTGATCCATGGTTTGACATTCGAGATTTGGTTGTGGTTGAGAAGGAAATTTCCCTTTCTTCTGAATGTTGACTGCATATGCAAATTTTGCAAGAATATCTTTCAAATCAATCATGGTTTGACTTGTTTGAGTATTGATTAACTCTTGCTTTTCCATGAATGAATACAATGTATCTTCAAGATTTTTCCTAAAAGAAGGAATATATGGTGCATACTCTTAAGTTTGTTGAAATTTTTGTTGGGTGTGCAAATGTGGTTGTGTTGGTTGAGCATGATTATCATTTCTCCAACTAAAATTTAGATGATTCCTCCAACCAGGATTGTAAGTTTGTGAGTATGGATTTTAGGTTGGCTTCTTGAAGCTGTTCAATGCATTGACTTGTTCATGGAAACATTTTTTAAAAGATGACAAAGTTGGGCAATTGCTAGTGGATTGATCATTAGTTTCACAAATGTGACAAATAATTTCTTCAACAGATTTTAAATGACCAGTTTTCTTTATTTCTAATGCCTCAACCTTTCTAGCTAGGGATGTAAATCTTGCTTGAAGGTCATTATCTTCCTTAAGATGATATATGCCTTCATTAGATGCAGGAGATTAGTTTTACCTGTAGCTTTATAGGTACACATGGTGTCCCAATTTTGTGCTTTTTTTACTAGCAAGTCTAGGTAATTCATTGCCTCGTTAGGATCCTTATCCTCAAATGTTCCATTGCACATCATTTCCACCATTTGTCTTTCCTTGGGGGTCAAACCTTCATAAAAATGTTAGACTAATCTCCATGTTTTAAAATCATGGTACGGACATGTGTTAAGTAAATCCTTGTATCTATCCCAACATTGGTAAAAAGTTTCACCTAGTTTTTATGTGAAAGTGGTGATTTGTTTTTTGAAAGAATTTGTTCTATAGGAAGGAAAAAAAAATTTCAAAAATTGTTGTTGCAGTTCATCCTATGAATTGATGGGGCCTGACCTAAGATTTTGTAGCCAAGTTTTAGCTTTATCTTTTAAAGAAAAAGGAAAAAGCTTAAGCCTGATAGTGTTCATGCTACAGTTTAGGTTATTATATGTGTGACAGACTTCTTAAAATTCTCTCAAATGCAAGTAAGGATTTTCGGAATCAAAGCGATGAAAAGTTGATAAAAGTTGAATAATACCTGGCTTAAAGTTGAAGTGACATGCATCAATAGGAAAAATTAAACATGATGAAGTGCTATTTCTTATGGGATTCATGTGTTCTCTAAGTGTCCTAGGTCGATCTTGGTCATTATGAAGAGAATGGTTATCTTTTTGTTCATTAATGTGTTCAGCCAGGTTTGAAGAAGATGAAGATTCTCTTACCAGTCTACCACTTGATGTACATGACCAAGCTTTCATTCATTAACAAAATAATAACAAGAAAAACAAATATCAATAACAAGTTAGGTAGGAGGCTCATCCTTCCATTCAACAAAAAAAAATAATAACACAAAATAAATAGAAAATAAAATGTAGGAGGCTCAGCATTCCATTCAATAATTAAAAAAAATAAGATTAACAGAAATAAAGAGTATGAGGCTCAGCATTCCATATGATGAATATAAACACAAAAAAAAAAAACAAAATAAAAAAGAACAAAAAAGGGAAAAAAATTGAACTTGTACTAAAATTTTACTTCCCTGACAATGGCCCTAAAAACTTGATGATATCTAGCAATTGTAACCCAAGTGTAGATTGTCACAAGTAATAAAATTTCGGGAGTCCGAGTATCGAACCACAGAAAAGTGAATTAAAAAATATAAATTACAAAAGTGAATGAAGGTTTTCGTGAAACGTGTGAACAAGTGTTGATTAAAAATTCAAATTCAAATAAAATAGCTAAGGTTAGGGGATCCACTTTTAGTATATTGGTTATGATTAATTTTAGCTTATCTTACCACTCAATTACGATCCACACATAAAGGAGATCCTAATAGAGGAATTTAGTTAGTATTAACTTTCATTGATCTTAAAACGCCAACACTTACTAATGGGTTCATGTATCCATCATGCCAACTTTTGTCGACAATAACTCAATAGTCCAATATAACCGGCATAGCCATGTTCTACAGAGAGAATTAAGCAGCTTTTGTGCCAATGATTGACTATGATGAATCAAGACTCCCACTTAATAAGGAAGGAAGTTAAATAGATTAAGAAAGAAAATATCGTTAATGTTGTGATCCATTCAAATCAATTATAACCACTATACCAAAAGCTTCACCCTTTCAGCTTAGCAAAAAGAAGATTAGTTAGCCATCATAAAAGTAAATAACATGTAGAAAGATGAAATGAACATGGATTGAAAGGTCAAAGAAAAAACAAGAAAACACTTGGACAGAGCTTCAGTATTGAGAACAAGAACAAAAGAGAAAATCTAAAAATGATACAAGAACATGGAAAATGGCCTAAGAAAATGGCATGACTCCACCCTCCCCCCAAGATGCCTATTTATAGAGTTTTGGAGGTGAGTGAAATAGTAAAATGGAATAGTGAAATATAGGTAAATACAAATCAATAATAGTGGGCTGTAATTTATTTTAATTCTTTGACTACCGTACACATCAAATCAGCTCTTTCTCAAAGCACAAGATTTATAGATTTCTTCTTTAGCTTCGAATTGATAGCTTGTTTATTCAAATTGAATATCTATAGCTCAAGTTATAATTTTTCTACCAAAACCGCTCTTCAGCACACGAAAGAATGAATAGTCTTATCTATAATTAGAGTTTGACAATGAAAACGATCAAATTAGCTCAAAAAAATGAAACAAAGTTGAAGATCTATGTGTTGACTTTTAGATGAATTTGGAATTTGCTCAATTCCGACATCTACAGCTCCAAATATGATTTTTCTCATGAAGGGTCGCTAAGTGATGATTTTACCTATAAAAAAATAAATATTTAATATTAATGAATAGTGAAAATACATGAATAGTGATAATGAATAGTAAAAATATGTGTGAATAATAAAAAATGTGTGAATAGTAATCCAGTGGAAAAATACTCAGAATATATAAATTAACCATACTCAAAGTGTATAATGATGATTTAAACTCTTAATAGCAATACATTTATGAGTATTCATCAGTAAGTATAGGTATTTGAAATAATTAAAATATAAATATAGGTTTCATTATACCTCACGGGGGTTTTTGTAATTTTTTCATGCATTAAATTATGAAAAATAAGGCAATAGTCCTAACTATGGCGGATGTCTGGTTCATGTAAGGTGTGCCATGGCCATCCTAATTTTGGCAACTTTTTTATATACTACCTCAGTCCCATTTTAGTTGAAACATTTGTCTGAGCATGGAGATTAAGATGCATGTAATTTATGTTATTTTTTTATGTAGTAAAAGTTTAAATAATGATTAAAAAGGAAAAAGATTCTTTTTTGGGTTTTGTTTAGTGAGAGATTGAGTGGAGATTAAAAAAAAGAGTCTTTATTAGGTTTTGTGTAAATAATAATTTAATTGTTTAAACTTTTCCAAAAGAGGAAAGATTTCAACCTTTTGGGACTTCCCAAAAAGGAATACGTTTCAAGTAAATTAGGACGAAATGAGTATATTATATAGTATATAGTATTAAGTTTACATGATGTAAAAAATTAGGCTCATTACTCACTAATTTTGTATGTATGCAATAATATGCACATTTTATGTTTTGCTATTTTTTTAATTCACGGTGGGTAACCCACAATACAACAAAAAAAGACTCATGTTGCTGACCCACTTTTACCTTTCTATTATTTCCCCTTCAAAATATCATTCTCTAATTGCCTTTTTCCAAATTACTAATTTTATAGAGATCATGAAGCCTTTTTTTTCTTCAATTCCTTTATTCCCAATTTGGCAAAGAGACAAAAGAAACTGAATTTGAGTAAGCAAGGCCGAAAAACATTAACAGGTATATGATGTCTTTTTTCTTTCTTTTGCTTTTTGTTTTGCAATTGTAAACAATTAGTATAAGTCTCAAATTTACCACTAACATTTAGGTCGGAACGTGGATACGTGACTACAGTTTTTTTTGCCCAATCTTATACTAATATTTCAAAATAAGCTCAAATATACCACTAAAGTTTTCAGATTGAGAGTGAATATGTCACTACTTGTTAAAAAGTTAACAAAAAATATTAATAATAACAACTTTAAAAATTTTAGGGTGATAATGTAAGTTTTAACAAATTTAAAAAATCTTAAGTAATTAGTCTCTCCCTCTAAAAGGCCATCCCACACCCAATCGTTGTCGTCACCTACTGTGTTGGGCGTAGGCATCACATAGCCCGTCCCACATTTGCCAACGAAAAATAGTATAACCTAAGCACTGGTTCGCCCCACACAAAATCTACTTTCTTCACCAGGAAACCTTTTGAAGACACCATGAACACTGGGCCCTCCTTACTCCCCACACCATAAATCTTTGCACTGTTGGCTCTATATGACAAGCCTTTACCCAATCGATTAGCCCTAAGAAGTGTTCTATCATCACCGTAGTTTCGACAAACCCATGGACTTGTTTTGCCACCAAGGATAGAGGCTTCTCCACCAATTCTTTAACATTTTGATCTTTGTGCAACAGCGGCAAATTGAAGACAGGGATGTACAATTGGTTGAAAGAAGGGTCTTCCAGAAGTGGACAACAAGGATTCAAAAGAGATCAACAAAATGATTGCGAGAAAAATAGAGGCCGACTGAAGAGGTGGCCAGAGAAATCCCTGACATTGGAGGTAGGTCTAATTATATATTGCTTTTGAGGTTTTTTTAAATTTACATTATCACATTAAAATTTCAAAAATTATTATTTTTTACATTTTTGGTTATTTTTTAACGGGTAGTGGCATATTTAAGCTAATTTTAAAACATTAATAAAGGATTGGGAAAAAAAACTATAATGGCAAATCCACTCCCTAGCCTAAACATTAATAACAAATTTAACACTTTTGCCATAAACAATCTATCCTTACAGTTGTGCATCAACTTTAGCAATGCTGCTAAATCAGCATTTATTGCTTGCTATTACCTTGTTTTTGCTAGAGTCTAGTTCATTGGTTGTCAAGTTGCTTGTTAAAGGATGTCATTAGCATTATCTATTGAGAATTGAGATTGCAAATTCCAAAAAAGTATTTTAGTGAATATTCAAATGTATATATATTACTAACATTATGCTTTTTTTACCATTATGTGGCTCCAATATCTACTGCTATTGCTAAATGTTGTATTTTTAGCTACAAAATTGTGAATATTAAACTACACAACAAAATCAATGACAAGCTTCTTACTGGCAATTTAGTTATTTGCACTAAATGACATGTTATGGAAATTTTTGGTATGAACCATATTCTGAGTGATTTCTTTGATGTTAAAGAGCGTCATGCACAATCTAAACAAAAAATATTATTGGACTTTTATAATATAAAATATTTTATTTTTTATATAATAGTATAAGTATGTTTTTTTAATATTATTCACCCACCTTAAATCAAAATTTTAGTTCAGCCACACTGTTTCCTAGCAACTCATCCACGGTTACATAAAATTGGTTTTTCAACAGAGATGAAACGATGCAAAATTTATGCGTGAAAGGGATAAATGAAGAGTAAAAAATTCTGAAAAGCTATGATCGAGATGAACAAAAAAAACATCCCTACATTATATTTATTCTCTGTTGTAAACATAGTTACATGCTTCTGATGTATTAACTATTGATTCAGTTTCGTCCTCAACAAGTGTTAGTTCCAAATCACATTTCAAAATAGGATGTTATCTTGTCTCTACATAGTGGAAAGCAAACATCTTGCAATTCCAGTAAGATTTTACAAATACAAATATTACAAGGCAATGAATGTGTGTGATGAACAAATTAGTTGTATCATTGGCTTATAGACCAATTTTGTCTCCTTTGTTTGTTTAATTAGTCGAAAGTAGACCTTTTTTATGTACGTTGATGGTGGTGAATTTCTTGTTTGATTTTTTATGATGAATTCTCAAAAGATGATTAGGGCTAAATTCCTTGCAATTTAATTGGGTCAAATTAGAGCATTGTTGGGCTTGGTATGACCTAGTTTCAAAGCAATTATTATTCACCCCCCAAAGTTTTATGTATTTATTATCAAAATAGAATAACTGGTTTTCTGTCACCAACAACTTGTTAGTGCTCTAATGTCTACTGGCCCTCCTCCACTATGATGCCTCACAGAGGAATAGCCCACTTAACTCACATTTAACATCTTTAGGCTCTACTTTGCTGAATACATCCCAACCCTATCCCATTTTTTCAATTCACATGTCCTAGCCTTGTCCTATGTCATGCCCTACACTACCCCTAACCCATGCATTTCTAGTCACATAATAAAATAAGTTCCTTAACTAAACGTACGGCTAGGCAGCACAAGACATGAAGTATAGGATCTACTTGCCAAATAAGCACTTGTCAAAAAACTATGCAGGCAAAATTTATCAAATATTGTATAAATTTATAAGGCAAGCTATAGATGTCTATTTAGTCTCAAATTTTAGACTTATGCTTGTTTAATGAGCAATAATGTAGCAAAAATGCCTAGGATGACCTTTAAGACATGTGGCTCAAGGATTAGAAATAAACAGAGGCTAATATTTCCAGAAAATTACTATGTATGCATAGTTTGGCATTTTAGGGAAGAATACTTAAGTTCATGTAAACCAAACCAAGTGCCTCATATTAGTTTCTCAAAAGTACAACTTCCAAAGGTCCAAATAGGCAACATAGCCCTAGTGCCCATACACAAAACACTTAACATAGCTACAACAAGTACAAGCTCCAGATTATAATACATCACATCAACATAAAAGGTTCATTTACATAGCCACCTTAACCTAGCTAAAACCTAAGTTTAGCCTCATTTTAGGCATCTAAACAAGACATAAATGAACAACTAGTTCCTAAATTCACAGCAACATAGTGCCTGCAACCAAACTAAGTATGAGCTTAGTTCACAAACTATTGAACAATACTTGGATCAAGTGAGATAAAGCTAATATACTTACACAAAACTTTTACTAGAGTAAACCTACACCAAAACACTCAGTCAGCTAGACTTTTCCCTGAAAATAAAACATATATGGCATGAGTTTCTTAACTTAGTAAAGGTCGAACTACATTAATGCCTAACATAACACTTAAGTCTTTTGTTGCAATATTTTGTAACCAAAAGAAAATAAAGAAAACACAAGGCACATAAATGTAGCACATATACATATAACATCAAATAGGGGTCAACACACACATCCATTCATAGAAGCACATAAACACACACACCACAATACTAGCTTTCAGCCTGCAAGGCATACCAAGCATTTCAATAACATAGGTTCAATTATTAAGTCATATTAAGTATATTTATTAATGTTCCATAGAGCTCTAGGTTTTGTAAGGGGTCTAATATCTATCATAACATATCTTGCTAGAAGAACCCTACCTGAGAGTACCACTTAGCCTTTCAACAGCACATAGGCTCTTTGGCTATTAACATCACCTATGGCCTAACATTTCCACAACAATCATAAGTCTAACTTTTGATTTCAAGAGGAAACTAATATAAACAACTTTTACTATAACCGATCTTCAACAAATCAAATCTAAAGCTTGATGGCACTTCCTTTTGGTGACTTGTAAGTGAAGTAACTCTAATATCAATGCACTTAGGTTTAGTTATTCTTCTTCCACCTTAGTTACTTTAAGAAATTGCTTTAGCTGCTAGAAAACCTTCTTCCCCTTCTAGTTTCCTTACTGGAGCCAAATTAAAGTCCCCTCTTTTACTTAGTGGTACAATGCAACAATCGACAAGGACATGTGACATAGAATTTTTGCACAACTCTTTTTCACTGGCTTCTTTAATTTGCATGGTGCTTAAAGGTCCTTCAAATCTTGTTTTATACAATTTCTCCTCCTAGTAAAAAGTGACTCAATTTCTTAATGTGTACAATTATGTCCTTAAATCCTTTTTCAAATATAAATCAACCTTTTAAGACTATTTGAAATGACTTAATTGTCCATACAAAATCTTGGACCTAGTTCTCATAAATACACTTTATCTGTAATCTAATCTCCTAAATTTCAAATTTGTTGTCCAAACCTCATTGATTCCTTGTATTGCAAGTTATTTGTCCACTTATTTTCCTAGCCCTAAGCCTATGTGAGGAAGAGGCATAACATCCTACCTCTGACAGCATACAATTAAAAGGGGTAGCAATAGGGACGAATCATCTGGTTAAAGCAACTGAAAGTCTACCAAGGCTAGATCAAGCAGATTAGGCTGCGAAGTGGAGATTAGCACACTGAGTTCTATGTAAAGATTGCCAATGGGCACTCAAGGCAAGGGGAAATGGGTTCAGCATGCACCAACTGAGCAAGGGAGGCATGTGAGATTTTTTTTTACCAAGGTAACATTGAAATAAAATGCAATTTCATGGGCATTTTTAACGAGCACATAGGTTCCATTTAACCCACTTACCAGACCTGAAAATCAATTTTGACTCAGCTAGTTAGGTCATGTTTTGGATAATACACGTTGCCTTCTGAGATATCTTAAGCCTTTCATCATACCTCTTTCAATCCTTATCAACCAAAAGCCTACTGGTTAGTTGGGAATGGTGAGGATATAGCCTTAGTGGAAAACGACAAGGAAGACAGTATATCCCTCATCACTTACAAAACTATTGAGTTAAGAAAATCAATAATAAAGGAAAAAGCAAATATAACCTAATAACTAGTCAACACCTAATTTCCATAGAAGATGAACAAAGATTTCGTTGAGTAAAGTGATCGACTTGATTCAAGATAGATATTAATCTCATTGGTCCTATTCTAAAATAGGAGAGATAACCAAATATTTGCATAGTCTATACAGGATTTCACTAAGGAAGATAATGTATTATCCAAAATAATTCATTTTTGTTGGAAGCTAGCTTTGCTAGCACTATGTTACTATTCGTAAAAAATAGTATTTCTATGAATCCACATTGCCCTTTTTGTGATAACATAGAATGTATTGAAGATTTGTTTTCTGTTCCTTTGGGAACCTGGTGTACAAGGTTAACAATGAAATGAGTAAATATCCCTGGAATTCAAAATGTTCATGCCCAAACTAGCTTTCACTTCTTGGTTTATTTACTTCTCCAAGAATGAAGCAATGGCGAAAACCATAGGTAGGCACCTTAAAACTCAATGCAAGTTATGCTGGCAAGCTTATTCGTGAATAGAATTTGTGTTGAGAAATTTTAGAAGAAAGTTGATTGATGTAGAATGGAATTATATCCTTGCTACCTATTCTAAAGTTGCTTCAATAGAACAAGTTAAACTTTTGGCTCCAGGATTAAAGATGTTAGTGGATGTTTGTCTTAATGAATATCTAACTATATCACAGCCAATGAATAAGATTTTTTTCACAATTAAATGGATTTAGAGTGGTTTCAAATTTTATTTTATTTTATTTTTTTATATCAGTTAAATGTGGGTAGAATGTAGGTTTAGGTCTACTCTCCTTGTATCCTAATATAATAATTTAATAAAACAACATAATTGACTTGTTACTTGCAATCACGTTAAGTGTCATCGTAAAACTAAAACAAGATGGCTAGGGCAGAGCTCAGCGGAAGGTTCCTTTGCAAAGCTGTATGTTTGTAGTTGTACTATTGCTAAGTGTATGCTCATTCTATTAATTTAATTTAGATAAATTCTTTATGATTTGTTTGTGGCTATGTCGATTTCTATTTTTATTATTGATATTATTTTTCTAGAAAATCAATTTTAATGTGTTTTTTTTTATTATGGTACTCTGATTGTAGGATTATATTTTTTATTATAGTAATGTGCAATGGGTAAGTGAATTCTAGCTAATTCTACTCACTTTAAAATGCATATAATATGACTATTAAGATAGATGGTAGATAGGATATGTATTGAGTATCCAACATGTTGGATAAGATATATATCTAACATTATCATACCCATATCCTATCAATTGTCATTAATGTACACAAAAGAACTCAAAATCATCATCCAGACTATAGTGAAGTCATCAATGCATACAGAGGAAACTAAGATTGGAAGTTGGACCCAACTATGGGTGAGATTTATGGTCCTAGTAGATTGTTGTGCCTTTTTTACTTTCAAATCTAATATGTATTAGAGTATGAGATCCTTTGAGTGGATTACCTCTTTTATCTTTTACTGCCCTTCTGCAAAGGCATTGACATGGACCCTCCCTGATTGTTTGCGGGCATTCTGTTCTTTGGTATTCCTTATAAAACTCTTCCAACCAAGAGTCCATAAACCAACCTTTTAAGCTTCAAAAAGACTAGCCAAACATATTCGTAGAAGGTCATACCAAAATAGAAATAAGATCATAAGTTCCTCCTCAGTCTTCATCAGTAACAACTCTCGAAGCAGTATTATTTTAACATTAAAATGTTGCAATTCCCACTAAGTTAGCGGGGAAAGCTCTCGGTCTTTGCATCACGATCCAGAAATTGACCCTAACTTCATCAGGAAAGAAAGCTAAAGCCAAAACTATAAGGCATAAAGAGATGCTAGGAGCTTGTGGCGACAGGAAAAAACAAAGGATAATTGAGAAAAAATGATAGCTACTGGCCAGCCTTTTATTCATTTCCACCCCAATATACAAATGATAATAGGATCAGCATTCGTCATATCAGGAGCCTTATACCAATACCAAAGACTACATTAGTATCTGGACCCTCAAGTATTTAGCTAACAGATGAGGGGCTGCGCTAAATATCGAGCTATGCAAAAGATGATATAAGCTAAAAAGAAAAACCAGCGCCACATAACTTATATGAGGTATATGCAAGATTTGTAGAGCGATGGCTGTCAGTTTGTATTATCTGAAGATTCGTATCCATACGGGTTTTTACTGGCCCAACACCATTGATCACTACACATCTCCTCAATGCCGAATTTTGCCCTGCAGCGAAAGGGCAATGCAAGAGCAAAAATTAAAATCAAGTATTTCATACAGAGGCTAGTAGTAGCTAGCAGTAGGCCACGTTCGTCACAAGTTCAGGTTCCTACAGTAAGTGTACTGGTTCAAGTCATTAGATATTGCGTGCACTTACTTCCAATTCAATTCACGCCCTGCTTTTTCTGTTGAGGCATAAACAATTTCTGAATCACCAGGTCGCCTTCCAGCCATTACAAGAGGAATTTTCTGGCAGAAGACAATGAATGATACATCAGCTACAAAATCGACTAAGATAGGAAATCTCATTAAGCCATTTGCAGTAGGATTAAATTTAGTCACTAAATGGTATTTTCATGGTGAAGGCTAGTTTCTGTGCTAGATTTACTTTCGGTCTAAACCACACTGGTTTATCTCTCAATAAACTACAATTTTAGCCGACAAAGACGAGAGCCAAAGAACAGACATTAATAATGCAGGATTCTACTGAACTGAATGGACCAAATTGATTCCTCCATTGGCAAATAATACAGACGTCAACTTAGAATACATATATAGAGAATCATATGCCAAAGTATAGAATCGCACCTTTCCAGATGCCTTCTCAAAAGCAGCAACCATCTCGAGAACTGAAGTTCCTTTACCCGTGCCTAAGTTGTACACCTCACAGCCTGTACAAAACAAAGAAGACATGTCAACAACAAAATAGAAACATCTGCAAATCAGTAAAATTTGCAGATATAAAACCACAGAGCACTTGTGGATATGCATGAGGGACCAGGACCTATTATCATTAAATAATACAAATGGTTCTTATTCAATTGTGTAATGCTCCAATATGCAATTTATGTTGCAAGATTTGATCACTTAAAAGTAATTCACTTAATCTACTTAACACAAAATATAAGAATAGCTTCCTGGTCATGTTTTGACTAATTACAGGACGCATACCTATTTTTGCATCATCTAATTTTTTCAATGCTGCAATGTGGCCATCGGCCAGATCAACCACATGAATATAATCTCGTACCTGAAAAGCAGACAGTTGATTGGTTATTACCCTTGTTACAGAGGCCTAACTATATAATTAGCATTAAGGTAGTCGACAACAAGTACTTTCTTCATGAATACACCAGACTTAGATCATCAGCATTGTCTAAAACTTGAACCCAGTTAAACAAATAGCGATTATTCAGAAACCCAACTGAATACATATTCATAGGTAATGAAAACATTAGTTCAAGTATCTGATGACATATGTGTGTTACTAGTCATATGATCCAACATGAGGCTAGAAAAATGAGAATGACTCCTGCTATCCTGGAACTAAATGGACAGAAGTGTCAACTTACCCCAGTACCATCCTTCGTCTTATAATCATTTCCAAAAACTGTCAATGCTGGTCGCCTGCCAACAGCAACTTGCTGTACAAAAGGCATGAGATTGTTTGGAATTCCACGAGGATCCTCACCGATGTGGCCACTAGGATGTGCACCAACAGGATTGAAGTATCTTAGCAATATGATTTTCCATTCATGATCAGAGTTGTAGACATCATGACAAATCTCTTCAATGAAAAGCTGTAAGAACATATCACAAAATATGAGATGACAAATATATACTCTGAACGAATTATAAGTAGTACATGCTCAAGAGTCTTCATTTCATCAGAATCCAATTACTGTGTCCCATATAGAACTTACCTTGGTTCTCCCATATGGGTTCACTGCTGCCAGAGGGAACTCTTCTGTGCAGGGAACTTGCTTTGGACACCCATAAACAGTAGCAGAAGATGAAAACACAAGCTGCAATTTATCAAGATAAGAAATAATACTTTAATTCATACCAGCACATTAAAGATAACTGCTCTCAGACTTGAAAATCAAAATATCAATGGCATAAAACTTAATAGTCAATTAATCCAATAACACATATAATCATGGTTCCGCATATCTCAACAGACCTACTCTGACTGTGTTCTGCACTTAGCACTATCAGTCGTGTCACTTAACACAGGCATACAAATAATAGAACACGGAAACCAAAAGAGGGTAGGTTTGCCCAGCAGAAGCTCTATAAGGAAAACAAGGCCTACATTTTTACATCCATGGGCAGCCATAACTTCCAATAAGGTGATTGTTCCAATGAGATTGTTGTTATAGTATAGCAGTGGCTTCTGTACACTTTCACCAACTGCTTTCAGTCCAGCAAAGTGAATGACAGCATCAAATCTGCAGTTAAAAACTACATTTTGATATGCAGACTACAAAGAGGTGAATTATTGATAAAACATGACATGAAGAACACAGCGAGATGTTATATGGAAGAATGAATATAAACCATCCATCAGCAAGACATGAAATCATCCATCATGCTAGCGTGCTTAAAAAGGCGCTTATATTTGAATAAGAACGTACTTTGTCTCTGTAAAAATTTTCTCGAGCGCTGGTTTGTCCCTAAGATCAATCTGCAGGTGGAGCGAAAAAAAATTTAGAGATGGGTTCATTAAAAAATACATTCCAAATTTAGGCAGGCATGTCGTATTAAATGCCAATGATATTTCAAGCAATTGAGCATGCGATGAAACTAATCACAAGTACAGGTAAGATGTCATAAATCAGCACCATGAGGGAATCATAACGACTCCTATGGAGCCTCAACTTTACAGATAGCCAAAGAATGAGAGGCTCATAAAAATGAACGCAGTGGAACATTTTCATATCCAAAACACTAAACAGGTAAAAAAACATTCATACAAGCTAAGTTTTGAAAAAATCCATACACATTCGTTTAAAAAAACCCAAATATTAATAAAGAAATTTACAGGTATGCTGTAATAATCAACTAGATCTCCATCTTCGAAGGGCCCAACAACTTTAACGAAACGACAGGACCAGTCTGAGTTCATGTGAAATTCAAATAAAAAAAAAGGAAAATCGATATTCGTAAACCAATCAATGTCCAACCGATACAAAAGCCAAATCTTTAAACCGTTTCCCTTGACATCAGACCAATTAGCCCACCCCAAAATCAAAAAGATAGAGCACGAAATCCAATTCTTTGACGAATCGATTCACCAATTCGTTATTCAAATCCCATAAATGAACTAATATATTGCAAAAAGGGATTGGGCAGATCTGTCTAGCCCATCAAAACGCTTCACAATTCGAAAAGGGGCAGCACAGCAGAGCAAATCTAAGTTCAAAATTAGTTGCCAATTCAAGCAAACTTAGCTGCTTCACAGCAGAGCAAATCTAAGTTCAAAAATAGTTGCCAATTCAAGCAAACTTAGCTGCTTCATCAGAAGTAATATTCTGAACTACGCCAGCGAACTGTATAAAATTAAACCCACACGTCACTGAATGGCATATAACCAACCAGTCAATCTCAGAAACACACAAATTCGAAAACCAAAACGGAATTCGAGTGCATAAAACAGAGATTCGGGTGAAAACGAAAAAAAAAAAAGCAAATATCCAAAATTCGAATCTCAAAACACACCTGGTGAAAGGAAAGGTTCTTGCCGTTATCAGCGGCGAGCTCACGGACTCTCTTGATGGCAACGGCTGACGAATTATCGAGATTGTCGACCACCACCGCCTTGTAGCCACCGACGAGCAGCTGCAGAACAGTGTGGCTGCCAATGTAACCAGCACCGCCAGTCACTAAAATGTTCTTCGCCATGAGAGTTGGATCCGAAACTAAAACCCGAGGCTAGGATAAACGAGTCAGGAAAAGCGATAGGAACACGGAGATGTGGAATTAAAGAGACGACGAATGGGTGTATTTATTTATAGTGGCGACGGAGAGAGGAGTTACGAGAATTAAAAGCGATAGAATTTCGCCTCAAGAAAAAAACGGAAACCGAGAGGGAGATGATTTTGTTTACGTTTCTGTCAAATTGAGAGAGAGATGAAGAAGTTGCGGGGAGGTTAGAGTGTTTGCCACGTGGCAGAATTTCTGTTCTTTTATGTAGATGGGACTGGGACCTGCGGTTTACGTGGCAGTCGGATTCGCTCTGTACCAGACTTCCCTGCATTTTTTCTCAGATAAGGGTAGTTCGAAATTATAATTTCCTAATAGGACTAGTTTGGATCTTATTTTCCTAATAGGGCAAAGAAAGTTGGAGTAAAATCCATCTTAGGTCCCTTAACTTATTTTCTTATCCTATCTAAATCATATAACTCTATTTTATCCTAGTGATTCCCGTGACTTATATAGCACATCTCTGTTTGGGTCCTTTCCATTAATTAAACTATTAATTTTAATGAAATCTTAGTGAAAAATAACAACTCTAGTCCATAAATTTCATTCATCTTGCTCCTAGTACCTTAGACTTTATCCATCATGCTTCTAATACCTTATAAGTTATGGATCTAACACATCAATCCCTTCCCTCTCACATACCTCCCAAGACGCTTGCACTTTTTCTCCATGGTCAACAGCCTAAACAATTAACCTCCTCATCTCTCTAAGCCCCGTCCTCAGCCTTTCCACCTACCCTGTCTTCCACAAGTGCTCTCTTATCTTGCTTTTCACCCACGTTCTCCACAGTTGCTCCATCTTAGGTACACAATCAATCCAGAGAACAAATGAACAATTTTTCCAAAACAAAAAAAATTAACAAAGAACAGGGAAAGGGGGACAAAACAAATCATTCTAATTAACCAGTTTTGATTCATAATTCATACATCAGAATCCAACTTCCATTAATACTTAAACACAAACCAAAATCAATGTGAAATTTCTAAGAAATTGAAGACAGAAGCCCAAAATCGATGAAGAAGTAAAAGAAAAAAAAAAAAGAAATCCCTAAACTTATGGCTCTGCCCCTCCTTATTGTCAAATGATAAATCCACCCACTTATGTCCTAAAGTTCTGCCTTTTAAATTGCCCTGACTTCCCGTAGATTTTAGTCACTAAAAATAGATTTTTTTTTCTTTTCCACAGCCGTTATGATTGTCGTCGAGGCAGTTGAAGAAAGAGATCAAGGCAGCAAGGGAATGAGAGGTTAAGGGCTGTGGTAAAGGGAGAAATTGGGACTGCGGTGATGGAAAGATTGAGGACAATGGTGAAGGGAAATATTGAAGTGATGGTGACGGAGAGATTGAGGGTGACGGTTAAGGGAGAGATCAGCGTGGTAATGGTGGTGGCGATAGAGAGATCAAGGGTAATAACAAAGGAAAAAATCGAGGCCAATGACTACGACTGAAAGACCAAGTGTATCGGCAAAAGAAGAAATCAAAGCCGGTGATGGAGAAAGAGATGAGGATGGTGGCAAAAAAGAAAGGGGAGAAGAATTGTCAAAGAGAGAAAATCATGAAAGGGTTTTTTTATTATTTGTAGTGGAAATCATGAAGGGAGAGACAAAAAATTGTGTTTGATGAATGTAATGGTTGAAGTGTCAAATATAAAAGTTTTAGGGTGTAGTGAGTAGGATGAAGAAAATCTTAGGATTAAATTAGGTATTTTCTCTGAAATTCTATTAAAATTAATGGTAAAAGTAATGATCGAGATAGGATGCGTTAGATAAGATAAAGGAGTTAAGGAGTTCACAAGGACAAAATGGAGTTATATGAACAAGATAGATAAGAAAATAAGTTAAGGGACCTACAATGGATTTTACTAAAAAAAATTTGACAAACTATTAACTAAAGTCTTGAAGTTATAGTAAAATGTCAGATAAGTCACATTTTTTTTATTTCTTTTACAATAATTCAAAGTCATTTGAGCACAATGTTATAAAACATTAATAAAAATATACAAAGTATCTTTCATTTTTAAATTAACTTTTTATAAATTATTTTGGATCAATTTTTTATACTAAAAGCATTCCAAGAAAAATTAATATTACTTTTAAGTATTTTTAAGATTTAACGTTTTGAATACTATAAAGTATTTGAAAAAAAGTTTGAAACAAGTGACAAATACTCACAAAATAAGTTGTAAGATTGAAGATCATATCTAGGGATGAAAGTCCAATTTCATCTTAAATGAATTTTTTATTGTGGTAAGTGTCATTGGGTTTGTTCTAATTAATAAAGGCTGCACCTTTCATGTTTTTTTTTTAAAATAAAAAAATAAAAAAATAAATCATTAATTGTGTATAAAAAGTTCAAGTAAATGTATATGACAACCCATTAATGTGTCGCTTTACTATTAGGGATGTTAATGATGTAGATTTAGAACAAATTTAGCTAAATTCTACTACCTTCATTGGATTTGAGGTGGATTTAGTGGAACTCATATCTTCTATTTGAGTAAGCAAGTTCAAGTGTTATACGCACTAAGTTTTATTTTTTATATTAAGTATTTAATTCCCTTACTAGGACAGTGCTAACATCTTAATGCTAAACATATATAGTTCATCCAAGTGTATGTGCATTTAAAAATAGTTAACCATTACAAATGTCATAAAATAACCTAATATATTATTGTTTATGTTAAAATTAGTATAGCTTTAGTTGCTCTAGAAATCATATCTTACACAAAAGTATGCTAATGGAGGGTTCAAATAAGGTTAGGATAGAATTTTTAGTTACGTGCATTGAGAAATTAAAGATCTCATCTAGAGAAATTAAATTACAATTGTTTTGGTGATGATATATTATAATTTTTATAGCAAGAAAATTACAAACCGTAATTCTTATTTCTAGAAAAAATATTACCCCTAAAATTTTAACTTATTGTTTTCCCCTGAAATGTAACCATTTTTTCAGTTAATGGGCACTTTAAAAAACATAATAAAGTTATAAAGTAGGAGGTGTTTCTTTCCCTTCATGTAATCAATAATTAATTGGTAATAAAAATTACAATTGTATCTCAAACAAGCTCTGCATCAAATAACTCAGTTTTAATGTTCTTATTTTTTATGTTTCAAACAATGTTCTTATTTTCCTATTAATTCTATAGTTTTGCAACATTCAAAAGTTCATATGTTGAATTATATAAAAGTGTCAACTCAATAAAATAATCTAAATTTCCCGTTTGTTTAGTGCATACAACAAAAGTCTACTTATATACAACAATCAAAAGTATAAATGAATGAGCTAATAAGCCTTAAATTTAGGCAATTACACAAATTTTGGGTCAACCTTAGATTAAATCAATCAAATCCTTCTAATTATGCCAACACCCCCTCAAACTCAAAGTGGTATTTTAGATGCTAACTTGAGTTTGTAAACGAGTTCTTGGAATTGGCCTAAAAGGAGTGGAGGCACAAATAACTCAATTGTTAAGCCATATGAGATTTAACACTTGTCATCTCTTAGCTATCTTGTATGTAACATCGAAACTAGAAATAGAGTAGAAGTAAACTTGATACAGGCAACAAGTGACAAAGCATAGACAAATTAAGAAAGCGAAACCTAAATCCGAATAACATATTAACTCAATAGAATAATTTGTATTTTTTGTGAATTTTATTCATATAATTGAGGTCTATTTATATACAATAATCAAGAGTAAAAAGGAAAGAGACAATTAGCCATAAACTTAGGCAGCAAATTAAGTGTCAAACCTAAATCAAATAAATCAAATCCTTCTAATTATGCTAACAATAAGCACTTACTAAACCTTTTGCTTTTCAAAATCCTAGTTCTTAATTTCTTTTTTTAATTAATTTTTTCTAAAAATGGAAAAAAAAAACTTATGAAAAGTATTTACTTAGAAAATATTTTTTTTCATGTGTTTCTTGACATTATAATACCTTTTTTTTTGCCAGTTTCCTTTCCCTTAAAAAAAAAAATAGCTGCTCATTCAATAATTTTATAGCCTCGGTCAGGCTTAGTCTTAGTCCAAGCCTGGTTGGTCAATTTATTATTTTACGTCTCTTGATCACTCTCATTGCTAATATTTTCTTCGTGTGTACTTCTTTTTATGGCGATTTATGTCCTTCTAAAGATGAGTTTATTAGCGGACATTGAGCAACATGGTTGGTTTAACTGTGGATTGTGATATGTCATTTTGTCACTAATGGTTTGGCTAAGCCTAAAAAAAACAACATGGAGTTTGTAGCGGCGGTGAACAATATCTTAATAATGGATCGGGGATCTTGTGTTACTTTTTAATTTTATTTTTGTGTTTTTATTTTTATTAGCACTCGTTCAAGTCCTGTTATGCTTGGATCGTGGTATGTTAGTCTAACTATGTGTTGGTTCAATCAGTATGTTGATCTGTCCAATTAGTTTATTGATTTATTATTTTGGTTTCTCTCTTCAGATCCAGGGATGGCAGGTGGGTGGGCAAAATCCATTAAACAAGGATATCCATCCGTGATAGGTGGGTAAATAGGTAAAAATACCCATGATGGGGCGAACATGGGTAACAAAGTATACCTGTTTGATAGTTATAGGTGGGTGATAGATTTAGTGTGTCCATGACGGATAGATATGCTTTGTCTGCCCATTATAATAGCGAAGTGTCTAATCCCTAATATACCATTTCTTATCCCTAACCTTAACCCGTAGCCTCTGCTTATGGTAATCGATCTCTTTAACCACTCAATGTCTGCCATTCTTAAGTTTAACCATTATCGATTCTTTTTTTTCTTTCCTTGTTGAATCAATTATATTGTAGCAGGTGGGTTATGTGTCTTTGATGAAAAAGGAAGAAGAAAATGCTGAAGGCAATTCCGGGCAATGTGATTTTGCCTAATAAGACCCATTTACCTTAAAACCTTGAATGAGAAGATCAAATGTGAATTTGAGTTTCAATTTTGTTTGAATTTTTGCACCACACTAGGATTGCACCTATTTTATGCTTCATTTTTAGTTTATTTGCTGTTTTATATGCATGACTAAAGAAATCTTAAAGGTAGTGTTCGCGTAGTTTGGGAAGAAACTAGATATAATTGTCTTTTAGGACTGTGGGTCTTGATTTAATCTTTTTAAATTTTTAAACCAATTTTCTTGCTACTTTTTATTGGGGAAGATTTAATTTAAGATTTAGTTAATATATATCATCTTGCAAGTTCTCAATTTTGTGAGCAATAAATTTTGGAAGGCTTAAGTAAAGCTTCACATTTTGGCCTAGAAGGATGAGTAATTGATAGTTGGACCATTGTGTTGCTTTGTGCTTGTGTTAAAATTTCTGCTTTATGCCCTTTTGCTAAAGTGGTTCAAGTTCATTTTTTGCATTAATGTTGCCTGCAAAATTGTGAATATTGTTGACTTAGAGTTGTTCATGAAAACTGAAAATAAGAATTTTGGTGGAGGAACAAGGTGGGTACAGATTACCTGCAAGTGACGGGTGCGGGTTAGAAATTTTACCTACTGTTAGATAACCATAAAGTGGTGGGTAAGCAAAAACCCATAAATAAGGATGACGGATAAGAGATATCCGTACATTATTCACCCCGTTGTTATCCCTATCTGTAGGTATGAATATTAGAATTATTTAAATTATTCATAAAAGGTTTATTCCTAGTATGGTATTTTCGGGATACTTTATAAGGCCTATAATTGAGCTAACTGTCCTTTGTATCTTAGTGTTTTATTTCTGTTGTAGATGTTGTTTGGCCTATAATTAGTGAGATAAATGACATTCCATCAAAAGAAAAATAATACATGTTTTTTTAATTGTAAAATATCTTCGGATGGTATGACATAAATAAAAACCAAGGAGCCCTTTTTATAAATTTAAAAATACCAAGGAGCCATTTTCAGAATTAAACTTCCGTTATCAATGTGAAAAGGTCACCTTAGCAATAGCAGCACCTTTGGCTAGTAAATAAGATAAGAAGTACCCTTATTTAGGAATAATGATCTGCAGCTATCCCTGTTAAAAGAATAACTCAAGACTTTCCTTCAATTATTTATTTGTCTCGTTCAGGAGTGCCAGAGAATTCCGCGCAGGAAGGATCATGATTACATTATACTAAGAGAGAATTGCGTTTGTTACTTTTGGCTTTGCTCGTGTAACCTAATTCGGGTTTACTTACCAAAACACAAGTGATCCGCGTTGAACTCGAAAATGGTGGTCGGTTTGAACTTTGAACTTTCGGACTATCTTCTGCTCTGGATAAATGAATTAATTCCCTCCAGGGCTATTGAATATTGAAACCGACAATTAATATCTAATAGTAAGTTTTTTTAATATAAAAGAATTATACATCATATAGTTGGAATTGTAAACGTATATTAGCCATTACAGTTATAGTAACCTCCAGAAGGTACTAAACTCACTCATATGAACCGTTTAGATCAGTCCATCACTCTAACAGACCATCCATTTACAATTTTTTAAGGTAAATTGTATTAATAGTATCTAACTTTTAATTATTGTTGTTTTTTAGGCTTTAATATATTGACTATTTTATTTTAATTCTAAATATATTAAAAATGTATTGTTCTGGTCTCTCGTTTAATGAAATTTGTTAATTTAATGTAACTGTTTGTTAACAACTTTTTATATTGTAATTTAAATTATTCAGAAACTCTTTTCAAATAAATTTAATCCGTATCATGATTTCTTTACAGTCAATGTACACTTACACTTCAAGGTACCTATTTTGTCATTTCTGTAAATCAAAGTTATTTTGTTCAGGAAGGAAAAGTTACTAATTTAAATTATCTATTGATTGTTAAAAAATTATTACATAGTTTAGATTTACTAAAAGATAGTCACTAGATATTTTAAATTAGAATTTCAAAAGTTTATATCCAACAATTACTTTGATTTCATGGATTTCATTTGGTAAGGAACAAAAAATGAAGCAATTTTTAATAAAATTAGGACTAAAATAAAATGATCAATATATTAGGAACTGACAAAAAAAATTAAAGTTTATGTACCATTTGTGAGATTTACCCATTTTCATAATACTGACTCATTTGTTTCACATGAATTGACCTTTTTACCTTTTTTGACTAAAGTTTGATTTCAACATATCTATAGTAATATGTATTGAAAAAAATTCTTAAAAATAATATTTAGAAACTATAATATTTAAAGTTTCATTTTGATATAAAATATTCATATTTTTATAATAATTTTTTAAAAAATAAAATTATAAATTAATTACTATAAATAATAAAAATGTCAGTTTTTTGTAAAATAGATGGAGTACAAGTTTTTCAATAAATTAATTTCTCTATAGGTTTATGTCGTTTATGTTCTTTTGGATAATCCAACTTAGCACACAAGTTATAGTCTGTCCTTACAAATTTGTTGGTATTTGTAATGTTTTATTGATTCTCTAGGTAAATTGCAGGATTTAACTTTAACCTTTAATTTTGTTCCACTTTTAACCCTAGCCTCAAATTTGCATGTGTTGCCTCCCTAACCTTATTAAAATGTTTTATTTTGAACATTTATATGACGGAAGCCGTTAATTAAGATGAAAAATACCACATCAGTATAGTATTATAGGAAAAACGTTAAGTTTAACCCTTAAAAACTTTTCCCATTAATAAAAAATTTTTAAAACTTTGAAATCTAAAAAAAGAAAAATCCTTAAAAGAGCCTTGGACCATCCGGCCCTCGGCCGCCTCCATCTCCGGCCTCCTCTCCACAGTACCGAGCCAGCCGCTCACTTCAGCCAGGAAGCAAGCGGAAATCGTAGGCAGAGAAACTACGAAATCGGGCCTCGATTCTGACAGCAAATCAACGACAGAATCGCGACGGCCGAGAGGGAGTGATGGAATCGCGTGATTCATCCTCCAGTTCTGTCTGGGTTCATCCCCCGGTTTTGTCTGGTTTCCGGTCCCTGGCAATCGCCGGCGTCTTCATCACCGGCCCTCCAGCGGCATTGGCCTCGCAATCGCCCATCGCTCCGCTTCCAAGGGCGCCCGGATCTCCCTCCTCGCCCGCACCGTCAAGAAGCTCCAGGAGGCCCAGGATTCCATCCGCCAAGCCACCGGCGTCGACGCACAGATCTTCTACGCCAACGTCCATGTCTATGACTCCCTTCACAAAGCCGTCGCCGATGCCGGACCCATCGACGTCCTCGTACTCAACCAGGGGATTTTCGTGCCCCGCGAGCTGGAGAGGGAGGCCAGATCAGAGATTGAATCGCAGGCCGAGAGGCAGTCGAACGGAGGTCGGAGGACGGAGGTCTAACGGAGGCAGTCGAACAGAGCTCACGACAGCCTACGATTCCTGCTTACTTCCTGTGGCTGGGTATCGTGGAGAGGAGACCCCTTTAAGGGTTAAAATTAGCATTTTTCCTATAATATTATGCTGATATGGTGTTTTTCGTCTGAGTTAACGATTTCCATTACACAAAGTCCATGATGAAATGTTTTAACAAGGAGGCAAAACGTGCAAGTTGGAGGTTGAGGTTAAAAGTGAAACAATAATTAAAGGTTAGGGTCCAATCATGTAATTTACCCTGATTCTCTTCTATCTACGGTTTTCATATTAAATATTGAAATGTTCTGGTAGTCATTGAAGAAAAAACAAAATCTTTTGAAATTTTATTGTATAATTTTTAAAAACGCATTGTTTGATCAAAACCTCATATAAAGAAAAACTTTAGGGTTATTTTGAACTTCAGTTGATATTCGAAAATTCTCTTATTTGAATTTTAGTGGATACTGCAGTTATCTATCTAGGGTTTGAAAATATGCATTTTTGCTTTGCTTTTTTAAACATCATTAAGAAAAAATAATAAAATCTTAATTTAAATTATATGATCTTTATTGTCTAGTAATTTCAGTCTATTTGTTATTCTATTTTTCCTTGTTAATGAATAGTTAAAATTATCAATTTTTCTCATTACAAATGCAAAATAGGGTTTTTTTTTATTTCAAAAAATTGTAAAAGGAGACTAAACTAATATAATTACTGGAAGATGATCATTCTATAGTTAAAATTAAAATTTTAAAAGTTTTTTCTAAACAATGTAAAAATGTAAGAAAAATATTATATTTTTAAATATAAGAAGTGTAACTCTAATATCAATTAAAGATTAGGATTAAATATAATCAACCCAAAACTTTAAACTATTTGGTGTCGATAACAGGCAAAAGAAAAGTCACAACAATGTTGTCGGTACATTTGCGATTTCGAATAATAAAAAGCAAACACCCCGAATGCCAAAAATGTTATTTTTTTTGTTTTTTTAAATGTTTTAGGAATGCACAAACTGTCATTTAAGGTGTCTGGATGGACACTGCACAAGTTACAAAGCAAAGCTATTTGGCGTCTCTTAGTGAAAGTATAAAGCGCCCATTAGGATTAACGAATATGGTGGTCCAACAATTATAAAATTCTTCAAATTCAAAGTCAAACATGTTAAATTAATTTAAGCATAGCCGCCCCTCCCTACTTGTTTTTCTTGTCTCGGGGGGCCCCCCCCCCCCCCCCCCTCTCCTTTCCTTCTGTCAGGTTTGAATTTTAATTCAAGTTCGGTCGAATGAGTTTTGTCTGTTTTTCTACCCAATCAACAAATATTATCTCTTTTTTCACAGGTTCTTCTCTTTTTCATTCACAATACTAGTTTTTCATCATTAGAATGAGCATAGTCTGATTCTTTCTATGCTTTACGGTAAATAGATATATTTAGGCAATTTGTTTTCAATATTAGTGGATCAAGTGGAGGCCGAAGAGTTAAAAATATCATTCATAAATGCTGAGGCATTATCAAACAATTATGATTGGGTGATAATATCATAATTTTTTTACATGTTCATATATTGGACTTATGTTGGTTTATCTACCACTAGGAGTTTATATATATTTAGTCGAATTGTCTATTATAAGTTTTAATTATTTGGTTATTTTTTATTTGAATTTTATTTCATTTATTTTTGAATTATCTATTTCAGATTATTCTGATTTACATAGGATGTTTGACTTGATCCAATTTTCTTCATTTTATTCGGTGTCACATGAACAAGTGACCATTTTAGTGACCAATTTTATGTTTTTGTTATTCCTTAGAGTATTATACCGTCATTAATTTGTAAAATATAATTTGATTCATTTTGTTATTGGAGCAAAGCATTTTTTTTGTCAAGAAAAAACCATTGATTTAAGAATAAGGGTATATGTGTACAACTCAACTTGATTTATTGTGTCTGAAAAATTTTGACCAATTATTCAGCTCAACTTTGTGACTAAATGTCGAGCACATAGTGCTTATCTTTTTTCAAATGATCACTCACGTATGATAGCTCATATTTATGAATATGTAGCCAGTAAGTGATGAATATTGAACTGCCAGAATACCAAGAATGAAATCATTCCTTGGCCTGAACAGGCAACATCACCACCAAACTGGATTGACTTTGATATTATTTGTGACAGCCCAAGTTCAAAATGATTAAGAGAACGTCCCTCACACAATGTGGTCTATTCTTTGAAAAAAAAAAATGATAAGCATTATATGCTCTAGTTAATTCTAGAATTTTATATCCACATATATAAATCAGAAATCATACAAACTTCTCATGTAAAATATGAAGTGTCATTACAATTTTTTTTTTTAAAATAGATCATGTTGTGATTGTGTATATATGTAACCATCATGAACCGAAAGTTTCTTGTCTCCTTCCCTAAACCCAATCCATTACAATATCTTCGTAGTTTCTATTTTGTAAAAATCAAATGTACAGGGGAATCGCTGTAAGGGTGGGGAAGGGATTTTGGGGTTAGAGATTGGAAGAGTGCATGGGAAAGGCATGATTGGTAGCTTTAGAATAAGATGATGGTGGAGAATAGATATGATAGATGGATGGATGGATGGGGGAATTATTACAGGTCATGAGAAAAACAACATGACTTTTATGTCTTGGTCACACTCCCGTCTCGTGTCGCTGGTGAGCGAGAAAGCAAAAGAAAGGCAGAGACGGCATGATGAACAACAATTCCTCTATAATTAGTGAGTGGACAGCTCACCATTAATGTAAAGGATCACCAGCGTTTCATCATTTCGTATCACAAGTAAACAACGCAATCCTATTATTCCTAATCAACATATTTGAAACCGATAATTATGCCCTAAATCTTGGAAATAAATTGTCTTTATGTTAACTCCCTCTTTTCTCCTAACATATACTCCATCTTCCAAATTATTTCTTAACTAGATAAAGACTCATATTTTAATTGAAAGTTGCAATAAATACAGTTATTTATGAATTAAAATTTAGGTTACATAAAGTGAAAGAGGATACAGGGAGCAGGATTGAGAGAGGAAAGTACTACTTTTTAAAATTTAAGTAAGTAAAAATATTATAAAAAAAATGTGGTAGTCATAATTGAGAGTGAAAGTGGAAGCAGTGACCTAAAATTTAATAATTATGTAACTTATATTAAAATGAGTATTGAATCAATCTTTATCTTTATTTAATATTTTCATGTTTTTATGATTCAACTTTTTCAAAACATTAAATTAAGGATAAAATAATTTAAATATTAAACTAGATCTTCAAATTAAGAAAGTGAATGACAAAATTGAGACATCTTAAATTAGAAACATGCACAAATAATTTGAAATGGATCGAGCATAATGATACATGCATTATATATAATTTTTTTTTCCAATATGATGATGCATTTGTATTTTGATAAGAGCATGATCCTTTTTTATATACATAATATAAATTTTTTTAATCTTTTGGGCCGCCCCGAATAAGTTAAAAGAGGGGGACAGTGGACTGGTGGAATTTGTTTTCCTTTTCTCCTAAAGCAAGAGAATCATAGGTGCGTATGGGACTTGTAGAAGAGGAATTCGTAATAGTCCTCATTAGAAATAGGAAAATCAGTTATCTTCTTTCCAATAATAAAATCCTTGATTTTTTCTAAAAAATACATATATATTCCTTTTAGATTCGTAGCTATCTTCTAGGATAAAGTATTTTTATGATGCTAAACGTAAATAGTTTGTCACTTTCACTATTTATACAATTTCTTTTGAAATTTGTGTTGTTCTTTAAGTAACTTATATATGCAAAGATATTCTGCAGCAGAAGAGGAGAAATGTGCAAAATTGAAATGAATTATAAGTTTCCAAACTTGCTTAAAAAAATATGCATTATCAGACATATAATTTTGAATTTTTTATCCATAATTAGTGCCAACTTATCTGAATTTTTAGAAAGATTTCAATGTGATTATGTTTTTTATTAATGATGATTTTGGAAAAGAAAATATATAACATACTTATCATGAGTCCCAATATTCAAGATTTTTACAAAAAAACTGAAAAATAACAAACAGTTCGAGTCCGATTGACTATAAAATACTGAGCACTTACTACTAAAACTATATATGCATCAAGTAATATGGTTACAATATAAAGAAATTCCTATTTAAGTGAACCATTCACTTAATTTTATAGAAGTTTCTAGCTATAAATAGTTAACTACTGCTTCTTGTAATTATAAACGAGTGATTGGTAAGGTGAAAATTTTAATGATTAGATCGTAACCTTCTTTTTAATGTTGAATTTTTTAAACAAAACTATGGTTATAAATAAAGATGTTAAAATTTTTTCAATTAATCAAGAAATTTACAAGTATATTATATGATAAATCATTAATCTAACCTTGGATTTCGCGTATACTGGTTGAACTCAAAGCTATTGAACACACGTATCCTTGCTCTACAGACTACAAGTTATTAGCCTAAATTCCTATTTGTCCCTTGAAGGCTTGAAATATAGTGACTAAGCCTTTAGTGGAGCTAAAACTCCATGCTCATCAGTTCGAACTCTGAACTCTGATAAATCGATCAGTTTTGTCCTTTAACTCAACAAAATACTTATATTAGTTCTTTTGATATTATTTATTCAAAAAATATTTTTACTTCACAAATCGCATGTAAAAAATGTTAATGATATTTTTACTCACTTTCATCCCTTTGATATATAAAAAATGTTAATGATATTTCTATCTCTTCATAAATCTCATGTCAAAAATTAACCAAACCAACTTCCAGATGATTTATTTGTTCCAAACTAAGTTAATACCAACCAATGTTCAACATTCTAGCTCTTCCCATGCAAACCCTCAATCCTCTAAACATTCTCCCGAGCCCTTACACTCATCGCCTCTTTTCGTTCCCACCGAGGAGAGGGCGGTGTTGCCACCTTCAGCCACCACCATTGCCAGTTTGCCACGCACTTATGTAGAGGATCCTCCTCTCCAAATCAAGCTCCAGATCTTGCAGCTGGAACCAACGCCCGAGAGTCAATTTGAGACCTACGTAATCCAAATCCCTAAAGAGCAAATCTACCGTGTCCCACCTCCCAAAATGCCCTCATCATCAAACAATGCCACAAAAAACCTGAAAAAAGTCAAAACCATCTTACCCAATGTCACTGCCAAGAAACAATGCTTCATGTCAAGAGTTTTTTGATTGGAAAAGATGGCTTCAACTTCTTTTCGAGTTTACATGGGAAGAGCTAGATGGTTGAATATTGGTTGGTTGTTGACCTAGTTTGGAACAAAAAGTATTTCTTTGAAGAAATAATAACAAAAGCACCAAAGTGAGCATTTTGCTGACTTAAAGGACTAAAATGATCAATCTATCAAAGTTCAGGAATCAAATTTACTGATTCATTAAAGTTCATGGATCAAATTGATATAAACAGTAGTTCTGGGTTATTATATTTTAGTGGAGCAATAGGTATTTAGGTCTAAGTTATTTTAAATGCTTAACGGACGGTTGTTTTCTGTTAACATTCCAAAAAGACTTGGAAGAACAATCATAAAGCGGCAGCCTTTTTATTTCTATATTTTGTCCTACTTCCTTAAAATGTCAAAAAGTTAACCATTTCACGTGCAAGCGGTCGCGGCAAGTAAAGTAACTCGTTTATCTTTGTCAAAGAGTTGACCTGTTTCACCTTCTATCCTCTGTACGTCCCTTATCTTTTGGATTTGGTCGGTCGGGTAGGGTTCGTGTTCTCTAGTTAAAGAACTCGATTCTCGTCATCGAAAACTTACGGTTTAGTAACGCCTCTGAATTTCATAGTTGATAACTTTATTTAGCAGTAGAGTTCGCAATCGACATTCGAATTGTGAAATATTTATAAATGATGATGATAGTTAAGAGGTAAGTATTACTGGAACAAAACAAAGTAAACTAAAAAAATTGACTGTATTTTAATAAATTGGTTCAGTTATTTTTTAAATCTCATTGGTTTGGACTAAAATTAAATTTTGTATTTCATTATGGGATTAGTTGTTAGCTCATATACTTGAAATCAAATAAATTAATAGTAATAAATATTTTATTATTATCTACATTGACCATACATATATAAAACTATTTTCCTATAAATTTGGACTATATGTTGTTGATCATTCTTTAATTTTAGGTATGAGATATAAAATTTTGAATATTTATCATATTTTTTCATTTACAATATGATTAAGCTTTAGAAAGAGGAATTGAATAAATCAAATAAAATAAACTGAAATATAATTTGGATGGTTTGCATTGGTTACCACATTTAATTCGTACAATTTAAATCCTTTTTGTAAAAAAAAAAACTGATCAAATAATTGTATTCAGATTGGTTTCAAACTGAACCAACTGAATGCTTACCTTAAGTGATAGCAAAACTATCGATGAGATTGGTTGGATTAGACCTACTTTTACTAATCCAAACTAACCAAAATTGGTATGTCTGTAATCAAAAATAGCATAAAAGCCCCGAAGTATATCTCTGGGGAAATCTTCAGTCAAGTTAGCTATATGAACAATGGGCAAAATAACTATGAAAGTAAGGTATCTTGGACGTACCTTGAGTATGCCATGAGAGTCTCCATTCAAAAGTGTAATTAGTGAGGGATTATATTACTTGTAGTAATCCTCTCTTATTAAATATCTTTATTGATTATGATTCTTCACTAACTGAGATTCTAGCCGAATCGGTCTTCTATGGAATGGAGAGCCAATCAATAAGCTCTAACTAGTCCGACCCAATATGATATTAGGAGATTAGAATTTCAAATTTCTAGTCCTACAAGTTATCATTAAACAATTTTTTTTCTTGTCACTTTTAACATTAATTGCGGAATTCTTTGCCAAATAAAGCCAAGGCAGTAGCAGTAAACAATAAACCTCAAGTACATTTTAGGTGAATGGCTATGAAATACGAATTCGAAATAGTCGTTTGTTTCAACCAGTTGTATGGTGTATAACAACAAAGTCAGTAATAATAGCAAATAACACTACTAATTCATGCCAAATAAAAAAAACATCACTAACGATGATAATAGCAATAACAATAATTCTATAGTACTCATTTCGCCCGATAATATTTGTTAGTTTCAATTTTTTTAATAAACATTTTGAAAGTTGTGCAATATAAACATATTATATTTATTTCTGGAATATTACCATTTACTAGATGACTATTGATAAACAAGTTTTACACAATAGGAGTTGATTTGGAAAAAGATGCATGGCCATAGAAAAACTGACATATTTTGGAGTAAAAGAATTTTAGGAATTAACTAACAAATATCATGGGATGGCGTGAGTGACAATATTGTATTGTAGCTATGAGTGATGAAAAATTTTAGAGGTCGGTCGACGTAGAAAAACAAAAAGGTGAACAAATAAATACAGGTCCGAGTGAAATGAACCATGTTCCTAAGAAAGTGGCCAGCCGAGCCCAAATGTTACGGAACAAAATATTATACTGGCCACGTTCTCCAGCATCAAACACAGCGCAGATTCAGAAGCTTCCCCAGAAATAGAATAGAATATACTACCACTATACTATTACAATTACAACACATGCACGCCTGCCTGCTTGTTGTGTTAGTATTCCCCCCACCGGCACCTATCTGTCTTTGTTTTCATCCATTCCTTCTCTTTTTTTCTTCCTTGTACCACTGAATGTAAAACTGCTCTCCAAGGAACATTCTTTAGAAAAAAAAAAAAAAGACAACAATCTATATTTTATAATATGTTATGAACATAGCACGTATTGAGAATCGGGTACGTGCTGATCCATTAAAACTCTAGAACAAAAACATGGATGATTACACTTTGTAACTCACCAGGTAAAATCACATCGTAACAGAGATTATATGTGTTATATTTAGCACTTTCCTTAATGTTACATAGCAATATTGACAAGGAAAAAACAAAAAATAAAGCGTTTGTGAGACAAGCCTGCATGAGTGCATCTAATTAGTAATGTTCGGAGCTGAGAAGCTTCTCTGCTTCATCATTAGCTTCAGCTTGGAGTTTCCACTTCTACATAATAACACAGACAGTTGTTTGAATAATGAGGAGTCAGAAACATATAAATCTTCAAAACACATGAGATCAACTAGCTGACTTATATTGCCAAGGATCAGAGAAGAGGAAATAAAAGGGGCACTTGTTAATAGATTAGCTAAACTGGTTAAGATCATTTGCATCAGCCTTGCGTGTCTCCATTATGCTCTGTCTTAATCACTCTTGTACATTGACGCAATTATTCGTTTATAATGCAGACGATTGACTCATCTAAGGGACATCCCTAGAGTTGTCCTCAGTCGATACTTTTGCTGCCTTAGCCTTTTTATGTCTATCTCAGAATAAGTCCACTCATCCAACGTAACATTAGATGGAAAAACAGTAATCAGAAAAAATATCAGTTCCTCGAAGCTTCAATAGAATTGGTACTAAGATTGGAAGGAGTGTCAGGATGGTAAACATGCCTCTTCTAAGTTCTCCAGCTCCACAATTTGTTGAATTTGTTCAGAAATTGATTCCTGCCCAAGCCCAGAGGGAAAAAGGACAAAGAAAATAAAAGTGTGTTATGTTCGAGTCTTTCAGGTGAATGTAGCGAAGCTATGACGACCATAGAACCTTCACATACCGCATTCCTCATGGCTTCAGCTGCTAGAACATCAAAGTTCATTTCTACCTCAATTTCAATCATTGATGAGATCTGAAAAGCAGGAGAGGTATGCAAAGTAGGTAAAACATCAGGCAATTTTTTGAAGAAGGAAACCAACACCTGCCCCGTCCTCACAAGTCCAACAGAAAAGGTTGGGGTTGAGGTGCATTCACACGAGATTTTCCTCATGAGAAAAGCTTACTCTTGCATAGCTGTCAATCAGTTCAATCCTTCCCCTCAGGGAGTTCTCCAAACCTTCCTGCACCTTTTTTATTCTAGCCCTCCTAGCACTGATAAGAATTTAAGTATGAGAAATAGTGACCCAGGATACTACATAAAAGGACTGAATCCTTTTGATGGCTCAATTCCCATTCCTCCTCCATTGGCCACGTTTTGAAAAAATTCTGTGATCTCATCCATTCTTTCACCTTTTTTCTGCAGCTCAGCTCTCTTTTTCCCAGTATAGTGGCTGTCAAACAAGTCACCCTTCATTATCATTAAATCATTTGTCATGAAAAGCGCTGGATAGTATCAAGCTAAGCCATTAACGTTATTCCAATGGAATCAGCCTGCACTTCCTTCTATCATTAATGAAAGCTTCTGTAATCCTTACAAAGTACTGTAGTTTGAATCTGATCCGAAGAGAATAATGATAATCTGCATTTACCAGCATCCTAACTGATCCAATAATACCTTCCTCTGTATGTTGAGCAATGGCATGGCCAACCTCATATGCTACGCAGTTGCGATCTCATGCATCAGATTTGTGATGCCTGAGCAATTCACTGCCACATGATACTGAAAAATGCAGCCCTCATCGCAGTAGGATTTCTGTTTACAAAACATTGTTCAGGACATGGACCATTTTTACATCCCATGACAGTGAATTGCTCAGGAGTCTTGAATATGATGCAAGAATAGCAACTGTCATAGTGTTGGGCATACTGTAGCTTCACATACTGGTATTATAATATTGTTTTGGTATTGGTAATGCTGATCATCATTATTATCCTTGGATCAGATTCAAGCTCCAATACCAGGCAAAGATTACGGGAACTTTTTGTGAAAATAGAAGTTCCATTTCCGGAATGAAGCAGAGGCTGATAACACTGCATTACTGATTATAGCTTCGGCTGAATATGATCCATGAGAGACACCAGTTGGTTATGAAAAATGACAAGGTGATGATGAAAACAGGGGCTTATTTGACAGTCATTGTAGAGTAAGAAGAGAACTAAGCTACTGAAGAGTGAAGAAACACAAAAACATGGAGGCAGTGAGAGCATTCGAGAAGGTGGCCAGTGGAAGACTGGAAACTGAGCCACCGCTTTCCACACCCTACAGAAACTTATAGAAGTTACAAATAGTTCGAAAGATAAAATGAACAGCAGAACAGTTGTGAATTTAGTTTACAAATCTAACCGATATGAAGGTTCTCCAACAACCAAAATTTTGTTCTCTAGCTGGCACATTCTAGCCAACATCCACACCTTTAAAGAATACCAACATTCGTAAGAAACAAATTGAAGCTGAACGGGTCCAGACATAGCTCATTACAAGAAATCACAAACACAAATTTACAGCAGAATCAGATGCAGTTCTCGGGGGCTAGGAAATTCTTACAATTTTCATTGACAGAAAGGTTTAACAGGGAATACGCTCTGAAATTTTCTTTCAGTTTAGCATACTTAGAAATTATGAGAACAGGCATCTTTTAACCTTTTTTCCCTTAGGATGAACACATTAGCATCTGACACCTACACATCTCCTGAATCCAAATGGCGAAATTCCATATATTTGAGGAAGTAAAAGAACTATGATCTAATAATTCTAGCAAAATCTAGAAAATTTATATCCAATAGAGTCTTATTCGTTCAATAAGAGCGCATTAGGTTATAATGTGAGCGAATCAGTCTATTATCTGGGATGTGATATGAGACAATCTAGGCTTTAGTGAGAAGGCTGGTGACTATTGAGCAGTTATTTGAAAGTGGCATACCTCTTTCTCAATAGCTTCTTTCAGTTCTCTTATACGAGACTGGATCACATCATATTGTGATAAAAGTTGCTGTTTGATAGCAATTGCATCAGCCGACCTCTGAGGAAGCTGACAGCATTAATAAGCTGATAAGTTCACAGTCCCTCTCAGATAAAATTGCAAACTAATGTCACTGAAAATAAATGAATGATGTCAAAGAAATCAAATCAGCAGCAAAAAGTTCTAACAATTTCATAATGCTGACTTTTTCTTTTCTTTTTCCTCTCTCTATCTTTTCTTTTTTCTTTTTCTTGGCCAGGGGGTTGGGGGGGGCTACAGATAAGGCTTGCATGGATGTCAGGCTAAAGAATGAACACTGAAAAAGCAAAGGTTGAGGAGACAAATGAACTCATTACTTGATTTAACTGAGGGGCAACGATGGCATTTAAAGTTGCTCCAATTCCAACCAATCCCAAAGCAGCTATTGAAAGAAGTCGAGGCAAACTTGGATCTATAATTCCAGAGGCAGCATCTCCAGCAGCCAGGACAGTGAGAAATGGAACAAGCAAGCTGGGGTTAAGCAGTGATGCATTTCCTTCTTTTGCAGGGGCCCTTAGTAAGGGTGATTCACGGCCATCCCTGTGGTTTGTCAGGCATAGTGGTTCTCCAGTATAGAAATTGGGCGACTTGGGATAAAACTTAAAGGGACCCACCACTCTATACAGATTTTCAGGAGCAGCGGAAGCAATAGTTACTCTTTCTCCTTCTTGTGCTGGAAGATCAACTGTTTCAGTGGAAAATCTGTATGTTCGGGCTCTACCGGAAGGCATCTGTACCTAAAGATATCACAAGATTCAGAAAGTGTCAAAACAACAGACAGCAGCAAAGGGGTATTTGTTTTCTATCAATTGCAAAACGATCTTTCTCTCACAAAAGATTTACGCTTTTTCAGCATCAGTTATTAGAGAGGAGATAGGAAAATCTTGGACCAGTTACCCCAGTGAGAGAAAAAAAAAACATGCCTGAAAATCAAGAATATGATCCATAATATTAACTTGACCATATCACGAAATCACTATGGAATCGAGAGAAATCATAAGAACCATTAATACGACCACCAAACTGCGACACATGTTGCACAACACAGTGACAAGTAGAGTGGATTGCAAGCATAAAACACATCGGACTACCAAAACCATTAGCCTCAATAAATTATATTCTCAATGTCTTTGAAATTGATGTCGATGAAACTTCACTACTATCATCACCTCGAATATTAGTTACATGAAGCCAGCTCTAAAAACTAGGATGAAATTAAGAGGTGAAAAAGTTACCACGATAGAGTGCACTGCAGCAGGAATGCTTTGCCTCATTATCTGCAGAGTTTTCAAACCTCTTTTCCATGCTGGAATGTCCATGCTGCGTTCGGCAGGAGGGATTCCTTAGAAAAAGGGAATATCCCAGCATCAACACCGAACACAAACATATTTTCAGCCATAACTAGATGCAAATAAATTACTGAAATTCTGCTTCAATTTGGTATATTTGTTGAGACTCACACACAGAGAAATCTATTTTAATATGCTTTCCTAGAAAGAAATATAAGGTGATAACACTATAGAAATGTTATCAAAAGTTTCCATAAAAGGCAAGAAGCCGTAAGCATTACCAACCTGATTTCTTCTGAATCTAGGTTAACTATATTGCCGGAAACAAGCTCATACTGATACCGGCACTTTGCACATGATACAAACTGCACCAGAAGCATTTGTTTACACAAAATCAGAAACCATGGTATTTCTTAAAGGCCAAAGATAGTGAGTGTCTCACAAGCATTGCGAGCCACAAAAGCCAGCTCAAACTTCAAGTAAAATACCTGAATACCCTGCTGCGGATGAGCTACACCGACCGCAATCATGCAAGCTGGACATCTTACAACCTTGCCAAAAGGAACCTAGCATTAAAAAGGAAGGAAGACAAAACAATACGTAAATACAAGAGGATATACTACAAATTTGTGTCACGGCAATGGAATTGAACACAGAAAAAAGTTAAGACCAGTTCAAAATGTCATTTGAAAAAACTTGCTCTATACCTCCTCACTGGGAGGAACTCCCACTCGGCAAATATTATGGATGATCTTCAAAGCATCAGAGACCCTCAACGATGCAGCCAAGCCCAGAACTAACGATGTATAGATGTCCACGTCAGGCCGGCACCATCGCCATCTATCAATTAGTTTTTCCTTCTCAATATCGCCTAGTCCATTAAACACGAGACAGTTCCGTGTAAGTGTCTTCAAAACTTCGAGGTTTCTCTTGAAGCTAAAATCACAAAATATCACAGCAGTCAGAAAATTGGCAATTACCGGCGTAGAAGCTAGACCGCATGGCATAGAAAACGGAGAGAGCCAAGTCGGCATTGTTCCGACTGAGCGCCGCGGCGACGATGAGGCGGCAGTCGGAGGACTCAACGACGCCGCCCTTACGCCGGCTGGCGTGAGCAATGATTTGGATGGCCTCGTCGGCATCCTGAGCAGCGGAGACTCTGGCGAGCAAATCCTCATCGACGAAGGATTGCTGCTGATCCTTGGTTTCCCCTAGAGAAGCGCTGGTCCTGAAGGGACTCGCTCTGAGAGAAGAGCGAAGAATAAAAGACAATATAGCGGTGTTTGGGAGTTGTGAAGCGTCGAGGAGTTTCGTGAAGCGTAAAGGAGAGAAGGGGGAGACGAAAGGAGAGGTCAATTTCAGAGCCATTCTCCCGTTGCTTCAATCGATCCGTTCGCTGCTCGGGTTTTAGCTATGGAGGAGCATGGGCGGAGATGAGAAATTAGAGGCTGGCATTCGTTTTTCGTGCATGTTCTATGATCGATCTGATTGGTTCGCCAACACACGTGTTTTAACTTCTATCGGATTGTCTCGGGCACTTTTTCCTTACCAAATTTACCACTAATGTTTGGACTTAAAAGCAAATCTACCTCTATTGTTTTTCTTTTCCCATTTCCCACTAAAGTCACAGTCAAATACCCCTTTCACAGGCAGGGGCCAGTTTTAGTCTCGAGTTTACTTCGCACCGAGCCCTAGCCTCTCGAGCTTTCATATCTCTCATCCATGCCCTGCCTACAAGAACCAATGTCCTTCATAGCTTTCTCCAATCATCTATGGTAGCGACTGTTGCCGGCAGTAGGATGTACATAGCAGTGTTCCTTGGGGCAGTTATCGGGTGTGTTCACAAATAATATCAGAATGTTAGCTGTTAATGTCATGATTAGCATAGCTATTAGATGTACGAAATAAGATTAGTTGTTAGCATTTAGAATTTTTAATGTTAGCGTTTAGAAAACTATGAAGTTCCCAGCCTCGCTTTTTAAATGTTTCTTCCACCAGCGCCTATGACCGTAGAAAAATGACAAAAAATAATGCGTCAAAAACAGGACATTAAAGAATACATTCATCTTCATCTCTCTTTCTACAGTTCTGCTTTTCTACTTCAACATCTTCCGGTTTCCTCTCCTGTTCTGTCTGTTTCTTTATGTTATAGCTAACTCAAGTCATATCCTCTTTCCTCGATAGGAGCCTTGGCCAGACCCTCCGGCAACAGCCAAAGGGCAGTGATGGCACCAATAATAGCGATGGCCAAAGCGTATTCAAAGTGGCAAAGGCTTAGGATAACGGTGGGAGCTCGTTGGTGGCAGCAGGAATGTCCGGGTGGCATTGACCGAGAGAGTGAGGAGATGGAGCAATGGAGGCTGGCGGTATCCTGTCAAATAGCAGGTTGGAGTTCGTCGGCCATGAATGATTTTGCAAAACTTTTTGCGAGCAATTTCCATGGGCAAATTTGACAACGTTCATGTCCAACGCTACAATCACTACTTGAACGCTGGGGTAGGAAGCTCCGAAGCTGTCTGCCTTTAGAGTCCCGCAAATTAATGAGGCGACAGTTCGGCATTCCCGAAATTCATCACCCAGAATGCAACTTCTTTCAGCGTTAAGTAGACATTTTGGTGGAAAAAGCGGTTCCCAAACAGACACATGACTTACCACATGGATCAAGGTGAAACAGTAACAAAAGAAAACAGCTTGGTAAAATTCAGTTATATTTACATTACCTCCTGAAGATTTGGCAGCACTTGTAAAACTATCCAACATTTTGTAGCGCCTGATGCATGAAATACCACACCGCAGAGGAGAACCAGGAGAGATTACAGATCATCTCAACCTATGCTTTGATAAGAACTGATCATCGACCACAAACGCATGCAGCACCGGTCCTTTGCTAGCATGATCCCAAAAATCGTTGTAGGTAAGAGTAACTGCAACTAGCAAGTCGCTAAATTTCGGAAAAAGAGGTTCTGTACATCGAGCAATACCAATCGAAGCAAATTACAACTCAGTATCTGGAACGAGGTGCTAAAGAAGCACACCATGCAACATAACTTGATTATGAGATCAGAGTGCATTCGTCAGAGAAGCATACGCATCACCAAGGATGACCAGATAATAGCAACAATTGTCTCCATAGACCCATGAACTAATTGTTGAACCTACCCCTTCCCCATGGCCGTCTCTGCCACCCACCATCCCGTTGTGCAGTGTTTTTGGGACGAAATGACGCTCTCATCCGTTCTTCCTTCATATTTGCAAACAAAGAATCGAGTGTTTGTGTCCTCTGCTTGGGCAACATGCTTGCCTGTTGCTCCTGTTGCTGGTGGTGCTGCTGGTGGTGCTGCGGCTGGAAAAGAATTACTCTAGCCATTAGGATCACAGTATAGATGGAATACGAGCATTCCACCAGAAAATTCCAGGCACTATGAACTCGAAAGAGTCGCAGTAGTTATCACTTTAGCTACTTTATACACTCCCAATGAATTTTTTTGACAGGAATAAATTACCTTGGCAGCAAACACTCCATTTGTAGCCCTCCTCTGTGCTGCCGAAACATCAAACCTGCAGAATACTTAAATAAGTAAACTGCAGAAAAACAATGAAAGAAAATGCAAGTCCATGCTGAGAGGAGAGTTTGCTAACCATCTTTCACCAACAAAAACTTTTTGAGACACAAAAAAACTTACCATCAAAGCCTTACTATAGATTTCCAACAAATAGAAAGAGAAAGATTTCTGCGTGAAGTATTCTACGTCTCTACAGCCTTTCTTTTATTACATAAGTTTGAGATTCTAGGCCTCACAATGATTTGCAAACTGAAACAATGAAGAGAAAATGCTTGAGCATAGCAGAAGAACAGCAGGCGGCCACAAATGTGAATCTCTGGAAACAAGCAGGGCCCCGTTTGCACCTTCTAATCCCATCTCATGACAGTGGTTAACAGTTGACATCAGTTGTAGGTTTATCACAAATGCTGCAATCTATATGTCCAATCATAAATAGGATTTTAGATTGGCTCAAAACTTTCAGACCATTTTCCTTTTCTCTTTCTGACTTTGTGTTATGATGGGAAGCAAATTCCCAATACTCCCATCAAAACACTAAGCTTCCAGCCACAACAACAAATATATTCCAGACCTCAGATTACCCGTGCCAAACCAAAACAGACTCACAGATAATGCTCAAGGTCGCCAATGGACAAGGACTGACAAAATACTAGAGCAAAGAAAGTAGCTGCCTCCTGAAGCAGTAACAATAGCCATGCATGTGGCTAGTATGGCCATATCCAGCCTGAAGTGTCTGGACTAGTTGCCGGATAAAATGTAATCAAAGTCATGGGACAGTCTCAAGAACCCAAAGGAAAAAGCTGATTTCTTGCCATGTGCAAATGAGAGACAGAGCAATGCAGCATATTTCCAGATCTTGGAAGTGCACGACCAAGAAAGGACAGCAGCAATGAGTACCATACTCTAAACAACCCCCATTAGACACGTTTCCTAGGGAAAAAATTCCATATCTTCCAAACACCGTTGTGCTTTCAGCTAATAGTTTACTATGTGCCAACCCCGCACATTAAGATATAACCATCGAACAAAGTTCAAGGTTTTATTTGTCCATTCAAATCCACTGTCAAAAAAGAACACCTCTGTAGTAATGCTTCACATCTAACCAATATACCAGAGTTTTGAACTCCAGGATCACCATACTCACAACCAAGTTCAAAAACCACTGCACAAACTAGCCAACGATCACTACAAAATTCAACAATGCAGGACATTTTCACCAACAGCCTGAATATCTATGAACAGCAGACACTTCAAACTCTTCAAAGCTCATCCAACCTCCATAATAAAGCAAGTCAAATATGTGGAAGTTCCATAACAAGAAGCAACTCTGAATAAACTGGCCAGAAGGACAGTCTATAAACAACGATCAGTATTGTACGAAATCCATCATTTACCTACACAAGCACCATCAACCATATAAAGATAGTTACTGAAGACCATCAAACCAATCATTTAAAACTAGCAGCAGCAATCACACAATGACTAGATAAATCAATCATGAGTTACTTCAACAAGGAAAAGAAGTGCTGATGTTGAGAACTCTTTACTTCCAAAAGAGTTAAGATCACAATCGTTCACTCTTAATAATAATGCCGTGCAACGAGCAAGGTCACAAAATCACACCTTGTTTTGTTCATATTAGCAACTCTGCCACCATTAAAAGCCCTAACACGAAGAGGAGCAAACGCAGCCTTCCTTGCAGCATCAGCTGCCAGAGGGAATTGATTTCCTTGGAAATTTGACCTCCTTTGAGCTAGAGCTCCCTGTTTAACAGTTCAACGACAAAAAATTAAATGTATTGTTGACCAGCAAACAGCAAGCTGCGCTGATTCTTCCAGCTAAAATACAGCCAATGAGTCACAGATATTGGTAGTAACAATGACAAACCTGCCTAACAAAAGACCTCGAGTTCATATACTGCTGCACTTTCAAAGCCTTCGCTCTCACAGAATCACTGCGCCCAGATTTCTGTCCTTTGTTCTGAAGACGAATGAAAAGCAGGGGTTATAAAAACAGCATGCAATAAGATATTGAAAGGATTACTTAATGAAAATAAGAGTTCTTACCGGAGCTCTTTGCTGCTTCTTAGGTTTGTTTGAATTGTTTTTGGACATTTTAATAATGTCATCTAAAGTCATACAAACGAGGGGCAAGAAGAAAGCCTGGAAGTTAGAAAAAAAATTTCCCAAGAAATCTATTTGCGTATTAGAATTGAAAGAAAAAAGAAGAATCCTTTCGGGTAGAACTGCTCGAACAATCACCTAATGCCATATCCATCTTCTTTTCTGTAAGAGCAATCGCTTCAGTCGTAAGAGGTTTGGCAGCCATCTGAAAGTATAAAACATGTTCAGTACACACACATGTCAATAAGAGCACTAAAACTACTCATTCACAGAGAAATCAGTCCACTTCAAAATCAATCACGCCCAAGTTAAGATGAGAAGAATCTAAATCTACAGACCATATCAAACAAGCATATAATCGTAATTGAACAAGCATAGAATGTTCAGCACATAAATATTCGGGAAAAAAAAACACCTAGGATTCTCGGGAACAAGCAAAAAAAGAACATAAAAACTTGTGCAATGGAAAACAAGAGAATCCATGCCATTACCTCACGGATTCAAAAGCAGATGATGACAGACGAACAGAGGAATTCGAAGAGATATAAACGAAAATCGCGAAGAAAAGACTAGGGTTAGGGTTTCGATGTTACTTTCGAATACCCAAAGAAGCTTGAACGAAACTCGGTGCCAATCAAACAGAAGAATTGCTTACTTAAGGACCTTGACCGTCGTACTTTATCAGGTCGGCGGATTTCAAAAGACAATCAATTGGGTTTTAACATGAAAAGGAGTCCGCTGCCAGCGAATTTATCTTCGCGAACAAGGAGACGTATTCACACTCACGGTAGGGATGCAAATTGGCCGGTTTATTCTGGTTAGAGTTATTTACAAAATCTTCCGGTAATTTAAAAGTTATACCCAGATTCTCCTCGTAACTCTTAGGGTAGGATTTTTTTGTTGAAACTCTTCCTGCGTTATGACAGGTAAGATTGGATATTATATCGACAATACCTGTATAAATGGTTAACATAATATAAAAAAATTAAAAACATTAAACCACAATTATTCACCAAAAACAACATAGCTACGCTTAAAACTAAAATAAACAACGCAAAAAATACGATATCTAAATATATCTAGGAAGTTTTTCAAATAAAAGCTAAAAAGAACATTAACACATTAAAAAAAACATTATCACGTTAGAAAAAAAAAAATAACAAATATGAAACCCAACAAATCAATGAAAATAAATTGATAATATGTATTTAAATTGAGCAAAAACCAAATCATTCGAACATCATACTTTTACATGTCTAGTGAGACAAATAATGCAAAAAAACACAATTTTTAGGAAATGTTAAGACTAAGGACAAAAAGCTAAACAAGATGGTAGAAATAGAACATATAATCAAGTGTGATTCAAATTATAGAATTCATCTTCCGTGCATAAATTAGGTAATATTCAAAGCATAAATCAGCATAGCATGACCAAGTGTCATCTCAACTATATAAAATCTTAAATTTCACCCATAAAACACCTTTGTACATTAGAAAAGACAAATCTCTACTTCCTACAAATAATTCCAATGTATATCTATATAACTAAGGAAAAGTACCAAAAAAACTAAAGTTATAGTTTACGTCCAAATTAGTCACTAATGTTATGGTTTGGTACCAAATATGGCACTAGCTGTTAAAAATCAAACGGTAAATGTGGACGGTTGTTAGGTTTGAAATTTTGGGATACTAATGTAATTTTTAGCAAACTTTAGGAACTTTATATAATTTACCATTTTCATTTATTTTATGTGTAAGTCACTATATTAGTCACCATTGAATCTGCCACTGGTGATGGATGTGATGTTAGAGAAGGTAATATTGGACACAACTATTTGTAAACAAAAAAATTGTGATACAAGGAAGTAGATAATAAAAAACAAATCAATATTTGATGAATGAGTTTCATTTAATCAATGTTCGAGTTATTTGTAGTATTAGAATGTGATAACCAATTTAAATATCAGTTCTGGAAGGACTAGTGGCAGAGTCGGTGAAGGATAGATGTGATTGTTGTACAAAAAAAAGAAAATGATAAATTATACATAATTCCTGAAGTTTGTTAAAAGTTACATAAATACTCTAACATTTCAAAACCAACAACTTCTCACATTTTCTGTTTGGTTTTTAACAGTTAGTGACATATTTAGTACCAAACCATAACATTAATAATCAATTTGGGTCTAAACTATGACTTTAGTGATGCAATTTGAACCACTCAAAACTATAATGATCAAATCAATCTAGACCCATAACTTTGGTGAGTTTTTTGGTACTTGCCAAGATCTTACCTCTGCCACCAACCCTCTTTGATCTAGCAATTGTTGTCCCTTGCCATCTTCCCAAATTTTCAACAATTACTTACAAAAACCATATCACCTTTTTCATGCATCCTCAAAAGTTGTCCAGTGCCCTCATCATTGTCAGTTGTGAGAAGCGGGGCCAAATTTGTTGCTACCCCTGAATCTCACCTCCAATTCAACCAGGTAAAGCCCTTTTTACCATAGTATTGAAAAAAACCTACCCTAAATAACTGCCACTGCCACCATTAAAAGTCAAAAATCAAAGGAGGAAAAAAAGATTCAATCACGACTCAATTGTGACCTGTTAACCTGATTCATGACCAATCACCAATGGGTGAAAGAAAAAATTAAATGCCCATTAACGAAGGTGAAGAAGGCAAGGAATAAGAGGAATATGAGGCGATAGGCGATGAAGGACAGTGACTGGGGAGGGATAAAAACTGCAGCGGATTTAAAGATGATAGTTGAAGTGTTAGATAGAAAAATTTTAAGGTTTATAAGATAAATGAAAAGTTTTCAAGGGTTAAAACTAATTTTTCCTCATTTTTTTCATCTAACTTAATGTCTACCAACAATGAAAGGGCCTAAATGGAACACTTTTATGATGATATGGATTTTCTATGCATCAAATTGAGATTAGGTTAAAAATGGTACAATAAAAAAAATAGATGTCCCCTATGCAAATTAACTAGTTTAAAACTCAACAATATTTAAGTTTATTAAACATAAAACAATCGTTTAAAATTCTTATACCACTTAACATTGAGAAGTTTGATGCTTTCAGAAGTTTCATATAACATTTGTGTTTTCGTTATAACCATGTCAAACACGGCTACTTGTTTGGATTATTAATAATATATTACAAGTTTTCTACACAGTTATTATCAGTCTAAATTTGTATGCTAAGGTAATAAGAAGCCCAAAAAATACCTTTAAAATGTATTTTTAAAATCAAATATTTTTATTAGTTTTATTGTCAAAAAGTTCATAAAATTTTAATTATTTTATAGAACAATACTACTAAGTGATTGTTAGACATATATTATATCAATTTCTAAATAGCATTTGCTTCAAATAAAAAAATATGTATGCATTTTTGTAAATGGGAAATAAGCCAACATAAACTTATTTTATTTTTTTCAAGATTTTCTTTTTGATACTAAAGAATCATATCCTAGAAAGTTGAGAGTTGAATTATTTGTCTTAAGTAACTGCGAGAACATTGAACTGCATTTAACAATTTGATCTTGGAAGTTGAATACAATTGGATTCAAATATGGCCCATTAAGTGGGCAAAAACATCCTTTACTAAGCAAGATTTTAAGATTTAAGGATGTTATAGTGTATTTTAAAACATGGAATTTTATGTATGACCAATAAAATATAAAATTTGAATTTGCAGCATTCAAAAAATGAAGCATTACCAACTTTGAAACTTGTACTTTTCTTCATATATTGTAAACACAAACTAAGTTACTATTAGTTTCTTTTTTGTTTTTGTAATCAGAATTATATATAAAGAAAATGAAATAGGAGTACATAAGATGGCACAACTACGTAACAAAACCACCAAGGCCACCTTAAGACAGATGGAAGAAATTGACGAGAGCAAGTCTCTAATTGAGAAGTTGATATATATAAGCCTCATAATGTAGTGATATCAGCAGTTGCTAAAATTTTGCAGTCATTGAAGTGGAGTTGCTCGCTTATAAACAGGAAAAATTCTCAAAAGTGTTAGAAAGTTCTGAACCTTTTAAGTTTGATAAAACCTATTGCTCTCATTGTTTTGTTTGAGACATTCAACTCTAGATGAAATCCACCTCCGTGAGTAATTCATTTAATGGGAGCAAGTGTTGTCGCTTTGTCACAAGTCTGTAAATTATTGAATTCAAACATTTGGATCTCATGCTAACAACTTCTGTGGAGTCAATACATTGGTTGTTGGCTGTAGATCCTGCAGAATTTCTCATAGGATACCAATTAGAGCTCGCAAAGAACTTGGAACAAGAGTTTATAGAGAAATTCCAAGAAGAGTATGTACCAATAAGATTACAGCTTTGATTTGGAGAAGCTTGCTAAGATAAAGTAGGAGCCCCACCTCTGCTACAACCTTTCTTCCTGGTATGGAGACAATCACCTTTGGGCACAAATTTAAGCTTTTTACACTTTTTTTGTCGACTTTTGGATTGTGCTCGAAATTGAAAATTTGACTAATGAGGATTAGGAGCCACACTGCCTGATTCAAGAGAATAATATGGAGTAGTTAGTTGAATAGTGAAATAGCACACGTCTTTACCAAGAAAGATTTTAAGATTTAAGTATTTTATATATAGTGTTTTAAAACATGGAATTTTATATATGCCCAATAAAATATGAAATTTTAATTTGCGGCATTCAGAAAAAGATATATTCCAAACTTCGAAATTTTCACATTGTTCATATACAGTTAAGTTACTACTAATTCAATAGTGAAATAGTTTAGCTAAAAGTTTTGAGCCAAAACTTGACCTGGCAAACAGTCTAATTAAATAATTATACATAATCTGAAACTTTAAAAAAAATTCTTTTTTGACGTATAATTTTAAAAAAAGTCTATAATAAATACCTAAACCGTTTGAAAAGATCATGTCACACTTTATCAATTATCATACGAGATTGCTATTTATACTCTTCAATATTCAAATTTATTATGCATAACATTCTGAAAATATGAGACTTATTTTAGAAAATTTGAATTTTGTTATTCTCACCACAGATACTTCAAAATTATAGATTTCTTTTTACAGAGGCCACACAATAACTACAGCATCTGTAAGTGTAACCTCCCAGCACAAAATCTGTTTTTAAGTACAGAAGGGACATGGAAATCACAAGGTGATCCCAAGGCTAACAAAAGAAAATCATTGCTACCCGATGTGTCAGGCATGTGAAAATCAAGAGTCCAACATTTTTAAGACCAGAAAAATGCAACAGGATTCTGCTTCGATTGATCAGCCTTTGTAATTGAACATGATTCACTGGCAAAATAAAGAGAAGCTGTGGGAATAACATTATTCGGACCTCTAAACATATTTCTTTGGTTTACCATTCTACGTTGAAAATGAATTCGTGGTCATAAATAGAAGAACCTTTTATTCTGAAACTTATGATTCTACCTCACCCTGTATGAGGGGCACCGATTTCCCGAATGATAAACTAAACCAAACTAAAATCATCAGTTTTCTCCGTAGATCCACTTCTCTGCGTTGCTTGTGTAACTAACCAGTTCTTCTGGCTTGAACCACAACTTGATTTCGTCCTTTGCAGTCTCAGGGCCATCACTTCCGTGAATTATGTTTCTGAAGCATTCGACAACAGTTGACATGGACACATTCACTCATTAAGGCACACTTCAGTTGATCACGAATTTGAAGGGAAAAAGGAGTAGCTCCCAGGTATGTACCTTCCAACAACAACCGCTAGATCACCTCTGATTGTTCCAGGTTCTGATTTCTTTGGATCTGTAGCTCCGATAAGTTTCCTTCCATATGGTATCACTCCATCTCCTTCCCAAACCTGCAGAGGACAAAATGAGACATCCCTGAATTTTAATTGTTACATCAGTATGGAAGGTACTCCATTTTTACTTGATTTGATACAGAGAATGATTCATGTCAAAGATTAGCAGTGTGACATCTTGAAGGGTTAAGGAAGGCCTGGCGAGGTTATGAAACAAGATAAGGAAGATGAAGGACTACACCAGCTTCACTAAGGAGTAGTTAAGGGAAAACATACTTCTGGTCTAAGAGTCTCTCTTTTTTTTTTTTTTTTTTTCTTTTTCTTCGGTGGGGGCTTGTTTGTTGAACAAGATTTGTGCAAATGGTGCACTGAGTGAAAAATTTTACGGACTCACGTGAGTAGGAAAAGGAAAAGTAGGCCTTCGTTTGAACACAAATAACAGCATCAGATAAAATAATTAAATACTAAAAGGAGTTGAAATTAAGGGTTGAAAGCCAAAAATTAAAGTTAGGGTCTTAGTTGAATAAGTTTAAGCAGGCAGGTGCAGAGTTAGGATTTTCTTTTAGGGGGGCCGAGCTAGAAATGTTTTCCTAGTGGGCCGTGCTAAAACTCACACCCAATTTGTTTTAACTTTAGTCAATTGACTATAAAATGATTTATTTTTATTTTTATATCTTTTTTACTTGAAACTAATTTTAATTAAAAGCCAATATTATGTAGTTACAATAATCAATTGAAAATACAATTTTTATAATCTTACTAAATTTTTATGAATTTTTCTAGTTTCAAGCCTTAAAAAAGAAAAATTCATAAAAATTTAATAGCATCCTAAAAATTTACTTTCAAATTTATTATTGTATCTACATAACATTGGTTTCAAGTAAAAAAGATGTAAAAATTAAAAAAAGTTAGTTGACTTTAACTCAAATGAATTGACTCTTAGTTTTTGTAAACACAGCTGTAACTTCTTATTAAAATAAATAAAATAAATATCATAGTTATATTGTGACTAACAACAATTATTTTGGATTACAAAAGTTCAAAAAATCATACTAATCTAAACTAATTTAAGTATATTTAAATATTTCCTTTTTGTTAAATATACATAAAATAATTCTTTTATATAAACATTAATACATGAATTAGAATGGGGTTAGGGGGAGCCGTGCACCCCTCAGTCCTCCTAAAAGTTCCACCTCTGAGTTTAATTGAAGAATGATTATTTTTAAATTTAGTAATTATTTACTCAATTTGTATATAATTTGAAACCTTACAATTTAAGAAGTTTAAAAACTACTTTTAAAACAAAGTTTGCTAAAACCAGGTATTTTTTATTAATTCTTTAAGCTGGGTAAGGGAAAAAATTCATGACAATAAATAACATTGTGAAAAAACATGATTCAAATAATTATTAGCTAAATAGACTATTGACTTCGACATGAAGTTAGCTCTAGACAAAAAAATAAGAAAAATTAAAAATAAGCCGCAATAAGTAATAACTTTTAGTTTCCGCCCAATGCAACCTAAACTAAGAAAGGCTTATTTGAACTAATTGAGAAATCAAAGACAAAAAGGGGAAAGAAAACCCATTAGAATCCAAGAAGCCTCAATCTTTGGAATCTTTCAAAGTAGAGAGGAGAAAAATATGGAGAATGAATTAAGGAAGAAAAATTTGTTTGCCTAGAGGACCATGTATATACAAACTTGGCACGAGAGAAGTTAAGGTTTAGTGTTAAAGAAACTGCACCCCAGATTCTGCAGGAAGTTCCCCTTACCATAGCAACCACGGGGCCAGAGCTAAGGAATGCACAAAGTCCATTGAAGAATGGTCTTTCCTTGAGATCATGATAATGTTTCTGTGCAAATTCCTTTGAAGGAACCACAATCTTGATGGCAACAAGCTTGAAACCTTTTCGCTCAAACCGTGATATGATTTCTGAAATCTGAAATGTGGAAACTAAAACTCAGCTGTTGATCACCAGTTTAAAACAAATAAAAACAAAATAAGAACAAAAATGGAAATTAAAAAACTGAAGGTTAAAAGTATATAGAAAATCTCATACCATATTATATTTTTTTCTACATGAAAGCATGAGGGATCAGTGTCCGTATGTGTACACATTTGTGTGCATCAATCAGAGAGATATATAATAGCATATCAAAACATGTGCACATGAACATGCGATACCTATCTACATTCATATAAATTCATTAATTAAGAAGAGAGCTTGAAAATGGAGGAGAAGAAGGTAGAGAAATTTAACATGTTCACAGCTTCATTCACAAAGGCATGAGCTGTTTCAACCATTACTCATGATAAGTTGTTATTAGTTCAACTGCTGAAAGAGTATGATGCATGCTTGAGATTGCAAGGAGAAGCATCTTACCAACCCTCTTTGCACTCCGTCAGGCTTGATGGCTATAAAAGTCCGCTCCATCTAAACCAAAAGGTTGAACATTTTGTATTACTTGCACTGGAGACCCAACAGTTTAAAAATGAAAAAAGAAAAACACAGTTGTTGGTATAGATAAGTTCATCAATGATTTAATACCTCTGCAGCATTTGCCTCCTGCTCCCGGAGCATGTAAGCTGCACCAGATAATAAGAATACAGAAGCTTTCTATCAGATATCTGTTTTTATTTATTCAACCAATGTAAAAAGGAAGCGTAGAATGAAAAAAATCTAGGAATCAAGATAGTTTGTGAAGTTCAGCAATGTAGAAATCATATATAAAAGTAATAAAATGAAAGAAAATAAAGCATGTTTCAATCAAAAGATCGTTATTCTTTCATCCCAAATTAAAAAAAAAATCATCAACAGTTGTTACATGATACTTCGCACAAGTACCATTAAGGGGCCAATAATATGAATTTTAGACAATCTCGGATCTTTATCTTAAATGATAAAAACGAGGTGAAGAGCCGCAATAAACAAATCAAGTGCTATATCAGGGTAGATATATGGAGATGACAGAAACTTGTACATTGGAAGTTCAAAAACATTGTCAGGTGAAATCAGGGACGAGGTTGAATCCAAACCACCTCCACACAAATTATTTCACCCAATCATTTCTATGCAGTTGAGGTCACTAAAGCCACACTGCAGCAGTTGACCAGAATCCTCTCCAGGTTCAAAAAAAAATTGTATGGATTCTAACCCATTCCCTTCGTCGGATCAGACTTTAATTTTCACGGTCCATCATATCAGCAAAATATACGATTTTAATTAACAGGGAATGGAATCCAGAGGAATAAAAAGATCCGGAGAGTTGGTATTTTAATGGAGGTTGGAAAAATGAAAACGCAAAGAAATTAAAGAACAGAGACAGCTAGTTTGCGTTAAGGCTCTTGATGAAACAGTTATACCTGCAGCTGGGAGAGCGAGGATCCCTGAGAGCCATCCTCCGGTGGCACCGGAGGAACTGGTCCGACCACACGCCGAAGCTAAAAGCGGCCCTTTCCCACTAAGCGACACAGCGGCGGCCGGAGCAACAGTCCGTCCTCCTGCAAATAACAGACAACTTAATTACTAGGATTAAAACCAATCTCTGAGGCAAGCTGAAAATCTGATCAAAGTAACAGTTAAATGAAAAATGAGAAGTGTGGTAATGACAGATTCGATTACCGGAGAAGGAACGGAAAGGGGAGCCCTTGGAAGCGAAGAGAAGAGACCTAGCTGCTCTGGACGCAGATCTGGCGATTTGAGAGCTCATGCTTGATAGGGTGAAATGAGCTTGAGCTGGTGAGGGCGGTCAGGCAGGAGGCTGCTCTGTGGGAGGTGGTGAGAGCTAAAAATTACCGGGAGCGGGAGCTGAGAGGATGAAGGAGAGCGATGCGATGTAATAGTTACGTGATTGGTTTCCGTTTTGCGCACGGTTAGATAGGTCAAAGTCGTACGCAAGGTCCCACGTAACTGTAGCGACGACGCAGGAGCTCATCAAAGTGAAGTGCCTAAATAAGGGAAAATTACTGAAAAGAATATATATTTCTTTTTCTACCGCTTCATTTTTTCATGGATTATTTTGTTCAAAAATAATTAGTATAGAAGGGGCAAATTTTGACTTAGTTTTTTTTAGTAGAATATTTCGAATATAATTGAAATTCGTAAGAAAAGAGGACTTATACTTTAGGCCATGGTCATATTTGTTACCATTTTTTTTAAATAGTGTCAAATGCATTACTAAAATTTAAAGTTGGACCCAATTTTATGATTAGGTCGTTAGTTTTGATGACGTGTTAACGGAAGAGCGAGTTGGTGATTGATGAAATGTTAACTGAGACATTTAAACTGCTCCAGTGGTCCCCAATTTGACTCAAATGCTTCATATTGGCCTCTAATCTTTCATTTGTTTCATTTAAGTACATAACCCTATCAAAATAGTTACCTTAGATTCGCCGCCACCCTCAATCACTCAACCCCATCATTGCTGCCACCCTCAATCGGACTTGTACTCTTAATTGAACTTGCACCTTAACCGCCTTGAATAGTTCACGAACCACCTCCAATAGAATATATCCTAAACTTAGAACCGGGAAAACGTGTCGATGAGTGTCAAACGAGGGAACTAAAAAATTCTCGCCAGAAAATAAGACTCAACCCGTTGGTTACTCTAGGTTGGCATCGGCAACATAAAATAGGACTGAAGTGGAAAAGTTAATAAAATTAGAGGACAAAAAATATCTTTTCCCCTTTTGCCTTCATGTAATGCCATTTCATCATTGATTGTCACACAATCGTCTTTTAATTGACACATAATCTTCTCCTGACGGAATATTATAACATTTAACAGAATCTTTCCACTGCTAGTTACATCGATAATCTATTTGGCTCCATTTTAAAACATTAATACTCAATTTAATAATTTGGCACCAAATACTGTCTTTAATGATGCATTTAGCACCACTTAAAAAAATGGTGACCAAATTTGTCTATAGCCAAAAGTATAGTAACTTTTTTTGTACTTTACCAACCTAAATAATTTAAAACAAAACAGAATTGCAATTTACGTAAATTTATTTATTGTATAATTTCACTTTATTTTCATTTTTGTTAATTTTTATTTAAAATAATACTATTTGACAACTGATATTTTATTTAATTAATATTCACTTGAATAAATTTTTAAAGATAATTTAAAACAAACATTATTACAATCAACGCAAATATATTTATTTTATATTTTCCCTTTTATTTTTTTAATATTTTTCTCTAAAATTAATATTATTTGAAATCTAATATTCTATTTAATCAATAATTATTTAAATAAAATTATTTTAGTAAGTAATAAATTTTCTATTTTTTTTCATACCTAACCAATATAAGAGAAAAATAAATAAAAATACCTAAATTTTCTGAAATTTATTTAAAAAATAATTTAGGATTCTTTTCTACAAAATTTTAATTGGTATATAAGTTGAACAAATAAGCACTATATATCAAAATAATTACTAATAACTCATTTTTTTAAACTCAATGCCCAAACAAACAGTGACAAATGCATGTATAATATGCATTAGGTCCATCGGCGTTTTTATTAAAAAAAATGTTAATAAGAGATTGAGCCCCTTTTCATTTTTTAATGAATTCTCATAATTTTTATATTATTTATTGGAATAAAAGAATATCTTTCTCTTATTTTAAGAATGATAAAAAATTAGTCAATCTCTTCTCTCCATTGACAATTAGAATAATTGCAACAGGCCTATATTACCTTTTTAAGTTTCATTCATTTTTCTACCTATATCTTGAACTTGTTTTACCACTATCTTATTTCTAATTTTAATATATAGAAAAAGTGTGGATCAAATTGGGCACAATATTAAGTTAAATAAGATAAGTAAGAAAAAATGTACTGGTTTAAGGATTAAAATGAAACTTTTATCTCTTACACTTTATACGACATGAATGTTTCACTCATTTTATTCATATTTCATATATTTTTATAATTGTTCAACCATTGGGGAAAAAAAAGGCTAAATCAGATCATTTTTTAATTTTTTTTTAAAAAATATTTTTTTATCATTATATTATAGTATATGTAAATTTATAAGCTTCAGTATTTGATATTAGGATTTACAATTTGTATGCATAGACATCTCTCTGCGGAGTCACCTACAATCATGTTTCTTTTTCTGAGAATTCCCTGACATCGTAGGCGTCCTTGGAACCAATTACGTTTAATTTTTTTAGTTAATACAAATAATTATATTCTTCCCGTATTTTTTTTTTTCTAAATGGTGCATCTGTTTTTTTGACTAAAAGATTCAAAAAGTCATTCAACAGAAATAGTCTCAATTATTTTATATATAGAATATTTGTTTTCTTAATATATATATATATATATATATATATATATGTTACCATTCATAAGAAAGTCGTACTGTGATTATTATTATTATTATTTTGCCAAAATGAACCACTGGCCCTCAAACTTGGAGCACTCGGACAAGTTAGTTCCTCAACTGCAGCTCAGTGCACATGAACCCTCCAACTTACGAAAATAGAGTGACTCAGTCCAAATAGTAACGAAAAAATGGATGGTATTAATGTTTTCAAAGTTTAAATACACAAACTATCCCTAAGCTTTATTTCTTTGTTATTTTTTTAACTTAAAAGCTAAAAAAATTTCATCTTACTCCAAAACCTTGTTTAAATTGTATAATAATAATAATAATAATAATAATAATAATAATAATAATAATTGTAAAGGTTAGTTTAATGGCCTCAATTTATGTTTTTTATTCTGCACCAAAAAAATTTATGTTTTTTTTATTTTCTTTTTTCGTTTCACTTTTCATAAGTAAAAATGTAGAACACATAATAACAAACTATTTTTTCACTCTTTTTAATGGCCATGCATTTTTCAGGTTTTGCAATAGAAAAAGAATGTTTTCAATAGTAAAAATTTCATGCTTTTTCTATAACCTCCTAAAATAAGTTTTAACTTTCCATGAAAGGTGTTTAACGTAGCCAATCATCTACAAATTATACAACTATTCTTGAGCTAGAGTACTACCTCCTCATGGCCTCTTTTGTTCCTTTATATCTTCCAAAATCAGTCACTTTTCTCCTTTAATTTCATTTCAATTAATTTCTTTTTGTTTCATTGTCCTTTAGATTTAATTTTTCTAATGTGCCCAATTGAGTGCTCTACTTTCCATCTGCTTTCTTTCCTCAATTATTTTAAAAAACCTTTACCAATATATTTTAATCATGTTTCATTCCCACCTTTTTTTATTAATGTTGTTGTCAATCTTCCAATTGTAGTTATATAAAACACTGCAAAGTCATCAGGAGTTTGTTCTTTATTTTCTTTTTTCTTTTTGAATGAAGTCTATTCTTTATTATTTTCTATAGTTGCTTCCTCAAGATCCATCATATAGGGCAATTAGTGGTAACTAGTTAGAAGGAGATAGCTTAATTATCTTTGTGTTGATAAGCTAGGAGCCTTGTTCAAGTAGTGATTCGAATCTTGAATTTTAGTTCATACCTCAAGTTGAGCTTGTTTATCTATATTTTTTTGGCAAATTATGGAAAGCATGATTTTCTTGATTGTGTGTTATTCATTTTATTTATGAGAAGTGAAAAAGAAAAAAAAAATAAACAAAACATAAAACTGAAACATCACGTTACATACTCTAATGAGTATTATTATTATTATTATTATTATTATTATTATTCACACAAGGTTTGGTATTAAAGTGCAAAATTTTAAGGTTTTAAATTTAAAAATTAGAAATTAGTAAAGCTTAGGGATCGATTTATGTATTTTTACTTTAAAAATATTAACGTCATCCGTTTGCCATTAGATTGTGGACTAAGTTGCTCTATTTTTACAATTTTGAGGGCTCATCTGCACAAAGTTGCAGCTGAGGGACTAACTCGTCTGAGTGCTCCAAGTTTGAGGGCCAGTGGCAGACTTTGGCCTTTTTTTTCCTATTTCGGTTCTCATTTTGTACTATTGTGAAAACGAAGCCTAGTAAAAAAAAAAAAAAAAAGCAGGTGGTAATGGTTTTCGATAGGTATTCCTTAGCAGAAATGGCTTTGCCGTTTGAAATTTTGAAGGCGTGGAATTTATACCTTTCTTCCCGGTGGAAATGACAACAGTTACTCTCAAAGCTTTTATTCAACGGAAAAGGGTTTAAATGATGAAGGCGAATCATTTGAACCGAATCTGCCGCATCTGCTTCATCTTTTGGCACTTGCATCGAAGTTACAACCGCTACTACTACTACATGTTTTTTTTTTTTTTTTGACAAACTACTAGTACATGATTTAATGAGGTTCTTTGTAGTAGCAACAAAGATAAGGATATTGTACTTCTATAGCCTCACTATCTATCTCCAAAATTTTAGGACCTTTTAGCTGCATCATCCTTCTCGAATATCAGTAATAGAAGATGTTTAAAAAGGAGTCGGATGGATCATATAAGCCCAATAGGTTAGAATTTATTTGAATCAAAATTACATACAAGTTACTGATTTTGAACTCCTAATAATAAAGTTAGACATAAATTAATAAGTTTTAGAATCGATATAACCCCACAGTTATAAAAATGACTGTTTGTGATAGTTATAAACTGTCGGGTCAACATTCACTTATATTTTACTTTTGAAAATTTATTTTGTATGATCATTTGGACCAATTCAAAGAGAAGTTAAAATATAAGTGCTATATTAATTAGTACCGATTAAATACTGTAAAGACAGGGACAAGCGAGATGCGAAATTCTGAAATACACATACCAAATGGTGTTAGTATGAGAGAAAGAGAGAGAGATCTGTTAGTTTTGGTTGAAAATGGAAAATTTAGTTTTATTGAGGTTTAAAAATTGATTGGATATTAATTTGGTAAATTTACACATTTTAATTTTTTATTTATGGCAACCAGTGAGGAGAGAGGATTTGTTTGTTTGTGCTTAAATTTGGTAAATCTTGACTATTAAGATGTGTGATTTGATAGGATAATAAATGCATTTATTTTCTCTTTTAAAAAATTTTAATTATGGAACATTTTGAAATTTGAATCCATTTGCAAAGATAATATGATAAACATGGTAATTATTTAAAATAATTTTATTAATTCATTTTTTTCACAGTCAATTATGGTCAGAGAGTTACCCACACAATTTAATACTTTTTTACTTCCAGTTTACTATATATCTCACATAGTTTTATATATATGACTTTTAGTTTAACATATATCCCACACAGATTAATACAATTCATTTCCGATTAACACATATTTTACATAGTTTAATACATTTCACTTGCAATTTAATTAGTTTCAATTAATACATATCTCACACAATTTAATACATTTCACTTCCAGTTTATTTAGTTCCAATTAACACATATCTCACACAATTTAATATATTTCACTTCTAGTTTAATGCATTTTTGCATATAGTTGTTGCTAATGGCAATGACAATGTCAATTATGGTACTGGTGATGACGATGAGTTTGGTGGTTTTATTTTTTTCATGGCGATGTCATTTTCTCGTGTGATGGTTTTGCTACATAGATTAATACATTTGACTTCCAGTTTAATACATTTCACATATTCTAATACGTAGATCATACAATTTAGTATAATTTATTTTCAGTTTAATACATATCTCACAAAGTTTAATATATTTCACTTTCAATTTAACACATATCCCATACAGATTAATACAATTCATTTTTAGTTTAACAAACATACCACACAGTTCCATATATAGCCCACACAGTTTAATACATTTCATTTCCAGTTTAATACATTTCACATCCAGTTTAACACATATCCTACATAGATTAATACAATTCAATTTCAATTTAACACATATCGCACACAGTTTAACACATTTCTTACACAGTTTCATACATTTCTTACACCATTTCTAGTTTCATCCTCGTTCCAATCTTTTGCATTATAGATTTGCTTTCATTTTTTTCCCGTACTCATTTCACCATAATTGGTGAGCTTGTGAGAGGTATCTTACAAAGGTATCCTCACATTTCATTATCATATCTGCACATTATATTCTAAAAAAAATTACTTAGTCTCACACAAATAGTTTATAGTACCATTTAAATAAATCTCAATTCGTTTCTAGTTTCATACAATATTGAAAATCAAAACTCAAAACTCATACAAAACCAAAAGCATACAAATAAAGCTCAAAAGCATATAAACAAGATCCAGAATCATACAAATAAAACTTAGAATCATACATATATATCTGTGTGTTTTACAAACTAGAATCGAGTGTGTGTGTGTGTGTGTTTTTTTTTACATAAATATACATACATACATACATACATACATACATAATAAATATATATTTGTTTTTTTACAAAATTAGAAGCATACATATAAAATCTAAAATTCTACATATATATTTTTGTTTTTACAAACTAGAAACCATTGCATATAAACCCCAAAAGCATACATACATATTTGTGTTCTTTACAAAATTAGAAGCATACATATAAAGTTCAAAAACATAAATATATATTTGTGTTTTTACAAATCCAAAAGCACACATATAAACCTCAGAAGCATACATATATATACATATATTCTTTACAAATCTAGAATATACATATAAGTCCAAAAAAAATACATATATATTTGTGCTATTTACAAACCCAGAACATACATTTAAGACCCAGAAGCATACATACATACGAATTCATGTTATTTTGTAATGTAAAACACAAATCATAAATGTTTTTTGTGGATCTCAAAAAATGATACACACCTTTTGTTTCTTCGCCGGGATATACGTTGGAAGCACCGTTGTCTACTATGATCGCTCCCTAAATCTTATCGCTCCTCCTTCACACTTGTTCTAAGTTTGAAAACCTATTGGTTCTGCCTCTGTCTCCCGTCGGTTGTTGAATCACGTTCTTCCTGTTGGTGTTCTCCTCACCGTCCTCTGTCAATGCCGCCATCCTCCATCTCACCAGTGCCACCTTAGTCTCACCAGCACTGCCATCCCATGTCGTCCTCTCTCGTACATGATTCAGTGTCACCATCATCTCGATCTATGTCATCGTCTTCATCTCACAAAGCCCTCACTGCCGTCTTAATCAGCCTTGCCAAATGGACCTTCACTCCCAAGTTTCTTTGTGTACTTCTGGGCACTGTCAAAACAGAAGAAAGCCAAAAGAAAAAGAGATTTAGTTTCGATTTAAGGTATGGCAGAGATTTTTTGGATGGGTTTGTATAGAATCGGGAAAATCTCACAAATCTCGCTTTCATTATGTGCCCTTTCATATTCATTCCCGTTAGTAACACCTAACGGTGTTATTAAATGTACAAAACACATAGGTGGATAGTCTCTAATCTCAAGCAAGACATATAGAAATAAAAATAACAACTAGCTCAAATTGCAATAAAGCTGTTTAATGAGCCCAATTTATTTGAGCACAATATCGGGCTGAGGTGTGGATCAAACTTGACCCAACTAGCATCCCAACCAACTTATCCCTTGACTTGCGTGAAAGTACAACTCACCTCTTGACTTGCGTGAAAGTACAACTTACTCAACAGCATTATCCCCCTCTCCTAAATCCTAACGGACATGATCTATGATTCATTCACTCAGACCTGATGCTCACATTCACACTTTGCGACACCACCATAAACTCCCATTTGCATTACATTTCTCATTGATCCAACCCAACCCAATCCACCATTGTCTTCCCAAAAGAGAAGAGCCAACGCTAGGTTGCTAAAGACGTTCGATTATCATATGCGGCGCCACCCCAGTCGATGATAAGGCTATTGAGCGAGTTGTAATTACAGGCAAGTCAGGGGATCAGTGGGGTCAGACCTATTTCTCAACTAGATATTGTGGTTAAGTAAGTTGGGCTCATTGAACAACTTTAATGTAGTCCAAACCAGCTGGAGATGTTAGGTAGTAATGGTGAACATTGGGCCGGGTCAAGACCGGCCCAGCTCGGGACCGGTTCGTGTCAAGCACGGCCTAGGCACGGTCAAGCCCGACACGGCACGGGCCCGATTAAAAACCGGCTAAAGGTGGGCTGGTGACGAGCTTGCAGGAGATGAGGGAAGCAAGTGGGCTCGGCACGGCCCATAATGCAATTGGGCCCGGCACGGTAGTGGCGCACAACGGTCATTGGCAGGCCAACGTTTCGAAAATTAAAAAAAAAAGGGCAAATTACACTATTAGTCCCTATAACGGCTGGCAGCCGTTTTTTGACCCCTGAAAGTACGTTTTTGCCCTCTCCAACAACTATTTTGTAAGGGTTTTTTAGGGAAAAAAAAAAGCCTTCCCTTATAAATAGGGAGGTCATTTCCACCATTTCTTTACACCAATCTTAGCAATCTCTCCTTCTTTATTAATATATTCTCTCATTTCTTTCAAGCAGTCAATATTATTTTCTTCATTCTCAATCAATTCTCAATTACTTTCGAAGCTCGTGATCTGCTCAATTTTTCTTCACACAAATGGCATCAAAAGGAAAGGAAAATACGTCAAGCTCTTCATCCCGCAGCGGTTTAAGGTCATTTTTCCGTGGCCTTTCCCGACCGGCGACCCGTGAGACTCATATCCAACAAACTGACGATGATGAGTAATTCGATATGAGTCAATACGACTTGGGGCTCGACGATCAACTTTCTGATGATGACGTTGAGGAGGTGGAGCCAACGGCAGCAGGGAATCTTGGTGGAGGAGATGGTTCTGAACAAACCTCGACAAGCCATCAAGCCGAACTTCGGCCACAAGGTAAGACGTCGAGGCTCACCGCATGGGTTTGGGAGCATTTTGACCAAGTTTTTGAGAAGGATAGTCATGGGAACGAGGCGAGGTTCGCACATTGCAAACATTGCAAGTAAAAGCTCTTGCACAAGAAGAACTCTGGCACAAGAACACTGAGACGTCACATGGAACATAAGCATCCGACTTTATGTCCAAATGCAGCTACTAATACCGGTGGTCAAACACAGCTTGCAAGCAGTGCCGGCGGATCAGGTATTTTTAAATTTAATCAAAAAGATTGTAGAGAAAGCATGGTAGAATGAATGATATTAGCTGAAAAACCATTTACACAATCGGAAGATAGACACATGGAAAAATGGATTACATCATACTTAAACCCTGTTTTTAAAAGAACATCTAGGACTACTGCTAGGAGAGAGGCATTTAAAATTTATGAAGCTGGTAAATCAAACTTACAAGCATACTTCTCTGCTTTTGATCATTTTATCTCATTCACTAGTGACATGTGGACTTCACCACTAGGACAAGATTATTATTGTATAACTGCACATTGGATTGATGATAGTTGGGTCATTCAAAAACGTATCATTGCATTTAAGTGGATGGAGGTCGATCATACTGGTTGGAACATATTCAATGTAATTTCAGAAAGTTTAAAAGAATTTTTTTGTCATGACAAGGTTTTTAGCATAACATTTGATAATGCATCAAATAACGATGTCGCGGCTGAGACATTGAAGGAATCACTAGAACCTGTCCGTGATGCCGCATTTTTTCATATTAGGTGTATATGTCATATTTTAAACTTAGCTGTCCAAAAAGGTCTTCAAGTTTTGAGTAATGAAATTACTCCAATTAGGTGGGCAATCCATTATTTTAAATCAAGGACCAAAGTTTTTAAAGAGTTTAAGCAATATTGTCTGGAAAATGGCCTTGATTTTAGTTGGAAACGTTTTAAACTTGATTGCCCTACCCGATTGAACTCGACTTACGAGATGTTGATGGATGCGATGCCATTTGCTGCACACATGACATGTTTTATAAATGTCAGAGAAAAGAAAACGATTTTGAAACAAGAGATGTGGGATAAATTGTCAAAATTGGCTGCTATGCTGCGATATTTTTATGATGCCACTGTTTTTTGCTCCGGTGTATACTATCCCACATCGCACAAAGTTTTAATGCATATGGTCAACATTGCATGGGTTTTTAACCAATACAAAGATGACGAGTTCTTAAAAGACACAATTAAGGCCATGAAAGATAAATGGATTTTATATTTCAGTACTATACCCCCAATCTACTTACTTGCATCTGCACTAGACCCGACCGTAAGAATCACGGGTACGCAACAGCTACTTGAGGGTTATTATAGTTTCTTAGAAATGACACATATTTCTGTTCATGCTATAACTGCCTCTATTGATGAGCACTTGCGAGAGTTATTTAAGATTTATGCCGACCGGCATAAGGATAAGGTTGCAAACACTACTTCATCTACCATCGGGTCTTCATCATTGTCGGGCTCATTGTCATTCAATCCGGCTGAACAACTCCTCAAACGGCCCCGTGCTGCAGCATCCGGTCTTACTGAAGTGGACGCATACCTTAACCTTGTTTGGGAGAATAGTGAGACCGACATTCTAGACTGGTGGAAAGCAAGAAACAACAAATTTCCAATACTCTCCATCATTGCCAAAGAAGTTCTAATTGTTCCCGTCTCAACCGTTGTATCGGAGTCCGCTTTCAGCGCTGGGAAGCATGTAATTTCAGAGAAACGCACAAGGTTATCACCAGATGCAGTTAAAGTTTGTATATGCAACCGTGATTGGGGTTTCACAGCTTTAAGATTACAAGACAACAAGAGTTCTGACGAGGAAAATTCCGATGAGATAGATGTTTAAATCCACGGCTTACTAATTATTTACTTACTTTGTGTTTGATCTGATTTTGCTGTTTAGCACAGATCGTACCTTTTATTTTGCATTTATTTTTATGGAACGTTTCGCTATTGAGTAATGTAAAGCCCGTTCCATGGTATGTAAGTGCCATTTAGCTTTAGAATTAATAAAAGTTCACACCGGTGGTAGTGTTTTACTCTTAAAACAAGTAATTATAAAAATATAAAGATAATCTTAGAATAACAAAAATCTAACGAGATCCTATCTGCGCTAAGATTATCAGAAGAGTTAATTAGTACCAACCAAGCTAATTATAAATGCAAGATTCATGCAACCAACCCTAACTAGATGAGATTAAGGCTTAGTTGATTGATTAATTGATCAATTATTTTTCTTTCAACTTTAAAATTTTATATCATTCAAACGCTTGTCTTTAAATTATTTCAAAAAAAAAGTAATGAATCCTTTTTAATTTTCTGTTTAGAAAAGGAACAAAAAAAATATTTATAAAAATTCATTTTTTAAAGAACATAGTTTATGTTTACTGACATTACATAATGCTACCTTTTAATCTAATAAAATTTTATAACATAATAACACAAAGATTAGAAAAATCTACTGCTTTTTTTTTCTTTAACTTGTTAACTAATTTTCCCCATTAACTACATTTTAGGAAAATAAGATCAAAAGTATCTATATTAAGGAAAAATGATATGTTATCATACCTATTAGAGGAAAAACTCATGAAGTAGGAGCACGTCGATTTGGAGGGCTAAGAATGTGCTAATATGCTACCTTTTTCCAAAAACCAAGTTCTCGTTGGCCAACCTTCCTTAAATTTCGTTAATTTAACATACCGACAATAATATTTTTATATTATTTTATTTTAATATCAATTTGTAAAAATATAAAATGAAATTAAACTTAAAATTAAAGAGTAAAAATTAAAAATTAAAACTAAAACTTAAAATAAAAATAAAAATTACAAATTTAAAATTTAAAATTTAACGGGCCAGCTCGGATTCGGCCCAGCTCGGCACGGGACCGGGGGCCCGGCACAGACCTGGCACGTGTCAACCCGGGTTGTGCCCGGGCCCAATTTCCTTAGGACCGGGCCCGGCCGGTCCAGTCCGGCCCACTAAACAATTCTATTAGGTAGTTGTAGTATTATCTCCATCGCAAGTCATTTGTACCATTTTAATTTTTTAACTTTAACTTTGACTTAAATTTATTTATATTACATCATTTATTTATATTAATATTCATATTTATTAATATAAATAAATTTAAATCAAACTTAAAGTTAAAAAAAAAAACTGAAATGGTGTAAAAAAACTTAAAATTTTGCTTGATCAATCTAAGTTTTCTTGTCCTTGACAAACAAGTTAGTCTTAAAAGATGCCGGTGTTTGTACTCCATAAGCTAAGCAGATAAGTGGAGAATCCAATTCTCATTTGTTTATGGTCACAACTTTGGTGCTTATTGTCATTGTGCAATTCTAATACACAACTCTGGTGCTTATTCACCAGAAGACAGCACATGGACAATAAACTCAAAAGCCCTGAAAATGACTTGAAATCCCACTAACTGGGTATTAGACAGTGACATGTACAACCAATGAATATGTTAGTGAGGTCAAATTCTAATTATCTGTACAGTTCAAAATCAACCTATTTACATCTTGCTGAATATTCTGATGTATCATATTGGTCTTCACACAAACCACTGGGAACCTTTGTGTCCGAACCCAGCTTGCTTTCAGTTTGTAGAGCCGACAACCAAGAATCTACCTGAGCATAAGAAAAGACCATTTCATCCTGAATGGCACAGAAATGTAATTGCATATATTCGAAACAGAACATTACACATCAATGCATCAGTCAATTTTTCTGCTAAACACACTGTCCAAGATCTTGCAGACTAGCCACAGGTTTCACCGTCAATGTTGTTGCACTTGCACCTTATTCATTTGGATGGAGTTGTCCAATTCATTTTGCAATTTATGCCTTTAGAAGTTTTATAGTATGTAACGATAACCCAAGCTAAACACGTTCCACATAGATAGTGGGTTTCAGATTAGTGTACCTGACTTTTAGATGTATGCGAACACTCATAACGAAGCCCTTGTTGAGTTAAGATGTAGAAGCAATATCGTATCTCTTCATCTTCTGTTGTAAATCTAGGAAGTGGACCCACTTCAACAACATCTGCCAGCAGAGTGGAGTCTTGAGGACTCAAATCTGCATAATATAATCTTGTTCATCAGTAAGTAATACTTAGAGCTCTTCCCAAATCTAATGCCTAATTGTCATTGGCTATACATATGAATGGTAGTTGAGAAAACCTAGTTGCTAACAGAACATTTGTGCCGTCCCGCATTCTTCCACACCGTTTTATTCTACTTTGTTTGTGTTTCTATCATTTTAAACGGCTAATAGAACAAGGAATTGGCAGAATAAGAAACAGAACAAAGAATTGGTTAAAGAGTAAAAAAAAAAAAAAAAAACAGAAAATACCGATACCTGTGGAGTTCAGATAGAAGAATACACAACGGCCGTGGAATACAACAAAGCGAGGGAGCCAGTCATTGACATCAGTATCATCAATAGGAGGTGGCTCGCCTGGTAAAGCTTCCCACCTCTGTATATGGGAGAAATGGCAGTGAATCAGGAATTTGAGAAATGAGATGGAAAAGGAAAAAACAGTAGCAGTGCAAACATATCTAAAGTAGGATGGATGCAGTAATTACCGTGCGGATGTATAAATAACCAGATAGGCGAGCAGACCGCAGAATCTCATCTATATGTTCCAATCTGTGCAAATAGGAAATGTCAGCATAAAAAAAGAACGAAATACGATTGACATAAACATAAAACTAGTGAAATGCAAAAGGATTAACAGGTCAAACAAAACGTTAATTGGTTGATAGCAGAGCTACACAAGCAGTGCAAGAGAAATCGCCAGAGCTAACTCTGTATTTAATGCCTGAAAAAGCACAAAACCTCAAGAAGATGCAGTTTGATCTATAGTATATTCACAAAAGGTGGAGAAGCATGGACCAGCCACATGGTATGGGCTCAACACAAGAACTGTTGCCATTTAGTCATATAAAGGCTTCCGCATTTTTTACATGAAAATTCACGCATCAGGAATAGCTTTTTTTACTGTATTAGGAACAGAACCATGTTATGCTTGATCGAGTTCTTGGCATAAACTGAACAAATAAAAGAAGTAAAACATGCATAAGACACTTCACGTTGTTCAACACAAGTACAGCCACACCATGTCTCAAATTCAAGAGTCAAATCTTACTGAGCTTTGAAGTGGGCCTCTCTCTCTTCTATATCAGCAAGTTCAGATCGAAGTGATTCCAGTTCTGCAGCAGTCAGAATAACCTGCACAGAAAAGATCATGGCAGTAATAAACATACAAAGAGCTAACAGAAATAGCATATGTTCCAAGAACCAGTTCAACAAACCTTTTCCTGACCATCAGCGCTGGAGCCCCACAGCAACCCACGTAAGCTGAACAAATTCAACATGAATGCAGCGCTTCTCAGTTTCCCTTTAGCCCAACTCTGAGACCTACTCTAAACCAGAAAAGAAACACCAAACAAGAGTAAATAAGATTACTCTTATCTTTCGTAAATTCCACCAGATTCAAATGGTAACTTTTATACCTCAAGGTGTTACTACCACTGCTGGGCAGAGGAGATAAACTGCTTTGAGAATTCGCAGTGGGAGTAGACGCTGAGAAATGTTCTGGAATCACTTTTAGTTTCGAAGAAACATCATCCATGACGCAAAACACAATTCAACCGAAGGCAAGCCTGTGAACAAGAGAATAAAAAAAACACAAATTACAACCTACACGTCTCTACAAGAACAGATTCTTCAGGCGCAGCTGAACAAGCTCTAAAACAGAAATCATTGATTAAACTCATCTAGTCTGAACACCGTACAGATAAAACAGACCGGTTTAGGATAGGACAAGACGACATGGCATAAGAAGTAACTCAACCATTTAGTTCTTTAGGGACGGAAGAGGCAATTTCAATCTTGCACATTAACCCTAACCCTAAACAGCACATTATATTGATCGCAAGAACAGAAAAAAGAAAGAAAAAAAAAGGACATCAGAAAATTCTCGGTAAGAACAAAGCAGTTGATTTGAGAGAAGGGCATTACGGCAAACACGATCAGCTACTGGAATCAACTCAAAAGCAGGAAGGTTTTAAGCCATTGACAGAAAACAGAGCATTCAATCCAGGAAGAACAAAAACACAACAAGAAGAAGATTATGTGGACTCACCAGATACCCAGAAAAGCTAATTACCGCAATTTCAACACAAAGCGATCCCAATCGTGATAGGGCAAAAAAAAAAAAAAAAAGAGAAGTCTAGAGGAAGAGAAGAAGACGAAAGGATCGTGTCGAGGGAAAGTGCGTTGACCCTATGAAGAGGAAGCTATATGCTCTAGGACTGGTTGGTGGGCGGGTAAAGTAAAAGTAGTTTCACTTTGTGTTCGATATGATGATCCAACTCTGTAGCCTCTAGACACGCTACCGGCTGGTTGGTTGCTCTCTCAATAACTAGTTTAACCCCTTCCACCCCCTCTCCTCTTCCCGCGCTATTAGTTTGTGCCTGATTTTCTGCTCGGTGTGCTTGGTCGTTGCGGAATTCGGATTTATTTCTATCCAGCTGCCGCCGCAAAGATCCTGCCGATTCAATATCTTAAACTTTAGTAAGGAAACATAAAACTTTCCGGAGGGAAAGCGAAGAGAGGAAAAGGGAAACAGCATCGGGCTCTTCTTCTTCTTCTCCCCATTTTTTTCCGCTCTCATTATGTGTTACGAATGCAATTGAAAGGGATTGGATAATAAGTTATTTAATAAATAAATTATTTTTAATTTTATTACTTTGTATTTAGTTGCATATTAATTAAAAAAATTTAAAAACTTCAAAAATATGTTTTGAAAAAAATTAAGTCCTTTTTGTTACTTTTTCTTAAGTTGGATAAGTACAAGAGTTGTTAAAAAATTAATTATTTTTTTAAAATTTTTATATAAAATGTGATTCTTAGGTTGATAAAATGTGAACTTCCACGTAGTGCTAATTCTAGACAAAAACTCAATAAAATAAAAAGAATTAATTTTTCAATACATTTTTGCAGTTCAAGATGACAAAACCTATATTTGTCAATTATTATCTGTCGTATCATCTAAAAATTGAAATTTTTTTCGTCAATAACCAATCTATGATGTTAACTTGAGATAACATTTCACTCCTAATATTTTATTTTGTAAAAAGAAAAATAAGCTCTTACCTGTTTTTGGATTACGCAAAAGAAAACTTTTCATGATAAAATTTTCCCGAGATCATCGCTGGTGGTTAAAATTGTAACTTGACCCGTATCTCATCTGCGGCCGAAAAAAAAAATCGCATCTCATCTTCATGAAAGATCGGAGGATAAGAGTATGAAATCCACTGGACTCCACCAGTCCAACTCCAATGAGCAAAGACAACAATCTTATAAGTTGCTGCGGACCTAAAACGTGGCAAACTGTGCTTGGCTGACGTGGTGCACCGGAGGCACTAAATACTCCCTCCCTGCGATGCGCGACAAAAAGCTGCAAATATCGAATACAGTAGGCTATCCAACGAAGCAACTCCTTGTGGCCAGAGTTAAAAGAGGCTTTGCTCCTCTTTCACGACACTTCCCTTCCCGAACGCTAAAACATGGCTTCTTCCTTCACCCTACAAACCATTCATCAGTGTCCTCTTCTTCGTTCCCACTTCCTCGGACGAAACGAAGTTTTGCATCACCCGCGAAACAGACATTCACCCGGTGCACATCGCCTCGCACCCATCTGTGCCAAATTTGACCTGTTCGAAATCTTGGGGGGAAGGGGCCTCTGCAATGGAGAAGAAGGCCTGCAAAAGGAGCTCAAGAGAAACATAGAACAAGCATCACCAATCTCTTCCACGGAGCAAGAAGGGGATGGCAGCCAAGCAATCCCAGTTCCGGAGAATGCTTTCGAGAAGGAGCTGATGGGACTCACGGGAGGATTCCCCGGAGGTGAGAAGGGACTCCAAAGGTTCATAGAGGAAAACCCACCTCCCAAAGAACAATCAGTTCCATATCCAGGAAACATAGAAGGGGTTTCAGCTACCCCAAAGAAGCCAAAGGCACCAGAATTGCCACTCCTGATGCCTGGAATGATTGCCATTGTTAAAAACCCCAACAACCCGTTCTACATGTACTGTGGCATTGTGCAGCGGATCACAGATGGGAAGGCAGGAGTTCTTTTCGAAGGGGGAAACTGGGATCGGTTGATTACTTTTCGGCTTGATGAACTACAGCGCAGGGACAAAGGTCCTCCAATGAAAAATCCTAAATCAGCTGTTCTTGAAACAATGCTCAAACAAGACTCCATGTGATTTATCCAAGTATCTTCTGTTTCATAAATGGATGTTTATAAGCAGTTCCTGAAATTGATGTGTTTAGACCAAATCCATCAAGCAACAATAAGTTCTATTATCTTCTAACAGTAGCAGTAAAAAAAATCACTGACAGATAAATTATACAGACAGAAAGGTACTGGAAAACCATTCTAGTGTTCATTCACTATAATTCAGGGAGCGTTATGGTTTCCTTTTGTACATTTTCTTCTACATTTAATATCCTTGAGTTTTGATGTTCGATAACAGACACCAGAAAATTGAAAGGTCCATGTTCTGTGTTTCCTTCTTGAGGCTCGAATGATCAAAAGCAGCCACCCAACTGCCAGAAGATGATAACATAACCATCAGCATAGTGTCTACCAGAGGCAGGAAAACAAAAGCTCAAGTTCTTGTCCTCATAATTCTATTACATCTAATTTGATTTTCTATTTCCATTCACACATAACTATGGTCTGGTCAAATGAAAACTCCATGTGAGAAGACATCAAAACGATGAAGAAAGCCAGGCGGACCAGCATATGAAAAAGCCTGTTTGAAATGGAAACTCTGATTTCAGGATGAACTGGAAAATTCAACAGCAACAAATGATTCAAGATTGGAACTCAGTCTATTTGCTCATGAAGTCCACACAAAACAACACTGAAGGGCAATGTTTCCTTATCTGAATGGTTCTATTTGCAGCAAGGAAAAGCGGGACATGAACTAAGTCTATCCACTATTTGTTCTGGAAGTTGCCAAACACATAAGTTCATGAAAAAGAAATAACCTTCAAACAAGGATGTACGTACCATTATAGCCTCAATTTCATCTTTTGATACAGGTGTTCTCTTAGGCTGATCAGAAGCTCTTCCTCCAAGGGTTGCAGGAGCTTCTGAACCAGAGAAGAAAGTTGGATCAGCACCACCAGCTTGAGATGCCACTTGCACATGAGATCCAGAACCTGTTAACTAATGTCTTTAGTAACAAAAGCTCCTCTTACTTTATTATAAAAAACAAGGGTACGCAAACATTCATAGTACAGTAAATATAATCTGATGAATAATATGTGAACTTGGATCATGCACATGCTTCTCATAAGAAATAACAGCTACCTTGAGATACTGATGCCTACAATTAGATGCTGAGAAAAGTGAGAGTTAAAAGTTATGCAACTAAAAGGCAGTTTATTGTGTTATTCCAGATATTTAGGACCTCAGGCAGTGAGTTTGGGTTCAATGAAAGACAAATTGAAGCGATGGTGAGTGAGCAGACCTTAAAGATAGGGTGAAGGAAAGGAAATCCACTCTATATCTAATCAGTGTTTTAATAGAGTGCATTCCATTGTATTGCTCTTTCACAAACTTCTAATTCCTCGCCGGAAAACCTTGGAGGCTGAGGCAAAGTTTAGAGACAGAACCCTACCATTGCACCAAGTTATCATCTTCATATACGACAGGAATAATAAAGAACAAAAATGGTCCATTGTAGAAGCATTAGTAAACCATATACCAACGACAAAAAGCATTTGTGAACAAACACAATCACAAGTATCATGAGAAGTATCCAGAAAGTACACACCCAACAGATGAACTTCACATACTAAAATAAGAAATGTTCATACTTTGTAAAATGAAAGCTAAAGAATATTCTTACTTGGAGTTTCTCCACAGATTTAAAGAAAAAAAAACATAAAATTGAAAAAGCTTTACCATGGAACTTGAGTTTTGCATAGATTCAAAGTGCCCTTGCGTCTATGACAGTTAAATCAATCAGGGTTAACTTATGGTGGGAGCAAAAAAATTCCTCATGCACGTAATGAAGGTAAAGATGGAACATGTAATAAAGTGATTTCCATTAAAAATGGCTATATACATTGCAATTCCTACTGAAAATTGAATATTCAAAGGAGGAAAAGAAAACGGTCATGTTCTATCTCAGATAGCCAGCTAAGGCATCGACAAAATCACCGGTACATAGAACAACATTCAGCAAACACTTTCATGATCTAATGCAGTTCTCTTCCTCCTCCAGACAAACAGCACTTATATGTTCTTTGGACAAAAGAAAAACCATCCGAAAGATCCAATCGATTCTTTCCAATAAGAACCCAGCTCAACATTCGATCCCAAAAGAAATGCAGATTTAACCAAAAGAATGAATCATGAAGCAAATAGACGAACCAGAAGCAGGCGATTTGGAGTGCCTTGGCGGGAATTTGATGCGAGGAATTCTCTTCGCGGCTTGCGCTACAGCTCCGCCCATGTCGAGTTTCGACCAAGACTTGTCGAATTGATCTGTGTTTTCTGTCCCAAACCCCAAAAGCTAAAACCAGGAAATTCGCATAAAATGCGCCTGACTTTAGACCGTCGAAGATGCATCGGTAAAGCTGGGAGCCTGGGACCATCGGAGGCCCATCGGGCCATGATACCTCAAACCGGGCCGACCACAAGACATTCTGCGTAAAATATCCATGCAAGCCCATACGATAAGTTCTTCAGAGGGAACATAAGCGTGTCATTTTGTATAAGGCCTAACTACAAAATTAGCCCCCAAACTTGGCAAACTTGATCGAGTTGGTCAAAAACTCAGCACTCACATAAAATTGGCCCCTAAACTTTGAAAAGCTAGGCAAGTTAGTCCATGAGCTACAGTATTAAACAAATGGCATTAGTGGAGGCTAAGGTGGCTTCCTTGGTTAGTTGAGGTGGAGTTAAGCCTTGGTCTCCAAATTCGACTGGCCCATCCTTTGTCACCGTCACCCTCCACTCTGCCCGTAACCTAGGTCTCTACTCATGGAGTCTGCTTCAAATCCAAGTGGTGAAAAAAAGTTGATCCCATATATTTGGACTTTTTCTTTGTTTAGTGTCGAAGAACAGAGAAGAAAACAAAAAAATCCCCAAATTAGAAAATCGTGAAAGTAGCTTCTGTTGGAGTTCCATTATCTACAAACTTGCATTCGCCCAGCAACACTTGCATCATGTCGTCCTGTTTACCTTAAATCGTCGCAGCCTCCAAGCTGTGCTTCCTATTGCCACCAACTTCCACCGCTGGCAGCTCCTTATTAATCTCCCCTTCTCTTCTTCTCGCCCCAATTTTCGCATTCTTAATTCCATACGATTCTCTCAGCCCGCCCTTCTCTTTACCCAGGTTGGAGCACATGGCTTCTGGGCTCTTTCTGGTAGTGACGCCAGTGTGGAGCTCTCTTATGAGGAATTCCACGTCATTTTTGTGGGATGCAGTTGGCGGCAGGGGAGTGGAGGTTGGAGTGGCATCTTCGGTGTTCGGTATGGTGAAGGGCAGAGAAGTGGGTTGATTGGATCTTGCTGTTGAGATCGCCGAGGGCGGTAAGAATGCTGGAGAGGAGCTGAAGCAGGCGAGTGTCAAGATCCAGTTGGAGGGGGCGTGTTGTGATTGAAATGTAAGGCAGCAAGGGAAGGACAGTAATTGGAGGAAATCAAAAGGGAAAAAAATGTAGATGATAATTATCATCTAATATTGGCCAACTTAGATGGATGGATGGATGGGATGTTAAATTAGCTCACTAGGTAGTCTCTCATCTCGATGAACTTGTGTAGGATATACGTATACTTGGTCTGATTTCGTTCTGAGCTTCACCGACTGGGCTGTTGATTCAACGGTAGCCATTGCTTTTGCTATTGATTCAATGGCTTCGGGCTTTGACTGGCCACCTCCACATCAGCCATCTACGGCCACCTTAGCTCTAGTATCAACGTTGTCTGTCGTCTATAGTACAAGTTGGACTAACTTACATAGCCTTTCAAAGTTTAGGGACCAAGTTTAAATGAGTGCTGAGTTTTAGATTAACTTGCTCAAGTTGGCCAAATTCAGGGGCTAATTTGTAGTTAGGCCTATTCTAAAACCTTTTTTTTTTTTGCTTTTCTAACTTATTTAAACAAATAAAAATAAAAATTTAAAACTAAAGCATCGTTTAATTCTTTTTTAGGTAAACTAAATAAACCACTGGTGTTTTCCTTCCAGCTCAATTATACTGCTTTGCTTTTATTTTACCAAATTAAACTGCCAAAGTTTATAAACATCATCAAATCACCCATCATAATCTTAGAATTTATGCTAGTTGCACCATTGAACCAATAAATGGACAGAATATGTTATTAACTGTTGGAATATTATGTTATAAACTTAAAATGAAGTTGATATGGACAAAAGAAAACTAAAATTCTAGGCTCCATCTAATTTATTTCAGCATTATCTCTCCTAGGTTTTAAAATTAGCCAAAACTGCCATTGTCCTTGCTAGGATGTGCCATAAAATAGCTCTCCAAGGTGCCATCAGCCTTCTTTAGAAAATCCCTAGGGCCAACCACCATAATGAAGCCTTAATAGGCCACAGCTGATGATGTCTAGATTTCCTATAGAAGAAGGTTCATTGATATCTTCAACCCTTTGCATTTTGGTGGAGTTTTCCTATGTATCCAACGACCAAATCTAACAGGCTTTCACTTTTCCACCCTTTCTTGGCCTTGAGCACACCTTGAATAGCAAGATTTTGTTCTCTACTCTCATTGTGTCTTTCTAGATTTGCAACACTTCTTTCATGGACATTTTTTACCAACGAAGTTGCCTAGAAAAGTGGGAGGACTCAAAAGGGGGTTCCGCCTCCTAATTCTAAATGTGTCCCAATTTTTGGTAGCCTCTTCTTTCTAATATGTGGCTTAGGCGTTTAGCCTACTAGATCCTAGCCACCATGGCCAAGTCCAAAGCAACGACTCAACTCGTGACTTTCAATCTTGACTCCATATTAGTTGTTGTCTTCTTACTTGCAAATTACCCGCAATATCCTCACTTGGCTCGCAAACTGTTAATACTCATTGTGATGTTCACTTAGATTAATTTAGACAAAAATTAGTTAATTAGTATCTAGTGGTATTTTTGGTAATTTTGAGTCCCAACATGGTTATATCATGTCTCCAAGTTTGTTAGTAGTTCTTAAAATTTTATTTGGGTCTTAATTAGGCTGTTTCCATTGTTTTTATTTTATTTTTTATGTCAAATTTCTGTCATTTGGGTATTTTGGGTTGAAGTTAAGCTTAATTGTATAATTTTCATCTTTATTGATCAATTCACAAGGGTTTAGGCCTTAATTGAGGTTTCTAAGAAGTTTTAGATTTTATTGGACAGGTTTGCTTTCTTTGGGCTAAATTGGAAAATCTCACAAAATATTGAGCTTAATTGAAATTATTCTGTTGATATGGGTTAAAACATAACTTAGAGGCAAATTTTGGTCTAAACTTGCAAATAATGGATATTTCAAGATTGTGTCCTAATTTAAATCAAGATTTCATCATTAAATGTTTTTTCTTGGAGTTCATGTATGCCCTAACCTATAAATATATCTTAGAATATCCAACCCTAAGTTATCACTCACCACTATTTAAAACCTCCAATTTGTGTGGCTACTGTTCTAACCCCCACCTCAATCGGGCTTTAACTAGCGACCGCTTAGCCACCGTTCATTTGCTGTTCTATGTTCTTTGGCCCAACTCCAATAGCCGCCCAGCCTTACTAATATAGACACGGCACCATTTGAGCCCGTATAAGCTTTCATAACCCTATCATCGTCTAGATTGGAGGAGTTATGAAACCCATCCTCATCCATTCTGTTGTCCTTATCACCATTACTACCACTAGCACCTCACCACGATACCTATCACTGTCATCGTCTGCAGCCTTATAGTCCTCATCGATGTTTCTTGTAACCTAGCCCTAATGGTCTATTTGGGTTCAATTAATAAAGCAAGGGAAAGCAAAGGAAGGGAAAGAAAAGGAAGGGAAAAAGAGGGATGAGTCTTTTGCCCCAGTTAAAAACGATGAAAAAAGCATACAAATAAGGGAAGTGAGAAGATAATGACTCTACATCCCCTCTATTCCATTCCATCCAAACTAGGTAGTTATATTAATTTTTCTTCCCCCCTCCCCTTAATCCAAATATACCCTAAAAATGTTATTGTCGTTGCCACTGGGAGGAGAAGATTGAAGAAAGGAGAAAGGTCCTGACCGTGCAACCCTTTTTGTCTTGACCCACACCCAAACAAGTAGGACCCCTTTCCTTAGCCCAGCCAAAATTCTGCTAGGCTTAAGAGCCAATTTATTTTAATTTAAGTTAACTTAATTTAGAATAGCTTATTTTTTTACCTAAAATTAATTTCACTTGAAAGCTAATGTTATTTAAATGTAATAATTTATTTGAAAGAAAATTTTCATGATGTAACTAAATTTTTTCATGAGTTTTTCTATTTTTATGCATTAAAAAGAAAAATTCATAAAATTTAATAAGATCATAAAAATCATATTTCTAATGGATTATTATACGCACATAATATTGGATTTAAATTAAATATTTTTTTGGGCAAAAAAGGAATACAAATAAAAATAAGTCATTTTATATTAAGTTAGTTTATGTTAGAATGAATTGTCTTTTAGCTTATTTGGACCGAGAAACCAAACCCAGGTGCGCTTTGGTAAAACCCGGACTTAATCCTTGTAGTTCCTTGTTTTTTTCTTCATTTAAGGCACTAGCTTTTTTATTTTGTTTGTAGATGGATCGTTGGAGCTTACAAGTAACATACCAGTGTTTTCTTCCCTTTTTAGTCATTTTCACTTATTTTCACTAAGAATCTCTGTATTTTCTTATATTTAACAATCAATTAAAGTTATTTTATTTTTGTTTTGTTTTACTTTATTTAAGTTTATTTTCTTATTTTCCTTTATTTTGTTTTTTTGCTATGATTTTATTTCTAATTATTTATTTCATTGACACGTAAAATTATTTGTTCCATCAGCGACTTTTGTGCAGGTTTAGTATCTGTCAACTAATTCTCTCAGGTTTTATTCAATTAATTTTAATTTTATTTTCATCATTTTTTATGAAAATTAATCTAGCCTTTATTTTCTTTTCAAAGTCTTGTGTTCAATTTCTTAGGCACTTGAAAGAGCACCACTTGAAAAGTCTATCTCAACCAATATCAAGTAACTTTGAGGCAACACCAACTATCCTCTCGTCAATCTCAACCTCACAATCGAGACAATTAGATTGCTCTTGTTGCAACCACTTTTTGACCACCTAGGTATGTGTCCTTACTAGTCACCTTAGCCTTTCACTCACATGGGAGGAAATTATGTGAGTTTTGATCTTTGACTCACGCCTAGATACAAAAGAAGCTTTGATCTCAATTGACACATAAGCCTCCCATTTAACACATGGATGCATCGTTTTAGTTTCTAGCATTGATTTTTGCTTATTAATTTAAGCTTGTTTCATATGAGTTGGGTATCTCACATCTTCTCAACTCGTACCCAGTTTTCAATCCCAAAATCTTTAGTTTTACACAAAATTTACATTTTTTTGATTGTTTTGTAGGTGAAAATAACATTGGGTTGCACAATTGAGCTAACTGACACAATTTTTCTTTAATTGTCAAATGCTTGAACTTTTAAGTACTAAGTTTTAGGGTTGCAAGTCACTAATAACTAACACATTATACTATTTTGTACTTTTTCTATTAAAAATATATATTTTTTTATTTTTTTTGTATGTTGGAAGTTTTTAATGTGGGCTAACATTAATTATGTATTTTATTAAAATGGATTAAGATTTAGTTAGTCAATTATAAGACATACGAAGCCCATAAAGGTTATGATCTAATTATTTGGGCTAGTAACTCTAATTATGTAATAAAATGTGGGTATATTAGTATGGGTCATAGAGTCTATGTGGATGTCAATGAGTAGGCCTATGAGACTTCTATATAAAAGAGTGCTAGGTCTCTCCCTTAATTTAATTTTTTGTGATGAGTATACTGGAACTCTATTCATTGAGAGTGCTCTAGCCTAGAGATAAAGGCTTCGGGCCAATTCGTTTTAACTTAAACCAACTTAATTCAAAACACTTTTTTTTTTATTTTTACATCTTTTTAACTTGAAACCAATTTTATTTGAAAGTCAATATTATTTAGGTGAAATAATCCATTGATTATAAAATTTTTATAATACTATTAATTTTTTTATGAATTTTTTTTAAACATTAAAAAAGAAAATTTCATAGAAATTTAATAGCATGATAAAAATTTTGTTTCAAATGGATTATTACACCTATATAATATTGGCTTTTAAATGAAATTGGTCATAGGCAAAAAAGATTTAAAACCATTTTAGATTAAATTTACTTAAATTAAAATGAATTGGGTGGAAGTCTTTAGTGCAATTGTTTATTGTAACTTCCACTATGTAACACGATAGATCAAATCAGGTCAGATGTTATTGTTCCTCACATTTAATTTATGTGTTCTATACTTTCATATATGATCCTGTTCAGGATTAGAAAACTAACACCGCAGAGCCAATCATATTTAAAAGTTAATTATCTATTTAGTTAATAGCCACTTGAATAATTTTTTTTCTAGAGACTAGTTAATTTTTACAAAACAAAAACCACCAATAATTATGTTTTTATCCAAACGGTTCACTATTATTTTTTTTAGCTGAAATATATCACTCTTATTTTTAAATTAGTTAAATTGGCTATTCTTTGTTAAATGCAAGGGTGAATTCAACATTAAATTATTACTTATAATCTATTACAATAATGAATCACTTTTAGAACACTACATCATTGCCCAGTTTCTACCTAAATCCTAACACATATAATGAATAGTAAATTCTTAATTTTTCCTTAATTTCTAGCAGAACATACTCATTTCAGTAAAAATATTATCTTGTAGGACTTTTTTTATATAGAATGTAATTACATCATAGAAAGATTTTCATGATTTTATAGAAAGCAGCCAATTTGACCCATTTAGAAATATGAAATTATGAATGATAGTATTTGAGCTGAAAAAAAAATAATGGTGGCAAATTTAAGTTGATTTGCATTACATTTTTATGATTTTTTCCCAGTATGCAACTAAAGAAAAGAAAAATAAATATTTTAAATTTTTTTTAAATGTTTTAAGTATAATGTTTCAATATGTATGCAATTTAAAAAAAAATTTCTTTATATATCAAAATAATACTAATAACCTATTTTTAAAAATTACCAACATACACATTAAAATTATTGTAAAACAAGCCTATAATTTATACAAGAGTTATTAAAATACGAAAAAAGTGAAAAAGAGAGATTTGAACTCAAAATAAATGAATAGAAGGAAGGAGTTCTCTCTATTGCCCACAGAATTAAATATCACGATATATTGCTCACTGCAGATAAGTGATATATGGTATAAATATTTTCACATTTTGTTATTTTATTACATTGTGTAGTACGGTATTTTATGGTATTTCATATAACACTTACTTTTTATAAACATTTTGTCCAAAAACTGCAGTATCCCGCAAATACCACAATGTGCGTACTATTGTATCTTATTTTTTGTGGATGTGTGTGAGAATTTTTTTTTTTGTCATTTTACATCAAAATATCGTAAATGTATAAAACATTAAAATATAATTAATACATATATCATAAAATAAATATTTACTTTTATTCTTTTGATTACTTTTCTTATTTAACATAAAAATTTAATGGTTACTTTGAGCCACTTAGGAACTCAATGTGCTATTAGAAAATGTGTTTTTATTATTAAAGTATTTTTTTCTCTTATATCAATAAACTAGTTTCTTTCTGAGTATTATTTATTTTGCTCTAAATATACCATTTTTTTAGTTTTTTATTAAAAACATATCTTCTATCATATATATTTTATTTATATTTGAAAAATTGGAATACTTATCAAATGTACAAAAAAAATTATTGAATTGATGTCATCTTAAAATAATATTCTAATTTTTTTTGTAAAAACAGTAACAATTATACCTTAAAAATTTGGGGCTTGATATACTTAACGGTAATGATATTTAACACTTTGGTGTTGCTATTGAGCTGGTGAGCATAAAACAAGACAAGCTTATAATTAAGTTAACATTTAATCAGAGCAGTGTTTCAAAATATAAGATGTGGGGATCTTCTTATACTATTGATTTTATAACCTTGGCTTTATGGATGGTCTTCAACTTTTAGGAATTGTGCTAATCAGAATTTGTAGTTCAAAAGTGACGTTATCATATGAACACACACACACACACACACACACACACACACACACACACACATATAAAGTATGATCCACTTAAGGAGTAAAAAGACTTTTTACTTAATAGAGGCGACAAGGTGATGACATGCGGTGCTTTTGACAATTTAGAAAAGAAATATAACATTTTTTACACTAATATTCCAACAACACCCATGACCCAATTGCCGGGTTAAAAATGAATTCAAATTTAAAATTTAATCTTAAGAATGAAATATTTGAATTACTATAATTTTCAATTGAGAATAATCAGTGAATACATTAATGCTCTGACTTAATAAATCACACTAATTTTGCATTTAAATAAGGGAGGTAAAAAATGCACTTATAGGATTGATTCATACTAGAATAAAAAAGGAAGTCAGTATTACCTATTTTTATAAAAAAAAATAAAAAAGCCCAATTATAGAATAATTCAAGCGGGTTCTAATTTTCCCTTCTAATTTAAGCATTATTTATGCGCATGCAAATGCAGGTGAAGTGGGCAAAGATAATTTGCATGGATTTTTCTTCTATCTACTAACGAATAGTACTTGATCTCCCTTCATAGAACAGATGATATATAAGCTTGAGTATTTTGAAATATATGGAAGGCTCATTTCTATTGGAGTAACACCCTGTTCTATCATTTTTCCGATCACCCGATCACCAAAATCATTTCTCTCATCAAGCAATACGGTATCCTTTACTACATAGAAGTCATCAAGAATTACAAAGACCTCGCATAAATAGATAAAATGCAAATCTGGCTCTCTCTTTCTCTCTTTCTCTTCTCCCCTCTTCTATCTCTTATAAATTTAAGGCGTGTTTAACATGAGATAATAGAATGTGTTGTTTTTTTTTTTTTTAGGATTTTTGTGATGTTATGAGAATGTTTACGCTTCGTTTAAAGGTTAATGTGTGAGAAAGATGCATCATATGCAAAAAATTTTAATGGAGTATTTTCTAAAGAGCATTTTCCAAGGTTCAAATGACTATAAAAGGTTTCCCATCTCATCCATTGGTGATTCTTTTCGTTCCTAAATCTCAAATCATAGATTTTTCATGATTGTTCTTAAACAGAACATTACTTCTAGACTTGTGCCTTTTTGTCCTATGCATAAAAACAAGTTTTCCTTAATTTTAAGTAAATTATAATTAATTAAATCATATGTTAATCTTAATTAACAATTTTGATTGGATGGTTAAATTATGTAAATGGGATGACGAAATGTTGACTGTTACGCTAGATGAAAGTGTCTCTTATACTGTGGGGATTTTACACGGGAGGGTTGGGTTTTGAGAAATGGGAAAAATATGATGACCAAAATAAGGATATTTTTCAGTATTGTAAGAAAGTTGGCAATAAGATCAAGGAGCATCTACCACATTACACTACTAGGGATTCAATGAGTCTTTTTCACTTCAAGGCAGATTTTGCAAGAGAAGAAATTATTGTTTGATGCCAAAATCTTGCTTTCACCTCGACAAAGTATTTTCAATAACAACTATAATATCTTTGTTCTATATGAATATAATGTAAAATATTCAATATTATTTTACATTTTCTAGACCATATATCTTAACATATTTTAGGATTAAATTTTCTTTTCACTTAACATATATGACAAGATGATGACACATGAAAATTTTGATAATTTAGAAAAGAAATCAAATGTTATTTATACCAACATTCCAATAATACTCAAAACCTAACTCAGCGGGTAAAAAATTAATTCAAATTTAATTTTTAAAATTAAGAAGGAAATCTTTGAATCATGTAATTTTCAATTATGAATGGTCAATGCATACATCAATGCATTTGACTTAGTATTAGTAAATTACACTAATTTTGTATTTAAATAGGGGAGGATGAAAAAATGAAACATTTTTATAGCATTAATTAATGTTAGAAAAAAAAAGGAAGTCAATATTTCATATAAGAAAAAGTTGAAATAAAAGAAGCCATAATTACAACATATTTCAAGCAACCATAATTTTCTCATCTAATTCAAGCATTATTTTTTTTAAAGGAAACAAATTGAAGATAAAAAAATTACCTCTATTACTGGTTTGGGCCATGTTAAAAAAATAAATAAGTTTTTTTGAATTAAAAAGTTTACTTTTTTAGTAGTGACAGAAGAGATAAATTTTCTTACGTCAATCTATTTCGAGCAAATGCTGTATCTGGCCATACATCAATCATCAAAATGACAATTAGTATCAATTGGCATTTAATTAATTCTGAAACCAAATGAATTAATTCATTTTTCAATACTCTAAAAGTTTGAAAATATGTCATTCCAAATATGACAATTTTTACTTTCCTAGATAGAAGAAATGGAAATTATCAACACTATTTAATTTCAAAAAGCCAACCTCCTAACTATTATGTACATAATTATAAGGTAAAAAAAAATCTAAAATTTTGTAGCAATATTTTGGTGAAAGAACCTAAATCATCTTAAATCACAAGTAACTATGATCTCGTATTCTCATTTGTTATTTTAGTGTATTTTTAACAAGTTAAAAGATTAATAAAAATACATAAAACAAAAGCAAAGCATTGATAAAATTCCCATAACATAAGTTTAATTTGAGTTGTTAAACTTAGAGATATATATCGATTTATTTTATATGTCAAGTAAATAATAGTAATTTTTAGAGTAAAAAATATTAATTAAGGAGTGCATTACGCTTTTAATCGGCACACATTATAAAAATATTTATTTTATATTTCAGTTGAGATCGATCATGCATGGAAAAGTGCAATTAAGCTACAAAAGTGAGTTGCTATGGGATTGCAGCTAATTCGCCACATATTATAATATTAATTAAAAGCAAAAAATTGAAAATTAAGGGAATAATGCAATTTTAGGGGAAAATAATATTTCAAAAAATGGAATCAAGTTAACATTAATGGCCATTTGAGTCCATAATCAAAGAGATCAATTTATTTTTCCAAACACTAATATTAATTTAATAATTAACAAAATAATTTGACCTACATTTGACCATGAATTCAAAATATTAATATTTAGCCTAATAAATTATGTTTTTATGGAAACTAAAAAGAATGTGTTCGAACCACATCATTATTACTACCATTTTTAACATGTATTGACAATTCAAACTAATTTAAAAATTTGATCTTCTAACCATATATATTTACAAAAATATTAGGCAAAAAAATATAACTTCCATGTATAACTAAAACAAAAAATAGTGCCAATGTTTATGTTCTTTGTAGGCTCCTAATTTTTTAGTTTGTATGTATAAGATTTTGGTTTAGTCATCTTCATCTGCTAAGTTTGGATTTAAATTAAAATTGTAATACTTAAATTGTTATTACCCATACTTATATCCATTTTTTTATTTATAGGAAGTGATGGATTTTTATTAACTCATTACACTATTTATGAAAACAATTTTATCCATTATTTTGCATGAATGTGGTTTTAAAGTTGACTTCCATCAACTATGTTACATGTGTTGACACCCAATTTCGTCCGACCCCTTTTTAAAAATAATAATTAAAAAAATTTTAATTTAAATTTAATTAAGTTAATTAGTTTAAAATACATTTTTGTTTTAAAAGGGTTTAGTTAAAAATGATATATGTGTGTATATTATGTATGTATGAAATACAAAAGAAAACTCCATAAAAAATGACAAAATTGAAAAGTTTGGAGTAAAAATGACAAAATTAAGAAGTTTTGGGAAAATTTGACAAACTCTGAAAGTTCCAGGAGCATTTGGTAGTTTGTCGCATGAATTTTGGGCCAGACCGACGGTTCTGGCCCAAATTGACAGAAAAAGACAAAATTGTCTCAATCAGAAGTTTCAGGAACCTCCCCAAAGTCAAAAGAGACGGAAAGGACTGAAACTGTCATTTCACTAAATTAAGAGGTAAGTTTGATTTTAATTTTTTTTAATTATGAACAGTCCAGAACTCCTTCCCCTATAAATAGGGGTCCAAACCTGTAAATAAAGGAGGAGAAAAGAAAAAAAATCAAGATTAGAGCTCCATTTAAAAAACGCAAAAACTGTAGAAATGGTCCCTGGCCTCTCCCCCTTCACTCATAAAAATCCTAAACTTCTGTTGAGACCACTCCCTTTCTCCGTCCACCTTCCGTTTTCTCTGCGCGTTTCGTCTCTCTTTCTCTTCCTCCATCCCGCCGTTCGTTTCTTCCTCCCCAGCTTGCCACCTTGTCCTCTGTCGCCTTTTCTGCTCCGCCGCTCTTGCCCCCCCTGTTGCGCCGTCGCCGCCTCACGCCGTCCTGCAGCGTTGCCATCGTCGCCGTCGTCTTGCTCCTCCCTCCTCCCCTGCTCTCTGTCTCACCATCACCCTGCTCTGCCGCCCCCTGGAACGTCGCCCACGTCGCCATCGCGTCCTGTAACAGAGAAATCAAAAATTTTGTTTTCTAGGTAAAACCCTGATTTAGTCCTCCATCTTTCCATATTGTTCTTTTTGGTCACTAACCTTTCTTTTATCCTTGCAGAAAACTAACTTTACTAACAACTAACTTTTATTATTATTTTTATTATTATTATTATTATTATTATAAGTCACTAACTTTTTAATTTTTGCACAACTAACTTTACTAACAACTAACTTTTATTATTATTTATTATTATTATTATTATTATTATTATTATTATAAGTCACTAACCTTTTAATTTTTGCACAACTAACTTTACTAACAACTAACTTTTAACTTTTATTATTATTGTTATTATTGTTATTATTATTATTATTATTATTATTATTATAAGTCACTAACCTTTTAATTTTTGCACAACTAACTTATTATTATTATTATTATTATTATTATTATTATTATTATTATAATTCATGGAAGGTTATACCTCCTATTTATTTATTTTTTTAAGTGGATGGCCAAAAAGCCCCACTTTATTTTTATTTATTTATTTTATTGTCCTTTAACTTTCCTTTATTTACTTTATGTGCTTTTTTTATTTGTTTATTTATTTATTTATTTGCATATGTTATTTAATTTGTGCAATTTTAAGTGGATGACCAAAAAGCCCCACTTTATTTTTATTTATTTATTTATTGTCCTTTATTTAATTTATGTAATTTTTTTTTTTTTTTACATAGATGGTTAAACTTATTTCACTTTTAGCTATAAAAAAAAATAAAATAATAACAAAATAAAAGAAGAAATTTTTTTTTTATGTGAATAATTAACTTTATTTTTTTAGGACTAATCAAGAATCCATTTTATTTACAAAGCCCCCATCCTCTATTATTTTGGAACACATATTTTTTTTTTTTTATTTATTTCTTTAAAAAGTTAACCTTTTATTAAAAATTATTAAAAAAATCATAATTGGATAATTCATAAAAAAAAAATAAAATAAAAATTCAATTTTTTTTATCTTTAAAATTTATGGATTATTTAAATTTTTTAAAATAATAAAAAAATTAAAATAAAAATTAAAATAAATAAAATATTAAAAATTATGATTAAGATCAATAATTAATTAAATAAACAAAAAATTAAATTAAATTCCATATCCAAATAATCCGACAGGATCCATGGTTTGGAGAATGAAAAATTTTTTTTTTAAATTAAATATAAAAAATAAAATTAATTTTTAAATAGTTACTTTAATTTTTATCCAAAAAAAAAGAATAAAAATAATAAAAACAAAAACAATTTTTTTAATAAAATAAATATATGAAAATTAAGACTTTATATTTTACTTATTTTTTAAAATAATAAAAATATATAACTTTTTGGTTCCTTTATTAAACAAATAAAAAATCTCAGCCAAATGATTTCAAATAAAAATAAAAAAAAAATAAATAGAAAAGAATTAAATTATCCTTAAATATATTTTAGACTTATCAATTATATGTATATTTTTAGACCTATAAATTAGAAAAAATATTTCAAAATCTTTTATCAAATAAAAAGAACAAAACAAAATAAAATATATGAATATCAAGATTTCTTTTAGAAAAAGTATATAACTCTTTGATTTCTTTATTAAATAAATAAAAAATCTTGATATTAGATAATTAAATAATTAATTTTTGGTTCCTTTATAAATTAAGTAATTACTTAAAAATAAAAAAAAAAAAAAAAAAAAAAATCAAAAAAAAACAATTAAAAAAAAAAAAAAAAGAAAGTAAAAGAAAAAAAAAAGAAAGTAAAAAAAAGAAAAAAAAAGAAAAAAATATAAGAAAAAAAAAATTTTAAAATTAGTTAACATTAAGATCATTAAAAAAGCTAAAATTTCATAAAAAAAAAATTATGACAAAAATTAATAATTAAATTAATAATTAATTTTATAAAATAAGAATTAAAAATTTTAAATAATTAAAATAAATTAAATTAATTTCCATATCCGGATGATCCGACAGGATTCACGGTTTGGAAAAATACAAAACTTTTAATTGAATAAAAATTAAATACAAAGATAAAAATCCATATTCGGATAATTCGGCAGAATTTATGATATGGATTAGTAAATAATTAATTAAAATTTTATCAAATTCCGTGTCCGGGTGATTCGATAGAATCCATGGTTCGGAAACATCGAGTTTACTACAAAATTATATAAATTAATTACCAAAGATTTTGAAGACCACATTAATTTAAAAATCCACATCCGACTAATTCAGTTAAAGTTCTTGTTTTGAAAATTAACTGAAGTTTATTTAAAAGCAAGCAAAGCAAAATTAAAATCAACTAAAGTACCAATTTTGGGCGTTAAAATAGAGTTATTTTAACGTAACCGTACTCCCGAACCCCCGAACTCTCGCAGACCAATTTTTTTAGGTATCCAATCAACTTGAGTGAAAACCGATTGGTGGCAACTCCCGAAAACCCGCACGTTGCCACAGCTTGGCGACTCCACTGGGGATTTGAGTTAGTGAGTCAGGCCTAATAGTTGATTTCTTTTGTTCTGCTTTGCTTATTTTTATGTGGATTTATGTGCTATATTTACTTATTATAAACATGCATAATGCATTCATGACATGAAGCTCTATACTCGAGCTTCCTCAATTTAAACTCGTTCTTTCAAAGCGGAATTGGTGTTGTTGTCCTTGTGAGACCATGGTCTCCAAGCCTTCACCGGTTTCAAGTAGCAAAGTAGTGTATTGCCTCCTGAGACGATAGTCTCTGCATGGGCCCACAAAAAGCTACGACTCGAATTAATCCTTTCCTTACATAAACCCTCGAGGGTAAGGAATTGGGCTGTCACTATAATTTAGTGATGGGATTCGGGAACTACCCTTGGCCTTTTGATAAACCACCCTATGCATATAGCACTCCCCACTTAACCATAGAACTGACCATATTATTCCTCCCATTTACCAACGCCATAAGCATGTCATTGTTATGCTATGTTGTTGCTCTACACTTTTATTTTCCTCGTGTCTTATATTTATGGCTTTAACTCATTTTTCCATAATAGTTCATGAGTTGCTAATTCCTATTTAACTTATTAATAACCTTATTTTTCTTTTCTTGTACTTTTGTTTTGTGCAATTAATCTTCATGCATCAAAACCACGCATCAAACTATGCTAACTTTTTGGTCTTTATAATGACAACTAAAAGTCTTGAAGTTCCACGGTAGTGGATAATCAAACTCATTCATTGCATGCATGCATCCATTGCATCAATCACGTACATGTAGAGTCTAATAAAATAAATCTTACTTTAAAAAGGGTAAAATTGGACCTCAACACCGATATTCAACTCGGCTCCAAACAAGACTAATGGCAGAACAAACCGAAGGACGTCTCATAGATATGGAGTCCAAGATTGAAAGTATGGCCGAACAAATGAAACAATTGATGGAGCTAATCAAGGGAAAAGCAACTCAAGTTCCCGTCAAAGAACCACAAGATCCCACTTATCCTCCGGGATTCACCCCACCACGGATCTCAGTTCAAGGAAATCTTTTTCAGGAATCAGGTCCGTCCGCTAGCGTTCACATGAAACAAGATACTGTATATGAAGAGAAGAAGACACTACCAAAGGAAGAAGGAGAATCTCAAAAGTTTGAAACAATAGAAAAAAGACTTCGGGCCATTGAAGGAGGCACTATATTCGGATCTCTATCAGTGGATGATCTCTGCCTAGTGCCAGATGTTGTAATCCCCTCAGACTTTAAGGTACCAGACTTTGTGAAATACGATGGAACGAGTGATCCCATCACTCACATCACGTTGTTTCTAAGAAGACTACAACCACTCACAAAAGATGAAAATGTGTGGATTGCACTTTTTCAAGAAATCCTTAGAAAATCAGCATTACAGTCATATCTAAGTCAAGGTCCAAGAAACATTAAAACATGGAATGATCTTGCTCAGGCCTTCATCAGCAATTACAAACATGTTATGGACTTGGCCCCAGATCGCCAAACTCTCTAGAATATGGAAAAGAAAAAGCAAGAAACCTTCACGGAATACGCTCAAAGGTGGAGGGACTTAGCTGCACAAGTTCAGCCACCCATGACAGAAAGAGAAATGGTTACTTTATTTGTTCAAACACTAAAGTATCCATATTACGACAAACTCATTGGCAATTCGGCAACCAATTTCTCAGATGTTGTCATGTCTGGAGAACGAATTGAGCATGGGATTAGAACTGGAAAAATTACTGAGTCTTTTAATGATGCCATGAAAAGAGGAGGACCATCCAGAAGAAATGATGAGGAAGTACAACAAATAGGACGCAGAAGAGGGATTCCCTTCGTGGGTATTATGGCTACCGAGCCTCGCATATCCTATTCTACCAATAGGCCCAATGATTATCCTCCCAATAGGCCCAACAATTATCCTCTCAACAGGCCTAATCAGTTACGGCCACCTGTTCCGACCCCTCCAGTACCCACACAAAGACCAAGAGAAGTCTTTGCGCCAATTCCTATGACTTACACTGAGTTGTATCCAAAACTCATTAAAAGTCAACTTATCCGTCCAATTCCTACAAAGTCATTCGAACCCCCGTATCCAAGTTAGTATGACCCCAACATAACTTGCCCATATCATGAGGGTGCTGCAGGCCACGGCTTGGAAAATTGCATAGCATTGAAACGTATAGTCCAACAATTAATCGAGTCAAAGTGGTTGGACTTTTCCGATGAACCAAACGTCACTCACAATCCATTGCCGCCTCATCAAGCAAAACCAGTCAATATGATAGAAGAACACCGGCTGATAAAGAAGTCAGTCAACGATATCATAACTCCTTTTAAGCATGTATATTCATTCCTTGTGAAAGAAGGGATCATCATGGGAAAGCCTTCTTTTGGACATGAAGAAGTCGAGGATGAAGAGTGGTGTGTCTTTCATGACAGTAAAAGTCATTCTATCCCGAAATGCTCAGAATTTCGTGAAAGTCTACAAAGACTCATGACTCATCCCAACTCATTATTTTTATATCAGATAAAGATGATGATGTAAATATGATCATTAAAGAACGGAACGTCAATGCTACGCCAAAACCATTAGTCATACCAATTTCAAAATCTATTGTCAAGCCTTTAAGAATTCAAGTCCCGAGGCCATTCCCCTACAAATCAAACAAGGCTGTTCCATAGAGCTATGATTATACTTCCAACATCACATCAACTCCGTTAGAAGTTAGGAGTATAACTAGAAGTGGTCGATATTATTCTCCGGAGCAAATGAACAAGCTCCAACAAGATAAGAACGTCATAGACCCAACAAGTGGGCCTCTTAACACAGATACATCCAAAGAGCAAGAGATGCCTCGAGCGGTAACAGATGAACAAGCTACTGAGTTTCTCAAACTCATAAAGCGAAGTGAGTACAACATCGTGGAGCAGTTAAACCACCTGCCAACAAAGATTTCCATACTTTCACTACTCTTAAGCTCTGATGCTCATCGAGAAGCCCTCTTCAAAGTCTTGAATAAGGCCTATGTTGAGCAAGATATTCCAGTGAATAATTTTGACCACCTCGTCAACAACATCACGGCATAGAATCTCATCACATTCACTGACGATGAGATACCAGCAGAAGGAAAGGGTCACTCTAAGGCTCTACATATTTCGGTTAAGTACAAAGAGCGAATTATGGCTAGAGTTCTTATCGATAATGGGTCAGCTCTAAACGTAATGCCACTTGAAACCTTACACAAGTTTGGTATAGACCCATCATACCTCAACAATAGTCATATCATCGTTCGAGCATTTGACGGGATGAATAGAGATGTTGTTGGAGAAATAGAGCTGCCAATAGGGATCAGCCCTCGTGTCTTCCACATCACATTCCAAGTTATGGACATTAATCCTTCTTATACTTGTCTGTTCCGAAGACCATGGATTCATATGGCCGGAGCAATTCCCTCCTCATTACACCAAAAAATGAAATTCATTATTGAAGGAAAGATAATCACAGTTTTTGCTGAAGAAGGCATGCTGCTATCACCTATATCAACGGTAGCAAAGACCAAGTGACTTTCTTTTCCAAGTTGGTGTGACCCAAATGCCAAATGTGCATCTAACTGAAAATTGTGTGGCACTGAAACTCAAGGTCCAACAGTTGGCCGAGTCCAAGTTGCTAGGCCCGATGTGATTGGTAATTGAAAGTGAAGATTTTGAGCTGGAATTACATCGATTTTGGAAGGGCTCCAAGTCAAATCCGACCTAATAGTCCGCACACACTTTTGAATGACAGGGAATCCTTTGAGTAAACTTATGTATTTGAGAGCTTCCCAAAGTAATTTAATAGTAAAAATCTCCTAGATTTAGTCCAGAATCTAGGGTGTAGTCTTTGTTAAATGGACACCTGCTATTCTTTTTCTGGTACAACAAAAAGATGTAATGCGTGCATCCTACCACTCTTTACCAAAAATTCCATTTTTTACATCTATCTCTCACTCTTTGCCATTACATTATCCATTATTACCATCACACTTTACTTTATAAACGATACTACTCATGGGTAAAAATGAAAGTTAAGGGAGATTTGATAGTAGTGACCTTGAAAGTGTTGCCAAATCTAGTAGGAAGGATTTCAAATGTTGCACCTCAACTCTAAAAAAAATTCACATTGGTTATCAACATCCTTGCGAGAAGTCTTGGATTAGCTTCCAAAGAAGGTAGCTCTCATATTAAATGACTTCAGTGGCCTCCCAATTCTCACAAATGCTCAACACAAGAAAAGGTTCTCGGTTCTCCGCAACACAAAGTCCAAAATGAAAGAAGTTTATCCCTTCTATTAAAAGACAACAAGGGAAAAGTCACAACAAAAAATGATTGAGAGCAAGCACGAGCATGCAAGGCCACTTGAGTCATCTCACTTCAAGAGGGCTACGATCTCAGTTCTCCGCAACACAAATTCCAAAAAGGAAAGAAGTTCATCCCTTCCATCAAAAAGCGACAAGGGAAAAGTCAAAATAAAAAAAGAGACCGAGAGTAAGCACGAGCAAGCAAGGCCAATTGAGTCATCTCACTTCAAGAGGGTTATCAAGTATGTCATAATCATAGCTCACACAAAAAAAAAAAGAAAAAAAAAGAAAAAGAAAAAGAAAAGAGGCTCAAGTTAGAGCAAAAGAAAGAAAAGAAAAAAAAGTGAGCTATGGATTCTACACTGAAAACCTGCAAAGGCAGTTTAGAAGACGAAAGTAACCTTCAAACCAAGTGTACATAAATATCACGATAGTTGGGGGGCAACAGATGAGGTCTAACGTTCTGGAAAAGATGGCAAGCTTAAGGTCATCACTATTGAGTTTTTCATCGTAATCAGATATGCTCACGAGTACTATTAAAAGACCCTTCTTTCACACCACTCAAACTTAACTTTCCTTAGACCTAACATTCACTTCTTGATATCATCCTCACTTAGCTAAAAGGCTATCATTATGAATCATGTTTCTACCTTACTGCCTTGCATAGTTTATGTCTTTGAGTTGGAAAGCAGAAGAATGACAGGATATTTTAATTAAAAAAAAAGATCGTAAGTTACTTGGTCAAGCTTTGCAAATTGATGAAAATTTTCCTTTAAGGCCAAACCATTATTTATTAATGTGTGTAGACTTAAAAGTGAGGAGATAACTTAAGACTTTCTTTAAGAAGATGTGGTTCTTGTAAGAGAAATTCATGATCAAGAACCATCACAAAGGTCTAGAAATGCTTGACCTTCTGTTAAATCAAAGGCGAGATGATATCTCTTTCCACATAAACACCATATTCAGGGGGGCAAAGTAGTCTCTATGAAGCGTAAAAAGAGTACTGCCAACAAAGAAGCTCAATAGACAAGGGGGCAAGTCTTATGAATCAGAACCTGAGTTTAAGGAAGAGCAATCATTCAGATTATAACATGGCGATAAGTAAGTGTTGACACGGCCACAAGAAAACGGGCAAAGAGACATTGAAAGTTAAGCCTTTGATGGTATAAAATCCATGGCAAATGATGAGTACCCAAATAGGCATAAACTACGAGGCGGGCGAACATTAAAGAAATTGAGGCCAAAATTCAAGAACAAGTCAAGGAAAGGGGATTTTGAAAAGAGTTGGGCTTTTGAGGCAATGAACAAGAGCTGGGAAGTATAAAGAGATTCAATGATAGTCCAAGATTCAATCACAAAGAGGATCCAGTAAAGCAAAGACATGAAGAACTAGATCCATAAAAAAAAAAAACCATCAGTTACACATGCTCTGCATTCATGCATTTCACGTCATGCATGCATGGCCTTTGCATAACAGGGACCAAATGGGAAGCACATCTACCGCACAATAAGCTGAGATCTCAATGACATCAGCTCTTACCAATCTATCACTGGATGCACAGCTAATACGCTGGACCCAGCCCCATCAGGAATTCAAGGATAAAGTAGACAATATTGTCAAAAGCCTGGCAATCGATTCAATAATCGAGGCTACACCTGGAAGGACAGGATTGATGCCAGCTTAGCAGTATCCAAGATAAGAGATAGCCATGGTCAAGGATAAGGCAGACGTCAAGAAATATTGTCGTTGAAAATTTGTCAAAAGCGGACAATGGATTCAATAATCGAGGACTGGATCAACATCAGCTTGATGGAATATCAAAGATAAGAAATATCTATGAGATTAAAATATTGTCAAAAAAAGTAGGATCCATTTTTCCGGTTAAGCGGCGGATACGGTACTCCGTGACTCTCAAGTCGGTTCTCTCAGTTGCCCATAATAACTGATTCTTTCACCCATTCTTTCTTTTACTTCCTCCTAAAAAATGGATCATCTTTCTTTTACTTCCTCCTAAAGAATGGATCCTACTCTTTCTCCCTTGCGAAAATATTTTCCTTCTCTCCCAATGAACATTCTCAAAAAGATCTACCGAGTTCGCTGTGAATGATTAAGAGTTTTGATGCACAAAGGAATCCCTGAAGATGTACGATGGTTAATCGAAGCTAAGGTTCGTCTGGCAGGTGAAATCCCAGAGGCATTTGTGTCTCACATGCCTGGTATAGGCAAAAGCTCTTATGCCAAAAAGCGAAGAGCGAAAAGGTTACGAGTCTGCCATAAATGTGGACGGTGGACTTGTAATACTAAATGTCGTTCTTTAGGAATGATCTCCGATAATCGAGAAGATAAAATACGATTCATCAAGAATGGCCTGAGTAAGGACTCATTGGATGATATCCAATTGACTCTTGAGACGCATTCTTGTGGATCTGTGCAACGTGAACTTCTTGATTTATGGAGTATTTTTCATGAAGAACGAGACCGTTACAATCCTGGGAATCTGACTTTAAACGACCCTGTTTGCCAGCTTGTAAGAAAACTGGATAGGAAGCAAATCCTTGACTCATAGAAGGCGTTAATGCCGTTACTGGACGTAAAACCAGTAGAAGATGTGAGCCACAGTCACAATCACTATACATACAATTTGTCATATTTGGAAAATTTACATTGTTCTTTTGACAATAATGTACTTGCTCCCGTAAGTGTAATCGACACGTTATCCTTTCATCACTATAAATGCATGTTCTTCTCTCCGGTTAAATAGTAGATACGGTACTTCGTGACTCTCAAAGTTGGTTATTTCAGTTTCCTACAATAACTGATTCCTTTCCATCATCTCTCAAATTCTTCTCTCATCAATGGATTCTACTCTTTCTACCCTGCGAAAGTACTTTCCTTCTCTTCCAATAAATGTTCTTAAAAAGATCTACCATGCTAGATGTGAAAGAATCAGAGTTTTTATACGCAAGGGCGTTCCTGACAATGTGCAGTGGATAATTGAAGCTAAGGTCCGTTCGGCTGGTGAAGTTGCAGATGCATTTATGCCTCGTATGCCCGGCTTAGGTAAAAGCGCTTATGCCAAAAAGCGAAGAGCAAAGAGGCTAGATGTCTGTTATAAATGTGGACGATGGAATTGCAATACTAAATGCCGCTCTTTAGGATACATCTCCAAAAATCGTGAAGATAAAAGAAAATTCATTAAGAATGGCCTGCGTAAGGAATCTCTGGAGGATATCCGAGGGACTCTTGAAACGCATTCTTGTGGAATAGTACAACGCGAAATAGTCGATTTATGGAGGACTTACCATAAAGAACGAGACCGTTACAGTCCCCAAAATCTGACTGTAAACGACCCTGTTTGCCAGCTTGTAAGAAAACTGGATAGGAAGCAAATCCCCGACTTATAGAAGGCATTGAAGCCATTACTGGACATAAACTAGTGGAAGATGAGAGCCACAGTCACATGATTACTGTACATATAAGCTGTCATTTTGAAATTTGTCTTTTCTTTTGACAATAATGTACTTGCTTCTGTAAGCGTAATAAACACGTTATCCTTTTATCGCTATAAATGCGTGTTCTTCTTTCTGGATACGGTACTCCGTGACTCACAAAGTCAGTTATTTCCGTTTCCTACAATAACTAATTTCTTTCTTTCTTCTCTTAAATTCCTCCTTATTCAATGGAGTCTTCTCTTTCCGCCCTACGAAAGTATTTTCCTTCCCTCCCAATAAATGTTCTTAAAAAGATTTATCAAGCTAGATGTGAACGATTCAGAGTATTTATGCACAAAGGCATTCCTGATAATGTGCGGTGGCTAATCGAAGCTAAGGTTCGTTCGGCTGGTGAAGTTCCAGATGCATTCTTCCCCCGTATGCCCGGCTTTGGTAAAAGCGCTTATGCCAAAAAGAGAAGAGCAAGGAGGCTAGGCGTCTGTCATAATTGTGGATGGTGGATTTGCGGCACTAAATGTCGTTCTTCAGGGATGATCACCAGAAATCGTGAAGATAGAAGAAAATTCATTAAGAATGGCCTGCGTAAGGAATCTCTGGAGGATATCCGAGAGACTCTTGAAGCGCACTCTTGTGGAATGGTGCAATTTGAGATTGTTGGTTTATGGATGACTTTCCAAAAAGAACGAGATCGTTACAGTATTGGGAATCTGACTTTAAACGACCCTGTTTGCCAGTTTGTAAGAAAACTGGAAGGGATGCAAATCGCCGATTCATAGAAGGCATTGAAGCCGTTACTGGACGTAAAGCCAGTGGAAGACGTGAACCAAAGTCACGACTACTGTACATGCTAGCTGTCGCTTTTGAAAATTTTCCTTCTCTTCCAAAAATAATGTACCTACTCCTGATGTGAGCCACAGTCACGACTACTGTACATGCTAGCTGTCGCTTTTGAAAATTTTCCTTCTCTTCCAAAAAATAATGTACCTACTCCTGACGTGAGCCACAGTCACGATTACTGTGTATAGCTGTCATTTTGGAAATTTTCCTCCTCTTCCGAAAATAGTTATCTACTCTTTAAATGTAATTATTGCATTATCTTTTCACCTCTATAAATACATCATCTTTTCTTCATTTCTCACAAGGTTAAGGATAGGAATGGAGAAAACCTCAACTCGTAAATCCCGAAGTATTTGTGTATTTTCTGGGGCTTTTCCTGGAAAAGACGAAGAGTACTTAAAGGCAGCCAACCATTTGGGTAGAGTATTGGCTGAGCGTAAAATACATTTAGTTTATGGAGGAGGTAGTGTCGGATTAATGGGAGGCGTAGCATCAGCAGCATCTTTAGGAGGAAGTCAAGTTCTAGGCATTATCCCAGGACCTTTGAAGTTTGTTTCTGGGGGCACGATCGGAGAAGAGCTAGTGGTCAAAAATCTGCAAGAGCGTGTGCTACAAATGCTTTTAAATGCTGATGCTTTTATCGCTCTACCCGGTGGTTTTGGTACATTAGGAGAAGTCTTCCAAATTGCTTCCATGGCCCAACTTAATTTGCATAAGAAACCTATTGGGCTGTTGAATGTTAACAATTTCTTTACAGGTCTGATATCTTTTGTGGATTATGCAGTGCAGAAGAATTTTATATCAAGAGTGGCACGACAAATCCTAATATCCGCAAAAACTGCTGAAGAATTGCTTGATAAAATGCAAGCTTTTGTTCCTGAACCAGATCCAGCAATGATTCAGATAGACTGGACACGACAGTCTTTCCCGACCAGTTCAATCCCATAATTGTCCTTTACCCGGCCTGTTGAAGCATTGTGGAAGAAGAAGCGATCCGATCTGTTCTTCTTGTCCTTTAGTTTTATTATCAGCATTTTCTTTCGTGTTTCAGTTTTTCTTTTCAGGGAATTTCTTTCTTTTTTATCTTGTAGGATAGTTTTGTTCATGCTGATATTAAAACCATAGGACAAAGCCTTTAGTTTGGAATGGCTGAGTAAGGAGTAATTTTTTTTACTCTTGAGACGCATCCTATTAGGTCCACTAGTCATGACATTTTGGGGTAGCTAAGCTTCAACCTTATTTGGATGACATATCTCACAAGGGAATCTATATTTTCTGAGGAAAATATTAGATGGAATCTATATTTTCTGAGGAAAATATTAGATGAAACCTTGGATATTGATTCCAAACATCCGTTCCCTTTACATAATTTGTCAGTGTTATTGTCATCATCAAGATTCACTCATCTTATCGAAGTTTAAATTTTTGCACTCGCCTATTATGAAAATTCACACTTTCGAAGAAAATTATTCCAATTTCAATTGCTTTCATATAAATTTTGCTCGAGGTCCTAAGGAAAGCTCCTTAGCCTCAAAAAATCAATCAATTTTCCTTCAACGATAGGAAGGTTCCTATCGCTAGAGGTTTTAAGGAAGGCTCCTTTGCCTCAAAATCAATCAATCAATTTTTCTTCAACGATAGGAGAGTTCCTATCGCCGAGGTTCTAAGGAAGGTTCCTTAACCTCAAATCAATCAATCAATTTTTCTTCAACGATAGGAAGGTTCCTATCGTAGAGGTTCTAAGGAAGGTTCCTTAACCTCAAAATCAATCAATCAATTTTTCTTCAACGATAGGAGAGTTCCTATCGTAGAGGTTCTAAGGAAAGTTCCTTAACCTCAAAAATCAATCAATCAATTTTTCTTCAACGATAGGAGAGTTCCTATCGTAGAGGTTCTAAGGAAAGTTCCTTAACCTCAAAATCAATCAATCAATTTTTCTTCAACGATAGGAGAGTTCCTATCGCAGAGGTTCTAAGGAAGTTCCTTCCTTAACCTCAAACAATCAATCAATCAATTTTTCTTCAACGATAGGAGAGTTCCTATCGTAGAGGTTCTAAGGAAAGTTCCTTAACCTCAAAATCAATCAATCAATTTTTCTTCAACGATAGGAGAGTTCCTATCGTAGAGGTTCTAAGGAGAGTTCCTTAACCTCAAAATCAATCAATCAATTTTTCTTCAACGATAGGAGAGTTCCTATCGTAGAGGTTCTAAGGAGAGTTCCTTAACCTCAAACTCAATCAATCAATCAATTTTTCTTCAACGATAGGAGAGTTCCTATCGTAGAGGTTCTAAGGAGAGTTCCTTAACCTCTCAATCAATCAATCAATTTTTCTTCAACGATAGGAGAGTTCCTATCGCAGAGGTTCTAAGGAGAGAGTTAACCTCAAACCTCAATCAATCAATCAATTTTTCTTCAACGATAGGAGAGTTCCTATCGCAGAGGTTCTAAGGAGAGTTCCTTAACCTCAAACTCAATCAATCAATCAATTTTTCTTCAACGATAGGAGAGTTCCTATCGCAGAGGTTCTAAGGAGAGTTCCTTAACCTCAAACTCAATCAATCAATCAATTTTTCTTCAACGATAGGAGAGTTCCTATCGTAGAGGTTCTAAGGAGAGTTCCTTAACCTCAAACTCAATCAATCAATCAATTTTTCTTCAACGATAGGAGAGTTCCTATCGTAGAGGTTCTAAGGAGAGTTCCTTAACCTCAAACTCAATCAATCAATCAATTTTTCTTCAACGATAGGAGAGTTCCTATCGTAGAGGTTCTAAGGAGAGTTCCTTAACCTCAAACAATCAATCAATCAATTTTTCTTCAACGATAGGAGAGTTCCTATCGTAGAGGTTCTAAGGAAGGTTCCTTAACCTCAAAATCAATCAATCAATTTTTCTTCAACGATAGGAGAGTAGAGGTTCTAAGGTAGGGCCCTTAACCTCAAAATCAATCAATCAATTTTTCTTCAACGATAGGAGAGTTCCTATCGCAGAGGTTCTAAGGAAAGTTCCTTAACCTCAAACAATCAATCAATCAATCAATTTTTCTTCAACGATAGGAGAGTTCCTATCGTAGAGGTTCTAAGGAAAGCTCCTTAACCTCAAACTTAATCATTCAATTAATCAATTCTTCTTTAACGATAGGAGAGTTCCTATAGAAGAGGTTCTAAGGAGAGTTCCTTAACCTCAAACTCAATCAATCAATTTTTCTTCAACGATAGGAGAGTTCCTATCGCAGAGGTTCTAAGGAAGGACCTTTAACCTCAAAATCAATCAATCAATTTTTCTTCAACGATAGGAGAGTTCCTATCGGAGAGGTTCTAAGAGGTAGAAAGCTCCTTAACCTCAAACTCAATCAATCAATTTTTCTTCAACGATAGGAGAGTTCCTATCGCAGAGGTTCTAAGGAAAGCTCCTTAACCTCAAACTCAATCAATCAATCAATCAATTTTTCTTCAACGATAGGAGAGTTCCTATCGCAGAGGTTCTAAGGAAAGTTCCTTAACCTCAAAATCAATCAATCAATTTTTCTTCAACGATAGGAGAGTTCCTATCGTAGAGGTTCTAAGGAAAGCTCCTTAACCTCAAACTCAATCACTCAATCAATCAATTTTTCTTCAACGATAGGAGAGTTCCTATCGCAGAGGTTCTAAGGAAAGCTCCTTAACCTCAAACTCAATCAATCAATCAATTTTTCTTCAACGATAGGAGAGTTCCTATCGTAGAGGTTCTAAGGAAGGTTCCTTAACCTCAAAAAGGAGGAGAAAAAGGTTTTTCTCGATCAGGGTTTAGGCGCGAGAAGGTTCTCAATGCCTAGCTAAGTCGAACGAAATTTGGTAACGACTTTGCATACATCATGTCCCATGAAGCATGCAAAGGGGGGCAGCTGTTGACACCCAATTTCGTCCGACCCCTTTTTAAAAATAATAATTAAAAAAAAATAATTAGAAATTAAAAAAATAATAATTATAAAAAAAATTATACAAAGAGAGAATTAAATTAAATAGTTTTGGGGAAGGGGCATTTTGTTAAGTTAATATCTCTGTGTGTATATCCAAAAAAAAAAAGTAAAAAAAATTAATTAGAAAAATTATTATTATTATTAATTAATTAATTAATTATTATTACTGAAAAAAATTAAGTTAATTAGTTTAAAATACATTTTTGTTTTAAAAGGGTTTAGTTAAAAATGATATATGTGTGTATATTATGTATGTATGAAATACAAAAGAAAACTCCATAAAAATGACAAAATTGAAAAGTTTGGGGTAAAAATGACAAAATTAAGAAGTTTTGGGAAAATTTGATAAAATATGAAAATTCCAGGAGCATTTGGTAGTTTGTCGCATGAATTTTGGGCCAGACCGACGGTTCTGGCCCAAATTGACAGAAAAAGATAAAATTGTCTCAATCAGAAGTTTTAGGAACATCCCCAAAGTCAAAAGAGACGGAAAGGACTGAAACTGTTATTTTACCAAATTAAGAGGTAAGTTTGATTTTAATTTTTTTTTAATTATGAACACTCCAGCACTCCTTCCCCTATAAATAGGGGTCCAAACCTGTAAAGAAAGGAGGAGAAAAGAAAAAAAAATCAAGATTAGAGCTCCATTTAAAAAACGGAAAAACTGTAGAAATAGTCCCTGGCCTCTCCCCCTTCACTCAGAAAAATCCTAAACTTCTGTTGAGACCACCCCCTTTCTCTGTCCACCTTCCGTTTTCTCTGCGCGTTTCGTCTCTCTCTCTTTCTTCCTCCGTCCCGCTGTCCGTTTCTTCCTCCCTAGCTTGCCACCCTGTCCTTTGTCGCCTTTTCTGCTCCGCCGCGCTTGCCCCCCTGTTGCGTCGTCGCCGCCTCACGCCGTCCTGCCGCGTCGCCATCGTCGCCGTCGTCTTGCTCCTCCCTCCTCCCCTGCTCTCTGTCTCACCGTCGCCCTGCTCTGCCGCCCCCTGGAACGTCGCCCACGTCGCCGTCGCGTCCTGTAACAGAGAAATCAAAAATTTTGTTTTTCTAGGTAAAACCCTGATTTAGTCCTCCATCTTTCCATATTTATTCTTTTTGGTCACTAACCTTTCTTTTATCCTTGCAGAAAACTAACTTTACTAACAACTAACTTTTATTATTATTGTTATTATTATTATTATTATTATAAGTCACTAACTTTTTAATTTTTGCACAACTAACTTTACTAACAACTAACTTTTATTATTATTGTTATTATTATTATTATTATTATAAGTCACTAACTTTTTAATTTTTGCACAACTAACTTTACTAACAACTAACTTTTATTATTATTGTTAATATTATTATTATTATTATTATTATAAGTCACTAACCTTTTAATTTTTGCACAACTAACTTTTATTATTATTATTATTATTATTATTATTATTATTATTATTATTATTATTCATGGAAGGTTATACCTCCTATTTATTTAATTTTTTAAGTGGATGGCCAAAAAGCCCCACTTTATTTTTATTTATTTACTTATTGTCCTTTAACTTTCCTTTATTTACTTTATGTGCTTTTTATTTGTTTATTTATTTATTTATTTGCATATGTTATTTAATTTGTGCAATTTTAAGTGGATGGCCAAAAAGCCCCACTTTATTTTTATTTATTTATTTATTGTCCTTTATTTACTTTATGTAATTTTTTTTTTTACATAGATGGTTAAACTTATTTCACTTTTAGCTATAAAAAAATAAAATAATAACAAAATAAAAGAAGAAATTTTTTATGCGAATAATTAACTTTATTTTTTAGGACTAATCAAGAATCCATTTTTATTACAAAGCCCCCATCCTCTATTATTTTGGAACACATATTTTTTTTATTTATTTCTTTAAAAAGTTAACCTTTTATTAAAAATTATTAAAAAAATCATAATTGGATAATTCCAAAAAAATAAAATAAAAATTAAATTTTTTTTATCTTTAAAATTTATGGATAAGTTAAAATTTTAAAAAAAAAAAAAATTAAATTAAATAAAAATAAAAAAAAATATTAAATATTAAAAATTATGATTAAGATCAATAATAAATTAAATAAAAAAAAATTAAATTAAATTCCATATCTAAATGATCCGACAGGATCCATGGTTTGGAGAACGAAAAATATTTTTTTAAATTAAATTAAAATATAAAAAATAAAAATTACTTTAATTTTTATCCAAAAAAAAAAAAAGAATAAAAATAATAAAAAAAAAAAAAAAGTTTTTTTAATAAAAGAAATATATGAAAATTAAGACTTTATATTTTACTTATTTCTTTTAAAATAATAAAAAAATATAACTTTTTGGTTCCTTTATTAAATAAATAAAAATCTCAGCCAAATGATTTCAAATAAAAATAAATAGAAAAGAATTAAATTATCCTTAAATATATTTTAGACTTATCAATTATATGTATATTTTTAGACCTATAAATTAGAAAAATATTTCAAAATCTTTTATCAAATAAAAAGAACAAAACAAAATAAAATATATGAATATCAAGATTTCTTTTAGAAAAAGTATATAACTCTTTGATTTCTTTATTAAATAAATAAAAAATCTTGATATTAGATAATTAAATAATTAATTTTTGGTTCCTTTATAAGTTAAGTAATTACTTAAAAATAAAAAAAATAAAAAAAAAAGATCTTTCACCAAACAATAAAAAAAAAAAAAAAAAAAAAGAAAGAAAGAAGTAAAAAGAAAGAAAAGAAAGTAAAAAAAAAAAAAAAAAAAAAAAAAGAAATAAATTTTTAAAATTAGTTAACATTAAAGATCATTAAAAAAGCTAAAATTTCATTTAAAAAAATTATGACAAAATTAATAATTAAGTTAATAATTAATTAAAAAAAAAGAATTAAAAATTTTAAATTAAAATATTAAATTAATTTCCATATCCGGATGATCCGACAGGATTCACGGTTTGGAAAAATACAAACTTTTAATTGAATAAAAATTAAATACAAAGATAAAAATCCATATTCTGATAATTCGGTAGAATTTATGATATGGATTAAAATATTTAATTAAAATTTCATCAAATTCCGTGTCCAGGTGACTCGGTAGAGTCCATGATTCAGAAATATCAAATTTATTAAAAATTTATACAAATTAATTACCGAAGATTTTGAAGAATCATATTAATTTAAAAATCTACATCCGACTAATTCAGTTAAATTTTCCAGTTTGAAAATTAACTGAATTTTATTTAAAAGCAAGCAAAACAAAATTAAAATCAACTAAGGTACCAATTTTTTGGCGCTATAACAAAGTTGTTTTAGTATAACCGTACTCCCGAACCTCCGAACTCTCGCAGACCATTTTTAGGTGTCCAATCGACCTGAGCGAAAACCGATTGGTGGCGACTCCTGAAAACGACCCGCACGTTGCCACAACATGTGTGGTCCCTAAATTCAAGTGAAGATGCATACAAAAATGTAATATATGATACAAAACCTATTTAGTTTAGTCTAATTGAGTAACATATTATATTTGCCTTTGTGGATCATAAAATTACCTTCACTTTTGGAATAATATTTCTAGCTATAAAAATTAAATTTATATAGTTTTCTAGAACTCATTTAAATTTGGACTCCCGTAGCAATGCCATATATATAAACTAGTTGATAACTTAAAGCAATGAGCAATAAATTGTGAGGGAGTTTTGACTCGGCTATTTAAAATTCAGGTCTAGAAGTTTTGTTTTGTTTTGTTTTTTTACAAAGAGGATTTCCGAATGAGCAATACGATTTTTGCAGGATCAATTATGTAATTACTACTGTATCAGAAACTAAAATGAACGGCAAAGACTATGTCAAGGGTAAAATTTAGGATGGACTTCTTCTTCCCCGTAACATGCATGTCCATTTCATGACCAAATCAAGGCTTAGCTATCTATTTCAATGCCCACAAACTTTTGTTCTACGAATAGTACAGTAGCTAAAAGGCACACCAAAATTTACAGTCAACACTCCAAAATTTATAAGAAAAAATATAATGTGATGGCCATCAATAATATTGATGGACAATGATGGTAACCAATCCCAATTTACGATCTTAGATCCACAGCTTAAGGGGACAAGTTAGGTTTTCTTTTTGTCATTTCCATTAATGTTTTAAGTTTTTAATTAAGAAAAATTTGAAATACAAGCCCAGTCCGAGTAACCTGATTTTGTTATCGACATTTGATATTGAGATCAGTTATATATTTATATATTATATATTCATAAAAAAAATTGATACTTTATTACATTGAAGTGAAAATTTAATTTTTAGTACTTTTCAAATATACTAATCCCAACTTTTTAGGCACTCGTTGATTAGTTATTTATTCTAACAAATGCTATATGATGAAGGAAACACGCTATATAATAGTAGTAGTAAAAAAATTTCAAAATGCACCCTTCCATAATTACCTTTTGGTTTAATTGAATTTTATTACTTATAAATGTAGCAATATTTTGTAAATTGACTTGGTGTTGGTTCGATACAGGACATACTGATCAAAGAGATGACCAAGGACTCTGTGCAACCCGAGGGTGGAAATTTAGCATTGACGGTCAATTAGTCCACCTTGCTGAATGGCAAAGACCGGGGAGTACGTTTTCCCAATAGTAGCAGTAAAGTACATCATAGGTAGCTTACATCCTTATTAGTTTTCAATCCGGTAATAAGAGTCTTATATTTTTCAATTAGACCACTGCACTGAGTGCACTTCAACAATCTCACAGTTGCATCCCTCTTTCATGTCTGTCTAACAAGCATGATACTTCCTCTGCCCGTGATGAATATTCAGTTGCTTAAACCCTAAACCTAGGATGAGTTAGATATAGTTCTCTTTAAATAATTTATAGAGATTTGGCTTATTATGATTTAAGGAACGCAACAAAATTTGAGATTGTTATATTTATTAACTCAAATTCAAGAAGATTAAGAATTTTAATTTTGTTTCGAATTTGGATTTAGTTTTCCTAATTTATTTGAGATATAGTTTTCTTATTTTAATGTGATTTGAGTTTGTGTGTAGCCTATAAAAAGATATATTGTGGTAAGGGTTTGAGTATGAGAAAAAAAAATAATGTGATGAAGAGGTAAAATGTAAGAGTTTCAGCATGGAGGAGAGGTCTGAAGGCCAGAAAAAGTTAGGATGAAAAGCTTTTTGTGATTCTCATATATTTTAAAATTGTGTGACGGCAATATATTGAGGTTGTTAGTAGCGTATAGGAGATCCATAGACCAATGTAAGTACTAAGGACATACCTCTATTATAATTTCTATATTTTGTTCAAGTGAATTTTTCTTATCCATAAATGTAAGCTAGTTAAGAGCCAAACTATGTTAAATTTGTATGTACTTGCTTGATTATATTTTTTGTTCCATTGCGTGTAATTGGTGATTGAGGAATTTTTTTCCAATAAGTGATATTAGAGCTTATGGCTTGGTCTTGGCATTGTAGACCATGTGGTGCATTCTTAATATGGTGGAGCTTGTGGTGTGTTCCTAGTATGATGGAGTGTATACACTATGAGGTGGAAAAGCATCAATGACTGAAGAAGCAGTCTCAGTCAATCGTATGGTATAATTGATATACAATTGAATGAATCAATCGCATAATATACAGTTTGCTTGAGCATGTGCGACTAAGCTGTAACTGAAACTGTTAGTTGTTCCTCTTCTAACACAAATTAAATAAGCAACATTGATATCAGTCACAAGAAGTGACTGAAGTTCAGTCGCTTCATGCGACTGAAAGTTAGTTTTTTAAATTTGTTTACATTTTTAAAAATTTTATTTTTGATTTGTTTTCTTTGATTTAAAATAGTTCCTATGATTAATATAATAGTATTAAATATTTATTATTTTAAATAAATAATATTATAATTTTTATTCCAATTTTTATAAATATTATAAATATTAATATAGATAATAATTAATAAGAAGAATAATAATTGAAAAAAAATATAATATTAATATAAAATGTCAATTAACAACAATTTGGGTGAATAATAGTTCCTTAAGACTAGGTACGACTAAACAAATCGAAAGAGTCCATTCCCAACAGCCTGATCAGATTGATGATCAATACTCTGATCGGCAGTTGCTGGGACCCATACATGCCACTAACGTGCGACTGAAAGTTATTTTTTTTTTTTGAAATTTATCACTAAGATGCAACTAGTGGGAAATAAGTATTTTATTTCGTGTGATTGAAAAATAAATATTATTTAAAAGATGCTATTAACATATGATTGTTTTAAAGCAACTGAATTTTCAATTGCATGTTAGTTGCTGGGACCCATACATGCCACTACCATGTGAATGACACTTTTTGTGACTGAAATCAATTACGTGCTTTAGTTGTTTAAACTAGATTTTCTTCTAGTGATAGTTTAATACTTGACATGGTGAAGTGTTTGGATTATTTGGTGAAGTCTTAGGGAATCGTCATAGAGATATTTGACAGTGGTTGTGCCATGGTAACGGTGGCTCGGTACAAATATGAAGATTGAAGATTTTGTTAATGTGTGAGTTGATGCTCATGATGTTCAATTCGTAGTCATTTCCGTTCATTGTTGTTCGTGTCTTGATGATGTTTGTCGTTTGTAGTCATGTTTGTGTTGTTCATAGTCATTTGCATTCATTGCTTTGTTCATGTTCTTGTGATGTTCGTGGTATTCATGTCTGTGATCGTGATCGTGTGTTCATGATATTTATGTTCATAGTAAAGAATTTGAGTCAATGTGGAGATTGTTGGGTTTATTGACTTAAATTCAAGAAGATTAAACATTTTTATTTTGTTTAGGATTTGGTTTTAGTTTTTATAATTTGTTTAGGATTTAGATTTCCTATTTTGATGTGATTTGAGTTTGTGTGTGACTTATAAAAAGACATGTTGTGGAAGGGTTTTGAGTATAAGAGAAAAACTAATGTGGTGAAAAGGTAAAATGTGAAGGTTTAGGAAGAATGAGAGGTCCGAAGGTCGGAGAGAGCTAGGATAATTTTTTTTTTTTTTTTTGTGATTCTCATATCTTATAATTGTGAGAGAACAAGATATTGAGGTTATTAGAAGAGTGCATGGGATCTATAAGTTAACGTGAGTACTAAGAACATACCTCAACTGTAATCTTTATATTTTGTTCAAATGGATTTCTCTCATATGCGGATGTATGCTAGTTAAGAGATGAACAACGTTAAATTTATGTATGCTTGCTTGATTATGTTTGTTGTTTTGCTGTGTGTGATGAGTGATTGTGAGAATTTTTTCCCATCAGAGATGTTGGAGGGATTAGATTAGACAAGTACTGAACTTTCAATATTAGCCTTTTGTAATGCTTGAACGATGAAGATAAAAGGAGTAATATGATTGTAATATGTTGAAGTTCAGTCATGTAATTGAAACATATAGATAAAACAATAACTTAATCATAAGGGAGCCAAATTTGAGTGACTACAAAAGAATTAGCCCCAAATTTGGGCCCCAAGAATTTTATAACTCAAGTTAATTCTGGCCCCAACCCGCAAGCCACTCTCGAGTCCCTCCTCTATATATATCCGCACCCCCTTTGCTTGCCTCTGCACATAAAAGCGCACTTCACTAAATCTCTCATAGATCACAACTTCCTTTCAATCGCTTCAAAGCAATTTTTCTGAAAAAAGAAAAGATGTTGAAATATTTGCACTCTAGCTTGAACAGAGTGCTTGCAACCGGAGAAAGAGAGAGCAGAGAATCGGAGCCAAAGTTGGTGTACAGAGACGAACTAAGCAAGAAGAGCATAAAGAAACAAGCTGAGATGAATATTAGTAAGGAGGCTGCAGGAAAAGAGAGCAGAATTAGAGTGAAAGTGACCATGACGAAGCGGCAGGCCGAGCGGTTGCTGGCCAAGTGTAAAGAAGGAGGCGTTCTGGAGTTCAGGGACGTGGCCCGTGAGCTTGTTCGGATGCCGGCGGGTCGGGTCGCCGTCGTTTCGCCTGTTGAAGACGGGTTACAGTTACAGAGCATCCCAGAAGAGTAGCCAGTAAAATTTCTACTGTAAACGGAGTGAGAGCACGAGTAAACGAGATCATAATTTACAGGGCGTCTAGATTTTGTATGGTTTTTATGTTAGCGGGGAGGAGGAAAACCATTGTAAGGTATACCACCTAATCATACTGTTGCAGGCTCTAGCGGTAGCTCTCAATTCGTGGAAATCCTTTGGAGTTTGAGCAATTTTAGCGTCACTTGTTAACCCTGCTAGTGATTGGTTTTTGAAAAAAGTTTCTCCAACAGTGTTTTTGGCATTAACGCGTTCAGGCAATGTGGATTTTGTTGAAAGCGCACGAAAATTGATTGTGTAATTTTACTTTACGGTGTATTACAGTTTCGCTCGTGACCGACAGCGATATTACACTAACCCTCCTCAATTTGAAACTATATACCTTTTCTCCTACTTTTTAAATGTTATCAGTCAATCATTAGTGTGAGTTGCCTATAGTACAATTACATTTCATGTTTGGGAATTTGTGCTTTCACCCTTGTTTTTTGTTTCACTATACAATAATTTTTAAAATTTTAATTTAAAATATTTGATAACTGTTTCTCAGAAAATAAACATTTATTAGACTTGTTTTTTTCAATATAGAGTATGTTTGTACAGATAAATGAACATGTTTGTGTTCATTTGTTAACAATGACATTGTCATGAACCAAATGAATTGGAAAAATGAACGTGTTCACGGACACCATTAAAAAAATAAATAAGAGCAAAATATTACGAATAAATGAACTTAAAAAAAATAAATAAATGAACAAACAAATATGAACCGAACTATTTATGAACATAAACAAACGAACAATACTTTATTCATGCACATTTGTTTAACTTAAATGAACATAAAATTTTGTTTGTGTTTGTTATATAACTAAATAAATGAACTTAAAGGAACTACAGTTAAATTGTTCATAATTCATCGGACATTTTATTCATTTACAGTCCTATAAGATGGGGAAGTAACTGGAACAAACTAGAAGTCAGGATGAAAGTGGAACAAGAATTAAAGATTAGGGACAAGGGATACATTTAACCCACGGTTGAAGTTGAATAAGAGTATTTGATTTAATTTGTGCTCTAATATTGGAGCCAAGCTAATGAACACGAGGGTCCTAGTGTTAGATCTATAAGTTTATGGGTGGTTAGTTAGTTTTGAGCACAAGAGACATGGGACTCCTTGGGAGTTTTTCCTTTTTAATTTAAGAAAATACTTATTGAAATGCACATTATACTATATACTAAAACCCATTTTGGATTACTGTTCAAATAAATAGTAAAATACAACGTTTTTTCACTTTTACCCCTTAGTTTTGGGTTAGGCTGCGGCCCACTATATCACATGATTTTTTTTATGTGATTACTTTTTTTAGAAGTTTGGTTAGATTTTTGAAAAATAATAACTTTTTGAGGGCATGTCTTACTATTCTCTCACTTTTATTTTGTTTAACGTTTCTTTTTTGTGAAATACGTTTCCAGTTCTTGTATTGTTTCTGTTTCCTATATTATATCCTGAGTTTGATCAGATTGACGTTTTGGACCTTAAACTTAATAACTACTTAATTATAATGTTTTTGTTTGATCTCTTGATTCTTTTTTTAAGGTGTATTGCTTTCTAAACTAAAACATTGATCACCATGGTTTATTTATTTTTTTAGTGAAATAGAGTTCTTTTTCCTTAACTTTTTCTAAGTTAATTGTTAAACTCTTAATACATGAGGTTTTTTAACATTTTCTCTATGGGTCCCCAAAACTATTTTTGTTGCTTTTCTTCATTATTATTTTGCTTAATATTGTGACATTATGTGACCGCAGTAATGCACGAGCCTTTTAAACCTCGTATTTTCTAAAAACTAAATTTTCTAATTTGGTATACACACACATAGTGATTTTTATTTTAGTTTTGAAATAACTAAAAATAGTTTTTAAAAAGGATTTGAAAAAATTGTATATAGAAAATGAAAATAAATAACAAAAAAAAAACAAATGTTTTTTTACATCCAAACACTGCTATATGTAAGTACTAAAAGACGTTAATTTCTATTAAGAACTTATAAGCTACAAGCACCACAAGTTGAAATCTTGTCACTGCCCTGTTCGAAAGAGGGAGGGCCAACCCTTGCAACTGGGATCATGACCCAGACAAAAAGAACCCACAAGACAAGAGTAAATCTAAAGAGGAACCAAAATGAAAATTATTGTCCTTCGGATTCCTCAACTATACTCTCCAACGAAGGCCTCCAGCTACAGACTGCACCAAAATCAGCACTCCTCCGATTACCCTCAATTTCCTCCAAAATGTTGCCCAAGCTCTTCTTCTGTCCACTTCTGTTCTTCAACTCGAGCAACAAAAAGTCGAGCTCCTTCTTTGTAAGCACAATCTTCAATTTCATGCTGCCTTGGGTTTTACTTGTTCCATCTTCTTGTTTCTGTTGCTCTTTTCCTTCTCTTGCGTGCTGTACACAATTGCCCATGATATGATGAACAAAAACAGAAAACTACAACAAAAAAGGCGAAACCGATATTAAGTTATCTGATCTGACTGCAAAATTAATGGGGGAAGAAGTGAGCGGTGATTTGTGATTCTGTGAAGGTGGTCAAAAGATTTGGTGCATGTGAACTGAGGACGAAGAACGGTGGTGTAATTTATAGCCGGAACTTAAGATTAGTTGGTTCTGCGTCTTAATTTAACTACTTAATTAAGTAGCAGTAGTGTCAGACTTTGGACCTGTTTTCGTCACGAGGCTTTGATCTTTTGATCTTTTTGTTTGCTAGCCGACAACCTGCTTTTTACATACTAGTAGTTTCCATTACTGTAGCATAATTAAATCATTATGGTAAAACCAAAAACCTTTTAATGATGCGTTCCGGAGATTTTTTCTAACACCAAATTAATCATTTTACGAGTTATGAAATTGAGTTATTTCGTATCAAATTGGTTGCGATCAAATATCATCAACTCGGTAAACTGATTCAATTGATTATAAAAACTAAAAATTTTTAGCATTCTAAGAATGATCTAATTTGTAAGAAGAAAGATTCATATGTTTAGGCACAACTTATGAACATCCCAAAAAATATTTCAATGCCTGTCTTTAATATCAAATATTTAAGTGCGTGTTTTCAATATTAACATTTAACTTTAGCCGACTAGTATTGGGGCGGACTGAAGAAGGGGCAGGGGTGCTGCTGCGCCCCGAAATTTTTGAACCTTTTGATATATAGGGTGTTAAATTGTTTACATCGAGAGAAGTTGGGGATTAGATAGGTACTCTCGTCTCCTGAAAAATATGGAAGAATATAAATATGGGGGGCAATGTGGCAAGTGCTTAAGAAATTAGGGACAAATTGGTGGTTCTCCCTTTAGCTTTAAGCAACTGCTTAGAATATAGGAAACGCCGAAACGGTGATGATTTTTGAGTTTCCACTCCTCCAAAATCCCAATCTCGGCAAGTCCAAATCAAGGACCAAAATCACAAACGTTCAGAGGAGAAGCTTGAGTCGAGTTGCTTGGATGACGTTGACGTCGCGAGTCGCGATGACCTCTGCACTCCACACTTGACACTCCACAGCTCCACCTGAGCCTAAGCGCCTTTTCTTTCGGCTACTGCTCCGCGTCTCTGTTCTGTTGTTTGTCCATATTCACAATTCGCGAATCGCATCACGGCACCAGAGGCCCGCTGCTGCCGCTAGCACGCCAAGCATCCTCCATCTTCCTCGGTTCCTCCGTTCAATTCCCCTCCTAAGTCCCGATCACAAATCAATTTGCCTGCCTGTGCCTGGTAACTTTAACTTAAGTTATTAATTGTTTAAATAATTTGTTACTATTTGTCAAATTTTGCTTTGAATTTTATCTTATCATTATCTAATTGAGTGATTGTCTAATTATTTAAATGATATTTATATGTAATTGACTCTGCTATGAAAGAATAATAACCGAACATCCGAATAGGAACAAACACATAACAGAAAAATTTGCTTTCAAATTCATGCTTTGTGAGTAAAATGTGCAAAAAATTACTGAGATTTTTCAAGTTTTGACATGCGTATGAATAATGAATAATTATGAAAATTGCTGGGATTTTTGTTAGTTATCCCGTTTGTATGCATATACATAATCTAATTATGATTTATGAGTTTATTATTTGGTTATGCAATGCACATACATAATTTGTTTTGTTTTCTCTTTTTAACTATGGCTGGCAAACAAAAAACGATATCTTTTTTTTTTTTTTTCCAGAGAAAGACTCTACCAGAACCACCACCAGAATGTATGAACTGTATTATTTTGTTTGTACAAAGATTGTATAAATTTGACAAACTTTTTCAATCCCGCCCCCCGAATGAAAATTCCTAGTTCTGCCACTTGACTAGTACTTTCCTTCTCCTTCAACTCACCCCCTTCTGGCGTCCCTCTCATCCTTCTTTGTTGTTTCCAGCCAGATTCGGATTAGCTGGTTCTCTTTCAATTTTTTTATTGTTTGATTGGTCTTATCCAATGTTATCTATTGAATTTCATAGTTGATACAATTCTTTCAAATCTTGGTGTTTTAGGGTAATTCAAGGCTCTTATAGGTAAATTTTCAATTAAAAATGGAAAACAATGGATCTAGGTTTTCTCTTAGATTCACTAAAATTTCAGCTCTATTAGGGTATACCTATGTTTGACAATAGACATTGAGGTGATTGTATAGAATAAAGTCAGTCTTTATTTTTTTTAGGTTTTATAGGTAATTTTTTTATTTTCATAGATAGTCTTGATCAGGTTTCTGATGCTTGGTTGGTTCTTGCACAACTTAGTTATTGTTTGTTTGGTTTAGGCTTTTTTTCCATTTATTTGTGAATTTTGTACTCCAAATTTATTTTGGCTTACCTGAAAGGTTCAGCTTGATCCACTTTTCTTCTTTTTATTCGGTGTCATAAGAACAAATAGTCTTTTTATAGCCAATTTTATATTTTTGTTGTTCCTTAAAATCTTATACCGTCGTTGATTTATAAAATGCTATTTGACCCACTTTTAATTGGAATGAAGCATTTTTTTGTAAAAAGAAAATAAAAAATCAGCATCACAAAATAGGGAAAGTTAATTATCTGGTTTTTAATATCAAATATTTAACCATTTCTCTTAAAAAAGATGTCAAATATTTAACTGATCCATTTGGGCCATAATGTAGTGTTTTCTTGTTAACAACAATATAAATATATAATACCTAAAAAATAATGGCTAGGTGTTCGGACATCCCCTGCCAAGGCTGGGGTTCGAATCTCCACAAGTACATTGTGCACCCCTCTACCAATATACGGCTTGAGGTCATCCAAATTTTAAGAAGTAGATATATTTTCTATTAACTTTGATAACTCTCTAAATGCCCTAATATACTTGTACATACTTTTGAGTAACAAAAAAAAATAACAAAAAAAAACAAACAAAAACAACAATACAAAATGTGCAATTAATCTAGGAAGATGCCAGATACACATACCAGCCACATATCAATATTGTAAAAACCAATTTTTATCTGCAAGACTAGGATTTATATACTACCATACCCACCAACAATTTAGTTTTGAACATCTATGACCCATCAATAAAAGTGACAAGACACTAATCTCACCCAAAAGTTATAAAGCCGTTTTCCTGACATTATTGAAAATGCAACTGTTTCTGCTTCTCCATATTACCCATGCTGGAATACACACCACTGTGTGTGTCCGTTTGGAAACGAGGACAGGAGCCGACGATAAATAAATTTTACCCATACCGCAGGGTCAAATCAACCATACAAAACGGAGTAATTAAAAAGTCACTCCTATCTTTTGCTTGGTTAATTTAGCCTCTCCCCCAACAACTAGTTTTGACAGGAGAACCGATTTTCGCTTTGGAATGGCGTTGAAGTTGATGGACAAAGGCAGAGCTAAATTAAGAATTTCATCGCGAGGAAGAGGGAGCCCTCTTGGACTCTGGAGTCGTGTTTCTAGCACCGATTCGTTTAATCAAATCTGGTCATCCACGTGGCCCGCAAATTTTCCACTTTTTCTAATCAATGACAATGACGAGGAGCATGCCTCCGCAATTAGAGAAGTTACTTCTATCGTACTTCCCCGTTTAATATTTGAGCCAATTCGTCTTTAACTTAACGCAATTGATTTATTTTTATTTTTATATTTTTTTACTTAAAATTAATTTTATTTAAAAGTTAAATATTATATATATACAATAATCTATTTAAAAGTAAATTTTCATATTGTTGTTAAATTTTAATAAAAATTATATTTTTAATAAATTATTACACCTATATGATATTTAATTTTAATTAAAATTAGTTCCAAATCAAAAAAACGTAGGAATTTTAAAGTCAATTTACTTAAGTTAAAACAAATTGGGTGATAATGTTTACAACAATTTTGAATGGTTAATTTAACATAAAAAACAAAAGCTTGATTTTAATTCATAGATCGAAAATTTTTTGTCATTTATTTGATTAGAGACATTTTTGAATCAGATGAGAGATATTCTGTACATATCAACATACTTCCATTTGGTTTTGTGCACGAAAAATTTTAACTGATGTTAATTAATTTGATTGGATTTAAATGCATGAAACAGTTTCTATTTGGAACCGCTTTTCTATCCTTAATATCATTAATTTGAAACATTTTTAACAGTGCTAACTACTAACTATAAGCTTTTTTCGTATATAAGTAGTAAGTATTAATTTTAATAAACTGATTAGTTGATGAGGGTATCATGACGAGGACCTGATGCTGTATAAATGCATTTATGGCTTGCAATGAAAATTCAACAAACTTATAGAATATTAATTGGCAGCATCGATAATGAACTCTTTATCTGATGTATATAATATATAGTTTCAAATAGAGGCAAGATCGCTGTACAGGCTTATAATTAATTAGTCGGGGGAGTGGAGGGTTTAGGTAGGCGAATGACCGGGAAATTTCTGTTTAATGGGACAAAATCAAGTGACTGTAGAGACACATGAATGAGATCTGTAGGCTTCGGTCCAAAGCCAACATTAACCTAACGCTTTGTCCCCATGCGAGCCTCGAGTTTGAAAGAGTCCGACGTTACAAAAGAGAGTTAAGAAATAAAATGATCATGACGTGAGTTTTTCCTAATACTGATTCTATTAGTTTTTCCCCAAGCTGGGGCAAAAACGTGTGACCTTTTTGGTCAAATCTTAAGAAATTAGGGCTTGAAAATGACTTTTAGTTTTTTTCCTAATCAAGTAAGGTTGGTTTGGTTCATTCAATGATACATGATAAATTTTTATGAACTTTTTACTCACCAAACCTAAGAAGATAAAAAAGAACGTTACTTACTTATTTTTTTTATATTGTACATTTCATCTGTTGTTTTATTATTAGAACGCGAGATTTATACATAGTCCATCCTAGTAATGTAGATACACTTTACTACTTTAGGATGATTTTTTAACGGTAACGAGAAACTTTTCGAGTTTTTTCAGTCAAACGTTGCATTTACATGTAATAAGAGAAAGTTGGATTGAAATTCTGATTCGCCCCCCCCCAAAAAAAAACAGAGAAAGTTGCATTCGAAAAGAATTTCTAATTTCGTTACGAACAATGTTGCCAAATAAATTCTAAAAACAAATATATATATATTTAATACTCAAATTAAAAACTTGAACGAGCTGAAATGGTCGAGCAGCCCACAACGCAGTGGTCCAATTAATTGGGTCGAGCAGTCGAACCCATTTTAGGCCCACCCTAGGCAGTTAGGGCTGGCTCGTCGTGGTGAGTTTTTAAACAGGTTAAGAGCTTGACCCAATAACATGGAAATGTTTTTACTTTTTTTTTTCGTAGTCAGAATCAATAACATGAAAACATTTAGGTGGATTTCAAAATCAATGGCGCCATAATGTATAATATAGCAGTTATTCCGTGTATTAAGTGCAGCACGATATACTGTTAGTTAAGCTTTTATTTACAAAAAATGTTACTATATTTAGAACAATATTTTTTTATGAAATAAATATCATTTTTTATAAGACTGTTACTATGCCCAGAATAATATTTCTTATAAAATAAATTATATTTTATGAAAAATTAAATTTATATAAATAAAATAATAATTTTTATTAAATAAAATATTATTATTTCTATGAAAATATTTTTATAAAAAAAAATAATATTTATGAAAAAACAAATTTTTATAAATAAAAAATATTTCTTATTGAATGGAACTACGTTACTTACGGAACAATGTTTTTCATGAAGTGAATAACGTGGCTCCTCGAGGTTTGTAGAGGTGGAGCTATGTAGTTGTCGTCTCGAAACAACAAGAGTTGGAAAAGATCATTTTGGCTCTTCTCGGTCAATCATCGATCACATCCTCACAGTTCCCTGGCAATGTTACGGTCAACAAGAGCCATGACTGGGCTGCCTTTTATTGGTTGATCAAAACCACGTGCCTACTAGAAAAGAAGTCGTTTGGTTCTTAACTGTAGAATCCCTAGTTGCATGTTTACTATGAAGTCTCTAGCCGAGCACAATCGAGAGGTCCATGCACAAACCTTATCTAAAAGAGGCAACATTGCCCCCATCTTGAGGCAGTTTATTTGGTTGGGCTCAGGGATAGGTGCAGTGGCGGATCCAGGATTTTTGGTTCGGGGGGGCAAGCCCGGAGGAGAGTCGGCGGAGCCCGGAGGAGAGAGACGACGTCGCAGTTAGGTAAAGCTGTAAATTGAGACTAATTTATACTAATTCAAAGATCAAGGAGCAAATCATACGAGTTTAAAACGTTTGAGGACTAATAGTGCATTTTGGCCATTTTAGAATATCCCTTAATGTAAAGGGAATAACTACTCACTGGGTCCCTACTTTGTTCATAGCCTACCTTATTGCCCCCCCATCTTTATATTTTACGACAATATTTGGGGGGCAAAATGCACACACAATCCTTAACTTTTAACAAAATCATCAAATTAATACCCCATATTTACGTTTTTCCAAAATTCCGGGGGGAACACCCCCCCCCCCCCAGCAACACGTAGCTTCGCCCCTGGATAGGTGGTGTGAGATAGCATGGTCAGATCGTTTGTTGTGACAAATAGATCAAAGGGTAAGGTTGAGGTCAGTGTGAAGCTCGAAAGAGCATAGAAATGATAATAGAGAGTGAATGGTAAAATTGTAAATAGTAAAAAATTATGAGTGCATATCCTACACCAGGTGTAAGTTATTCTTAGTTTTTATGATGTTACAATAAGTAGTTTCTGCATTTATAAAAAAATTATTTTAATTTTTTTTCTTTAAGTTTCACAATAGCATCATTTAATACATGTTGTGGTTTCCATGCACCCATTGGATTTAAGAAGCTTCATTTTAACCTAGTGGAGGACCTATGTAGGGGCAGAGGTTCCACTGCCCTCCCAAAATTTTTTAAAAAATTTAAATAGAGGTACTTAATTGATTAATTTAAGAGAAATTAGGGACTAGAAATGTATTTTTTCCCCTAAAAAATAATGAAAGAATATGAAGATGGGGGGCAGTGAGGTAGGCGCTAAATAAAGTAGTAACTAAATGAGTAATTATTCCCTCTAACCTTAAATATATATTAAAATATGGCCTAAATGCACCATTAGTCCTCCAAATTTTTCAACTTGTACAAGTTACACCCTAATCTTTGAATTAGTATGACTTAGTCCCAATCTCCTGCTTTGTCTCGCCATGATGCCGTCCCTCTTCCCGGGCTTAGTCGACTCTCCTTCGGGCTTCCCCTCTAAGTCAAAAATCCTGGTTTCGCCACTGTTTTAACCTTAGGCTAGGAAAATTTGTACTTATACTTCTTAGGGATGACACAAGAATATTGCTTTGTGTTGAGTAAAACTTATATGTGTGTGTGTGTGTGTGTGAGAGAGAGAGAGAGAGAGAGACAATTAAACAAGTCTAGATAGAGAAGCTTTGTCCTCTCTCTGAACTCAAATTTAAATTCTTTCTGACTCATCATTTCTCCTATTGTGTTAGCCGATTCTGGCTTCTGGTCGGTTATCAATCGATTTTCCGTTTGTTGATGGGATAGTAGTACCAATCTGGATTAGGAGGAAGGCTTGGTTTACAGTAGAAAAGAAATGATTTGACCTCACTTTTGGAACTAGAAAATCTAGGAATGTGTTGAGATTATTTGAATCGGGGATATATTTTAGTTCATTTGTGGAACTAGAAAAAACTCGTCATTGTGGAATGAATTGAGAAGATTAGAATGAGGTATCAAGGATTATTGACGGTTGGTTGGTATTTCTTAGTTTATGTAGCAGGGTTTTAATTAGTGGAATTGGGGTTGGGAGTTCTTTAGATTTTTGAAGTAGGGGTTTTAAAGTGATGGTGAGGGATTTGGGGTGCTTAGGGGATTTTAGGTTGTTTTTTATAATTTGGTTTATGTTTGCCCTAATTTTTTGCTGGAGCTTCTGGTATTTATCCTTTTATTAATAAATTTTTCGCCGTCTACGCGCGCATGTATGTATGTATAGAGGGTTCCCTCTGGCAGCGGTGAACCCATATGGTAAAACCGAGGTAAGTTCTATATGGGACACAGCAATTGGATTCTGGATGAAATGAAGACTCTTGAGAACATATTTGTTCAGAGTAATATATTTGTCATCTCTGATGGGTCATATGTTCCTACAGCTTTTCATCGAAGAGATTTGTCGTGATGTCTACAACTCTGACCATGAATATGGAAAATCATATTGCTAATTAGATAGTTCAACCGTGTTGGCGCACAAGTCGCTATTGGCAGGCGAGGCGACCAGAATGACTATTGATTATGAGATGAAAGATAGCAGGAGTCATTCTGATTCTTCTAGCCTCATGTTTGCAGATGACATCTTATACTTGAACTAATGTTTTTGTTACCTATGAATCCGTATTCAGATGAGTTTCTGAATAATTGCTATATATTTGTTAATTTAACTGGTTAATTTCAAGTTTTAAACAATGTTGAAAGCACTTACTGTTGTCGACTACCTTAATGCTAATTACTTTCTTTGGCCTTTGTAACAGGGGTAATAACCAATATTCAGCTGTCTGCTTCTCAGGTTCGAGATTATTATATTCATGCGGTTGATCTGGCCTCCATTAGAAAAATTAGATATGATGCAAAAAATAGGTATGCGTCCTGTAATTTGTCAAAACATGACCAGCAACCTATTCTTATATTTTGTGTTAAATGGATCGAGTTGGCAACTAATTACTTTTAAGTGGTCAAATCTTGCTCCATAAATTGCCTATTGGAGCATTACGCAATTGAACAAGAAGCATTTGTGAATTATTTAATGATAATACGTCCTGCTCCCTCACGCATATCCACTAGTGTCTGTGTTTTTTATTTCTGCAAATTTTACACGTTCGCAGATGTTTCTATTTTGTTGTTGACATGTCTTCATTATTTTATACAGTTTGTGAGGCGTACAACTTAGGCACAGATATAGAAACTTTAGTTAATTAGTTCTCTAGATGGCCGGTGGATTTGAGAAGGTATAAGCTACGATTATACACTTTGGAATATAATTCTCTATATATGTATACACTTGTATTAGTTGCCAACGGAGGAATCGATTTGGTGATATTTACTTCAGTAGAATCCTGCATTATTAATGTCTTTGTGTATACTCATTGTTGAGTAATTGCATTCACTAAGCTAAAGTGGTGATATTGTCAATAAGAAAAACGCAAGACTTGAGCAAAAACCTATTCAAACTATAAGTCAGATGTATGATATTTCGGAAACCGAAAACGTCCCGCTAACCTGTTTCCTTATCCTTAGTTCTGAAGCCACCAGCAATCTCATTCCAAAATCATCGGTTTATCTAATATATTGAGAAATTAATTCAGATCATTTTCCTTCTATTAACTAATTTCACTCGTAGCTTCCAAGAGCACGTATTTCTTTCTCTTCTTTGATGCTCAATTGAGACCTTTTTATTTATTTATTTATTTTATTTTTATTGGGATGGCTGACATGAAATAATGACAACTAATCTTTTGGATATAGCAGAGTCAAACAATGGCATAGTTGTCTTATTAAGCTGATGAATGGCTGGAAATGAGTTACTCAAGGGGTAAGTTTAATGGCCTTTACCCTTCATATCTATATATATTTTTATAATCTAACATTGCACTTTATAGCAAAAAAATAAGTACAAATATATCAAATCTCTTATATTCTCTCTAAAATTGGAGATATGTATAAATCATATATTTAATATGTAGAAACTTGATGTACAAAGAAAGTACGAGATTTTGTATAAATAATGTGTAATATATGTACAAATAAGATCATATATATATATATATATATATTACCAATATATTTAATAGTATGCATAAGTTCAATATCCCATAAAAAACAGGTGTGAACATGTTAAATTTTATTTCTCACAAAAATAAAAAATATGTACACATTGAATGACAAATACGTATAAAACTTGATATATAAAGCAAGTAACAGATATGTACAAAACATATTACACATATGTACAAATGAAATCAGAGATATGTTGTAGATATATTATAGATATGTTACATTTGTTTATATCTTAATACGAAGATAAGAAATCTCATATAAATACGATTTGAATATTAGGAGAAGAAACTAGCTTTTTGAATCCTAAGGCAATATTGTAAGCTTTAGACAAACTTGAGATGGTTTACATAGTTTGGCTCAAAAGAGAAGGAGGGAATTGGCTTTCAGCTTCGGTAAGATCGCCATTGTTACCTTAACTTCTAGGTGTCGCCATCGCCCCAACCTTGTTGTCCTCAAGTCGTAAATCCTCTCCTGACTTCACTATATTCAAAGGAAGATGAGTCGGTGATTTTCGACATCAATCTTACCACTACCATTGTGACATCACCAATGGTTACGTGATACCTAAAAATGATGACCCTGACTGATGTGCGACAGTGGCAAGGGAGAGGATGACATGATGGTGGTTTGATTGAGAAAAAAAAGAAAAATAATAAGAATTAGGCAAAGTAAATTTCATGAATGGTCACTAACCTTTAGTCATTGTTTCCTTTTAGTCTCTAACCTATTGAATATTCTATTTTAGTCTTAAATCTATTAAAAACGTTTCATTTTAGTCTTAAATCTATTCAAAATGTTTTATTTTGGTTACAATTTGATGAAATTTGTTAACTCAAAGTATTTTTCTGATAAAAATTTTTTAGATCATAATTTAAACTATCATTTAATTGTTTTACAATAAATTTAATTTGTATAATAATTTTTTTACAATTAATGAAAAATTTAAATTATTTTTTTCTCTGTAAATTAAACTTATTTCATTCGAACAGAAAAAACTACTAATTTAAATTATCTATTTATTGTCCAAAAATATTAAACTATTTAAATTTATTAAAAGACAGTTACCGAATATTTAAATTAGAACTTTAAAAATTTATGTTAGACAATTATTATGAGTTAATGAATTTCATCTAGTGAGGGATCAAAATGAAATAATTTTAATAGGTTTAGGACAAAAATAGAACATTCAATAAGTTAGAGACTAAAAAAAAAAAATAATGACTAAAGGTTATGGACCATTTAATACAATTTACTCGAATTAGATAGTATATAATACTCCTTCCGTCCCAATTTAAATGAAACATTTTTCTGGATATAGAGATTAAGGTGTATATAATTTTTGTTATTTTTTATATAGTAAGAGTTTAAATAATAATTAAAAAAATATTCTTTTTTTAGATTTTCTATAGTGAGAGATTGAGTGAAAATTAAAAAAAATTATTTATTAGGTTTTGTGTAATAAGAGTTTAAATATGGGTAAAAAAGGTAAATTAATTGTTTAAAATTTTTTAAAAAAGAAAATATTTCAAATTTTTTGACATATCTAAAAAAAAAATACATTCCTTCTAAATTGGGATGAAAGAAGTATAAGACAATTCCATTAAACAACTAAAACAAGTCATCGTAGTAGACAAGTTGACCGAAGTCTTGACCACGCTAAGTAATTAGCATAGGTGCCCAACCGGCGGTCTGACCGGTCGGGTCGAGCCTGATTAGACAACACTGTCACTGACCGAAAGTGCGGATAGCCGGTCCAGAGAGCTGCAGGCAATTGGGTTGGTAATGGTCGGCGCCACTTTGCCGTTACGGTCCTCTCCTCACCTTCAAAACATAAGTCGGATCCTATAACCTGCAAACAATCCGGACACACGCACGCTGACGCTTCTTGAGTAGTCCTTTAAACTAGAGTACCGGACACACCCTGCCTCTCTCGCTCCAACGCTCTCGTCTCCACCTCCCATTTTCTTGTTCAAATCCAACCTCTTCTGCCTCCACTCCACTGACCAATTCCTGCAGGTTCCATTAATACCATCCCCTCGCAATTCGCAAATTCCTTGTTCCATGTATCTCTTCAATCTTCCTTCCTTCTTATCTGGTTATTTGATTTTGTCTCGGAGATTTTCAGAGAAGAAATGTAGGTTGTGCACCATTTCTTTGATCCAGTTCACCCCTTTAATTTTCGCCAGCATTTCTCTGAAATGTTGTGTTCTTTTCCACTATGGTATAATTTTCATTGTGTCCTTGTAATCCATTATACTTGCTTACAGTTACAAATCTAACTAATTCCTGTCCGAATTCCTCTAGATCCCCAAATAATAAGGAATACTACGGTCTGTACTATACCCTGTAGTTTGGTTGTGAGTAGTGGTGATACAATTCCTTTGAGACAGAGTGGATCTTCTTCTGAATTTAAATGGTTTTTTTACTGCTACCTGACCTGTATTGATGTCATCATTTTATGATTGGCCTTCTAATGTTGATAGGCGAACAACATTTGTGACACAGCAACCTTTGGAGACAGGGTTGTCCGCATGGAGAAGGGGAAGTATAATTGTCAAGGATGTTGCTTCTCTTTTCTAAGGCCTAGAGCTTTGATCTTATCCATAATGGAACTTCCGCATTTCTTTTTAATTTTGCATTCTTATTGTTTACTAGTTTAAGGCTTATGCAGATTGGAGGTCGGATGCTTCAACTACTCTAGCATCTAATACACCTTGTTGTCACCATATGGTACTTGGGACGGGGTATATATAGTGCACCTGAAGGCCATCTTATCTCTACTCGGGTATTGGCGAAATACCAGTCATTGGAAGTCCACAAGCTTAAATATGCAGCTGTCGTCGTTGAAAGTGAAGATGCTCACCACACTGCAAAGATTATTGAACTTGTGAAATGGTTAGCAGCTATTGGTGTACGCCGTGTTTGCCTCTGTGATGCTCAAGGTGAGAATTCCTTGGTAAAGATGAAGGTGTAGGTTAAGTTCCATGAAACTTGCAAACTTCCTTTATTTATTTACTTGTTCAGCTTTTTGTTATGCTTTTTCTTTTGTTTGCTCGTTTGCTTATTCATTTCTTTGTTTCTTTGTGGTTTTAGGGATACTGAAGAGATCAAAGAACTTCATTCTGGCAAACCTAAGTGACGCCAAACTGTTTGAGGTCCTTGAAATTTATAGATAAAAATTACTTGGAACAATTATCTTGCTAGATGATGTACTATTGTATCTTAAAAGGGATTATGCAAATGAAGAGTGGGTTTTTCATGTAACATGTTCATTTGTTTTTAGCAGATGGTAAAAAAATTGTTTCTTTTTTCCAGTTGTCAGTAGAAAATGTTTATCTTCCTTATCCAAGGTTGAGTTTGCGCAATCTAATAGTGTTGTTTTCTTTTTCTGTTTTTTGAGTTTCTCCATCATCAGTCTACTTCTAGCCTAGAATTTACTCTGGTGGCCTTCGTTGTCTCTCCTACTTAAGTTTTTTGAGTTGTTCCATGTGCCTCTTGGCTCTAATCGATTTAATATATAGGGTTTCATGTATAAGCAATGATACAAGACTATCTTCTGGTGCCTTGCTCTTGTAGGAAGCCCTTGAAAATGATTTGCTTCTTGACAAAGAATGTATCACTTTGGAGTTGGTGTCTCTCAGATGGCAAGGGAGCAGTTGCGAAGGCAGCCAATGTACTGTTTATGAAATACTCAGAATCATGTGCCCTCTGGGAAAAGCCAGGAAGATCAAATCTTTACAGAAGCTAGCATGGCAGAGTCTCTGAAACTTGTTGGTGTGTGCTGGGAATTTGCTTTAAGTTATAGCCAACTCTAAACATTTAAAATTTTATATTGAGCTTTTGAGTATGAATTTTTTTTTCTCCCAGGTTGCAGAGGGCCAGAACCTGATCTTTTACTGGTTTATGGTCCTGCTAGGTGCCACTTAGGCTTCCCTGCACTGAGATAGTGTACGCATACTGAATCAATATGCCAACATTATTGTTTTGTTGACCATATTATATTCCAAGTGAACATTTTATGCAAGTAATATCCATGTAGCTAGAGTTCTGGAATATCTACTGGTCCCTATTCGTGTAGCAGTTTATTTAGGGCCGTAAATTGTCTGATTTCATGGTTTCTTATTTGATTTATATGGTTTCATTCCTGTTCTTTTTTTCAGTTTAATTAAAATATCTATTTTCCATATGGATAATAGTGCCTAAGAAAATGGTGTGGTTCCTTATATATAGAACTATACTAGGTGGATCGGCTGCAAGTTGCAGCGGCAATTTGTTATTTAGGCACTTAATTATAAATAAGCAAAATTTATTGTCTAGGAAGACAAAAGAACAATATTTCAGGGACGCAAATACTGCAAATCAGGGAGTAAATTGTCTGAAGGAAAAGTATGAGGACCAAAAAACATAAAGTACAATGTTATAGGGACTTTTTATGATTTTTCCATTTTTTGTCTCAGGCCCTCTCTAAAAGGGCCTGGTTAGTATTCATCATTGGCTCGAAAAACTGTTATTTTAGTATATACGAGGTACGTTGACCCACACGATGCAGCAGTTATTTTTTTACAATAAATTTAGTATGAAAAATTTAAATAATAAATAATTAAAAATATGAGAAATTTTGATTAAAGATGAACTAACCTAAATAATAGCTAAAATCAGGTAAATAGAAACATAACATCATATGTATTTTGAAATAATGTATAATTTTGTCTTTAAAAATAATTCACTAAAAATTTTCCTCTTTTATCAACTTAAACTCTAATTTTTAATATCATTGAAAATTTTATTTAGAAAAATTTACTTTCATTTGTAGCAATTATGGACCAAATTATTTTATTAAACTATAGAAAACAATTTATACTGCAAAATGTAATCATGAATAACAAAATAATATGATTGAAACACAAAATTGTGGTTAATTTATGTTAATAAATTTACAATTTAACCATTAACTTAATAAAGATAAAAATAATAAAAAATAATATTAAAACCAAAATCAATTAGAACCATAGCCAGAAATAGGTAAATTATAATGATTAAAGTTTTATTTTAAAAAAAATAAAGAAAAGCAACAAAAAAGTTTGAACCAAGATAGAAAATAGAAAAATATTAGGTGTTAAATGCTTAACAATTGACTTAATGAATGTAAAAAATGTCTTAACACAAAAATAAATAAATTATGATAATCAATGTCTTACTTTGAAATATAGTACATAAAAACAATAAAAATTTTGGGGACCAAGAAAATAAATAGAAAGAATCTAGCTAAATATTTATTAAATTTGAGGACCAAAATAAAACATGGATGTAAAATAGGGACTAACCTGGAAAAGAGTAGAAGCTTAGGGATTAAATTGACATTTAATCAGACAACCTAAAACTGGAGAAATTCAAAATGGGCCCTAAAAAATGTGAGCACCTTATGAAAAGGGATTCAAACTTAAGAAATGGTCAATTGTGTCTAAAAAGGAAAAAAAATATTTATCTTCAATAATGAACAATGAAAATGACTTTTAGAGGTAAGTGATGTATGTGGGACCAATGCACTATATAAGTAAATTCTATATCAATATTAGCTGTAATATAATCAATATAAGTTATTGATGGAACAATGCAAATAGATAAGACTTACCTTGATATTAAGTAAAATCTAAGTATAAATAATTATAAACATACAGAGTAGTCAACTAAAGATGTATTTGTTTAGTGTCAAAAAAATATTAAAGATAACAAATGAAAAATGATTAAAGCAATTATATTAATCAATTTAATAAAACCATTAAAAGAAAGAAAGTTTCTGGCATTCATAATATAGGATAACATTGCATAATATACATGTGTAGGTTTTCAAGATTTGTATTCACTAATGAATTAGTAATAAAATAAAACCTTTTAAGAATCGTGTACTCGTGCATAATACAAATTGTTCACTTATTCCAACTAATCAAATCTCTAAATCAAATATGTGTAAAACTCTCATACATTATGAAAAGTGTGAATTTGTTTCAACTAATTAAAATTTTGATTCAAACCTATATAATTAAAACTCTGAGTCGAATCATGCAAAATAAAAAATTTTGATATTTAATATGATTAATAAAAGTATATCCTTCATTTTCATTTAAGGTTTTATCATCTTAAATTTAAATATATCATCAAAAATTTTATTTTCCTAAAAGTTCATGTCAGGTATCTAAGAGCCTGCCACACCCATGATCAAGGATCGAGATAGTCATCTTCCATTCTCCTTAAAATCTTTTGACTTCTAGTATATACAAAAATTCTAATTAGCAAAGGGGAAAAAAATTTTATGACAGATCATGAAAGTTGAGTATCATTATGGTGGAAATATTATATCCAAGGACTAAAGGAGACATTTGACCATTCTGCAGGAGAATAAAAAAAATTAAAACGGTGGCGGGACGTGTCAAAAAAGGAAAAAAGTACTCTTAGGTCCCTATAATGTTTACTTTGGCTAGTATTATTCCCCAATCTTAATGATATGATAATCATGTCACCATCAGCAATTGTCACCGTCAGCAAATGGTCAACCCTCTATCTGGCAACAGCAGGCGAAAGTGGGGGAGCATTTTGGCAGACGTAAAATATTCAGGTACTGCATGTAACTGAGAGTTACCCATTCCCTACAAGACTTAAGCGTTCAAGTCTTGCTATTTTGCCATTTCACACATATGGGACCCTTGACGTGCATGAGATATGGCTTATTAATGAAGGCTATCTACAAATTCACAATGACTCGCCAAAACTACGGTAAGTGTTTTTCTTCTCTTACTCCTGAGAAGCGTTCGTTCTGATGAGACAAAGGGCCGCTTAAGAGAAATTCCACCCATGATGGCATACAGAAGCGCGCCTGTTGTGCGCCGTTTATCATATAATGTACTAAAATTTTTCTTCTTCCAACAGGTAAATTAAAGGAACCCCCTTCCTTGAGCTGTGGTTCTGTAAATACATCGTTCGAAGGGCAGAACAGGCGCGGTTCTCTGGATTTGGCGAAGTGGCTTCCTTTTCCCTGTGTTTCCTGTGTTGTTTGTAATTGTCATTCTCAAGACTTCTCGTTAACTTCGGGCATTTTTGTGGCAAAAACAAAAAAAAACTATGGGCATTCAACATTGAACATATCTGGTACTGCTTTATTTGATCGATGGGCATTATCAGGCGCTAACTTAGGAGTTATCTGATTGTTGCATATCAAAACTCCCGGTAACTAGGTCCATAGCTTCATCAATTGCTGTTCTTCAAGATGACCTGGCAGTATATGGATGACAAAGTGGGGCCCCTTCGAGCTCTGCCTAAATATAGACTAGCTACAACATCTTTCTCCAAAACAAAAGTGAAACAATGAATTGATTAATTCAGGGCAGCCTAACAGATAATATATACCGTCTTACTGTAGTATCTGCATGCATGGTGATTTACATGCACTGGCTGAAGATAAGGTTACAACAGCAGATTTGAATGAAACATTGAGTTGGTAAACTCTGCCTTGAACTCTGGGAGCATTTGGCGACACATTATGTGCAAATGCACGTATTAGTACTCTGTTTCCAGTACACCATCAATGAATCCGATCTCCATTGCCTGGCACAAGCACATGAAACGGCCAAAACCACCAGTTACTCTTTTTGTACGTCTCTTACCCTTCTCTTCCACGTTTGTTTTTATTCTAATGTCACTTATTAAGTTCATGGTCAAGCTGAGATATGAAAGTAAATCAATGTTCAGGCAGCAAATGCAAAGTTTTGGAATTAATCAGATTTCTGCAGGAAAATGCCATTTTCATCTCCAACCCCAAGTGTTTCACTTTTTAACTATGCTAGGCTACGCACTATCAATCACTCCCACATAAGCCCATAGTCTCCACAACAATGACCCCATCTTCTTTCCTTTTTGCTATTACCCCCCCCCCCCTCTCCCTCTCAAACAACCCACAAAAAAAATAAAAAATAAAAAATAAAAAATAAAACCCTTTCACCCTTAGTGCTGTATATATACACAGCATTCATAGTTGCAGTGCTTATACCTTAAGTTTGCCAGGAAACAAGGATCAAGCAAAATTACCTCAGCAGGAGAAAGGTAACAGTCTCGTTCCGTGTATAATTGCACTTTTTTTAGTGGTTGGCCAGTAAAAGCAGCATACATTTTATCAATTTTCTGTTAAAAAGCATCAGGTAAATAATATATGAATAAAGGGATCAATGTTAGAAGTAAAACACCTAGTGAAGAATCATGACTCATAAAGGGGAAATATTACATGGCGAGATCTAACAACTTCATCTACTTGACGTCTTACAGCCTCCGCATTACCCTGGACACATGTAGAAAGCATTTTTAAACAACTAATGAATGTATTAACTCACAATTTCTTATTTATTAATTAATGGGCAAACATGTCGGACTATAAATTCATATGTATACAGGAGGAATAAAAGATGAATAATATTGTCCATTGTTAAGGTTAAATAAGAAAATGATGACATTTGTTGTTTTAATTCTTCTATATCTAAGCAATAAAAAAAAATTCTTTTCTAGAATGAACCATGATATCAGATCATACCCCACAACCACTCATTGGTTGATGTACCATAATACGTGCATTTGGCATTGCATAACGCATTCCCTTTTCCCCACCAGCAAGAAGAATTGCAGCTGTGCTGGCAGCCACTCCAAAACAAACTGTACCAACCTTGGGCTTTATCTGAAATTAAAAATAAAAGAAAACAAATACAATACAATACTTCCATAACATTTCAGCATTTGAGTGAAATGAAAATACCATTGCCTGAATTTTCACTGGGAGAAATGTAAAACTGAAACAACACCCACAGAAAGTTAAGCAGCCAAAAGCAACAGTTTCATGTATCAAGTGTTAACTGGACCAAAGAGAAGTATAATTGTTGCTTGATTGATCAAGTAGTCTACCAGTCATATGCAAAAGTTCTTCCAAAAATTCATACATATAGATAGGTAGGCATGCACCATTATCTTCATATTATTTATTCCAACAGTTACTCTCCACATTGCTTTGTTCATTATTCACATCTCCATAATAGGTGCAGGAACCCAACAGTGGCTGGGCATGTGTTTTGCAAAACAGGAAAGAAAGAGAAAATCACAGTAAGCTTCCTCCAAAAGAATCGTCTCTGGTATTCAGCTCAGTTATGTTAGGTTAACATGTATGGCCACGTCAGAAAAGAATCAGCATCAGTTTCTAACATCAGTCTGGAAATTAGAATACAAATTTCGAACAAAAATTCACCGTTAGTTTGAGAAGTGTTCAAAAGAAATAACAGATTTCAGTGACAAGTCAAGAGGTAAATGTCTTTCACCAGAAAAATCAGTTTCTGTGTTGCAGGGTGCAGTACTAATGCAATCAAAGAGAGTAAAAACATACCCAAGACATGCAATCATAAATTGCTAAGACAGAATATATGCTTCCGCCAGGACAGTTCATGTACATCAAAATATCTGCATCCTCATCAATCGCTGCAAGAGTTAGAAGCTGTGAGATCACTCTCTGAGCAACCTGGGAATTGACTGGCTGCCCAAGGAAGATTATCCTATTCCTCATTAATATGGTGGAAAGGTCCAAAGCTCCCGCTGGAGTCATTACTGCTGGCATTATAGGTGGATTATCTGTTTTTGCTTCTATTAAACCATTGCTGTTCAACAACAATCCAATGTAAATAGATCTTGAAAAAGCAAAGACCAAGCTTGTTCTAAACTAACATAAAAAATGTCTCTCCATATTTTAAACTAGGTAAGGATAGGGAACAATGATAGCCGAACTTCAAGAGTGCCCTGGACAACTACATACTTTTGACCTTTTATGAGAGTTGAACCGACTTGAGCATCAGAGGATTTTCCCCAAACACAGGACTCCGGGGCTCCCTAGCGCTTGTCTTTGCTTGCAGCAGACTCTACCTTAGCTGGAAGGCTCATCCACTCTTGAAGTTAGGCTATCAAACAGAAAGAGCCGGAAAGTCGAAGTGGGGGTCAGGGGAGATGGCTCCATGGAACCAACACCAAGCACAAGACTACCGGTTCATGTTCATTCTATAAAAAGTGCTACCAGCAAAGATGTTCACTATCATGTACAAATTTGGGACTAAGAAATGCAATCCTAGCCAGCAACTAGAACTCAGAAACAGTGGTCTAAGCTTCTGACCTTAAACTGGAATCAGAGACATTCTTGTTGACTATCTTCAGAGATAACCCAGAGGTTTTGCGAGATAATCCTGAAACAAAAAATAAGCGCAGCTTCCCACTTCAGATACATTAAAACGGATTCAAGCTAAATTACCGAATGGGTTGATTGAAGAAATTTCTTATTGAAAATGAGAAAAGGGAAACTGAATTCAAAGCAGTTAGTATGGTTTCAAGCAAATATCAAATATTATGCGAATCGACTGCAGCAAGTTGATTCATTCTAGCCAGTAAGGTTTAAACCAGACGAACACCAAATAAACACGACATGATAATCTAGGGGGTAAAGACCCAGAACCTCAAGAGCTGGGATTTTGGCCAGGAGAGTTGAGAGCCAAAGTTAGGATCAATTTCCGATAAATTTGACAGATTGTGGTCTTACCCTTGACTGGAGAATCTCCATATGGAGTCGGCAATATACAAACTATTGACTTCATTGAATTTCTGCATCGCGAACAAAGAAGAATGATTAAGAGGCAAACAAAAGAGGAGGAGAATCAAAACAGCGAATAGAAAATGCAGAAGCAAGTGATTTACATACCTTTGACAGCGAGAGGCCGATGAAGTGGAAGTGGCTCTGTTGAGCAACAAACTCGCGGAAGCTGAGATACCTGATGCTGCCATGCCACTACCACGAGCTACAGTTCCAATTTCAGAGCCTTCTGACTGAGGGTTTTATTGATGTCGTTAGATAGACGAGGCGGGTGGAAGAAATCGACTTCGCAGCTGCAGCCTGTGGTCGCCGAGTCTGGGCCTTCCTCTTCTGATAATGGTAGAGGCCCAATTTCCAATTCCACGTCCCTCCTATTCATGATAAATCCAGTCAATTTTCTCATTGGTTTTTTTTCTTGTTTTTCTATGAAAAACGAAAAATAAATAAATAAAAGAGCGTTGAACGTCGGGAATTAGGAACCCCAGTTGCGTTCATATCTATACACACACACACACCTAAATAATGGGTTGGAATCATTAATTAATTATAGAGTTTCTTTCATCTTTTTAAAGCTTTTTAACTCACTTTTTAATGTTAAAATATTATAGAAACTTTTAAACTGCACTCTATTATTTGCTATATAAAAGAGAAACATAGACAATATGTTAAAATTATTAATTATGGAGTTTCTTTTATCCTTTTAAAATTTTTTGACTTACTTTTCAATGTTACTTCATTTGTTCAATATTCTTTGCATCATTCATTTTTTAATAATTAATCTATGATTTTTTATTTTCAACATTTTAGTATATAAATAAAGAAATTTTATATAATAATGATAAACCAAGACATATAGTTTCTAAATATATATTTTTTAATTTTTTTATAATAAATTCTAATATGAATAAATTCAAGTTAAACTATGTAAAAAAAATCAAATTGTACAAAGAATATGGGACGGAGGGAGAAAAATCTTATAGGGACTATTTAACTACACCTTGTTATTTGGATTTTTATTACACTGACATCCTCATGAATCTTTGTTAAGTTATAATTTGGTCCTCATCTTATATTTCTACCCTCTTGAATACAATTCTACTTATTAAAGTACACTAATGAATTTATAGTTAATCATTTACTTATATAATCTATTAATTTAATGATTGATATAATTAGACTCTTTACAGAATTTTTTTTCTAGAGTTATTGTTACCAATTAGAGCATTATAGTAGTAATGTTATTACAATTATTTATTATTTATTTATTGTTTTGGTTACTAACATTTATTAAGCAATAATTTTGATCCACTACTTATGCCAAATTTACATATTGAATGTGCAATTCAATTTTTTAAACCAAAACTAATTATATAATAATTAGAGAAAAAAATTCATATAAATTAGCTTGATCGTATCAATTAGATGAAGAAACAAAAAACTTTCAAGTCTATATGATGCAAAAATGATTAGGCTTTGAATATATAACTTAGCTAATTCTAATCGTATCACAATCATTTCAATTCTTTATTTCTCTCATTTTATTTTTTTAATTGAAAGAAACTTCTTATATTATCTAATATTTTCTATCTTTTTGCATTAATGGTGATAGATTTGTACTTTTTCTATATAATAGTTTCAATTGTTTAATAAAATTGTTTGAAATATGGTTAGATGTAATTAATTGTGTTATTTATAATTTTACACAAATCTTTTCTCCCTTGTTTATCCAAAAAAAAATTAATCTATTTTCACAATTTTCATTCCCCTTTTCATTCTCTTTGCTTACTAATAGTTAATTTAAGTAATTTTATATTAAATACTTATTAATATAAATTAAAAATATAAAATATTATCTAAACTATATACAATTTATTTCCCCAATAAGTTTGAAGAATTAATTGAAATTTGCATTTTCAAGTTTGATGATTATGGATTGATGTTCTATTCTTTATTTGGTTTTAGGGAAAGTTAAGAAAGAAAAATGTTAAAATGGATATGCAACTCAACAAGATAATTTATTTATACTTAGGCAACATAAATATACAAAGTTAAACTCACTTTTTAGATTTTAAATAGATCATTATTCTTTAATTTTTACATTCATTTATTTATAAAAAAATAAAAATAGCTAAATTTTATTAAATATATGAAATATAGATTTATTTTCAATCTCTTACATATTATTATTATTATTATTATTATTATTATTATTATTATTATTATTATTATTATTATTATTATTATTATTATCATAAAAGTGATTAGGCAACTATATATACAATTGTATATATAAAGTACATAAAAAATAAACTCGTACATCATACAAGTAAAAGAACTAGCCTATAAAAAAAGTCTAATCTAAAATTAATCGATGTCATTTAATAATTGATATGGGATTTAATCATTTAATGCTCCACTTACGCATATAAATCAAACACAAATCATAAGCATCTTTAACCTTCCAAGCATAAAATAGTATTTCATTTATTGAATTCCAACATGCCTTATAATTAAGCACAAGCTTCCTGTGAGGTAACTGCATCTGTTGTATAATCTTACAAAATATTTTCAATCTTGCTTCACTTTGGTTGAAAGCAAGAATGCCAAAAGTGGGAATTGTAATTATACGTATAAAATCTAATCGAACCATTTTTCTTATTTTTATTCATAAAATATTCTAATATTCACATCATGATTTTGATAACATTGTTAAAAAAATGAACATTTTCCCTCACATCCTTGATCACGTACTTAATCTCGTTCTTACTATCTTAGGTGATAAAATTAAGAGTACGTGTACAAAATCACATATGAAACAACTCTCCACCCATAAAACTTTCTGTTCACCTCAAAAATCTATTTCAAATTAGTAATAGCACTAACATTAGATGAAGAGTTATAAACTGATATAGTGTAAATCTTGTTCTCGATACTCTATTCCTTCAAACACTTACACGAAACACCTGAAAAATGTCAACATCATGATGTGGAGGAAGAAAGTGGACAAAATTCACCACCATTTTATAATCTTTCAATTTGGTTAAAAAAGTGAGCAGTGACTACCATATAACCTATCTTGTCGCTTTTTTACTTCCATAAGTCTATTGTCAAGCTAATCTTTGAAATTTTGTTGAAAAGCCCTTTCAATATTTTCTTCTTATGCTCATAGACATTCATACAATTTGACCTGAATATAACCTGACTTATCTTATCCCGCTAAGGAATTGCAATCTTTATCATAAAATTGAACCCATTTTCTTTTACAACCATAAATGGCCCAATGAGCAGTTGCTTCCATCATCTTCAAAACATCATATTTTCCATTTACTACAATTGGTGCAAAAGTATGAATGCTATCATCAATACTTGTATTATATGGCTGGAAATTTAGAAGCCATTGTCATTTCATGGAATAAATAACATGTCCAATGATATATAATAAAAAGGAAACAATAAAGAGACCAAATAAAATATGAAGGGAATAGTAGTAATTGACATAAAAAATCTTTTTTTTTTCTTAACTCTATACATAAACTAAGTTTTCCTTAATTCATTATGTGCTGCATGAAGAGAATAAAGTTATACGCATTGGAAAAAAGCAAGGCTGCCTAATGTATTAACCTAATTAGCAATTGGAATTTTCTGATTATAGAATTGGATAATGCATTGTTTTCTCCTAGAAGTTTTGATGTTGGATGAATGTTGTCTTTATAGCTGTTGCTTCATTAGAATTCTTATCTGCAATAACTCATATTCCTTTAATCAAAGAGGGAAAAGAAAGATACACCCACATCCCCTTAAAAAAGGTTTGTAAGTTTAATTTACTCAGGTGGCCAAATAATAGAGTCATCTTTAGTTAAGAATACTATGAAGATATGGCATGCATGTGTCAGTCTACAAGCATGTAATGAATATAACCTTACATGAAACAAGAAGAAAGACTATATTGAATATAGTTATATCAATTCAAAAGTAAATGTATGTTATGCAGATTTTACTAGGTCAACAATAAACTTTTGAGTTCCTTTTAGTTGGCCTTACAGATAGAAGCAACAATTTACTAGAGACGAAATTGAATTATCCTACAAATGTGAAGCTATCAATTTCTACTAAGAGAGTTTTTTCACCATTTATATCTATACATTGTATTATGGCTTCCCTTGTTTGTTTATTAGGAACAATTAAAATGACTTCTGATAATTTATGTTGTAGATATTATAAAGGCCTTAAAAATGTTATGGGCACTATTTAGAGATGGGCAACATTTTCTAAAAAAATTGTTAAGTTGGGAATGTTGTAGAAATCATTAGTCAAAGGCCTGTGCGCTAAAAGGAATTGTTTCTGAATCTACTCTAGGTTAAGAAAGATATAAGTGTTAGATATAGTTCTTCTTATCTTCCCACACATCCTTCCCCTAACCCTTCTCTCTCTATTGTTTTATGGACTTAATCAGGAATTATAGAAAAAGATAGTCCAAAAACAAAAACCATCACATTTTTTATAACTAAAAAATTAATAAACTAAAAGATAAAACAATCTACATATTCTATATATAAAGGAGAAACCTAGACAATAGGTTGGAACCATTAATTATGGAGCTTCTTTGATCCTTTTAAAACATTTTGACTCATTCTTTAATGTCAAAATATTTTAAGGACCCTTTAACTCTATTATTTGAATTTTTATTGTATTGACATTCTTATAAATGTTTGTTGAGTTATAATTTGGTTATCATCTTATATTGTTACTCATTTTAAACATAATTCTACCTATTAAAGTACACCAATTGATTTATTTTTAAGCATTTACTCATATGGCCTATCATTTTAATGATTGATATAATTAGAATCTTTATGAGGTTTTTTTTTCTAGAGTTATTGCTATCAATTAGAGCATTATGGTAGTAATACTATTAAAATTACTTATTATTTTATTTAATATTTAAGTTACTAACATTTATTAAGTAAAAAAATTTGATCCACTAATTATATCAATTTTACACATTGAGGATGCAATTCAATTCTTTAAACTAAAACTAATTGCATAGTAATTAGAAAAAAAAATATTAGTTAGAGGAATGAACAAAACTCTTTCAAATCTATACGATAAAAAAATGGCTGGCTTTTAGATATATAACTTCAGCTAATTCTAGTGTCATCTATAATCATTTTAATCATTTATTTCTCTTATTTTATTTTTCTAAATAAAATAAACTTCTCATACTATCTAATATTTCTTTCTAGTTGAGCTTGAGATTGGGCTTGATTAGGTCCGGCTCAAAAAAGTTTAAATTGAGCTTGAGTTTGAGTTATCCGAAAAAAATCCGACCCCTTTTCACTCCACTGAAAAACCATTACATAATGTTCTCTACAAGTTGGAGGATCATTTGGAAACAAATTTTAGTTTGGACTCAAAAGTTTAGATTGGTGATAACTCAATGACCAGTTGGGAAAAGAAACTTGTTAACGGTGATGCAATCACAACGTCCACCCCATGAAACGTTGATGATGATAGCGCAACGCTCTCATAGTCGAAGCAAAGTACATCGAGCTCCTTCCACGTACCTCTTGGAGAAGATTTTGGTTGCTAGTGAGAAATGAAGGTTAAAATCCGCAATGCTGAGGACAGTTCTCTCTTCGACCAAAAAGGACATGGGAACAAATCCTTTGACCTTTCTCTTCTATGTACCAAAAAAGTCCTGGGAACAAAAATCCGAATGGACCAAAATAACCTTGATCTCCAGCTGTCAAACTTCTATTGGGCCACCTAGCTGAGTCTGAAAACATGTCTAGTTTGATTTTGACCAGCCAGCTTTAACGGCAACAATAATGCAGCATTTTTCTACTCCCGGCGCCAGAAATGGCCCCCTTATTTTTTCTTATTTTCGACTTTCTCTTCGCGCTTTCTCTCCCCACGCCTGCCGCCGCCCAATTCTGCCGCTACTCATGCCGCGGCAGCCTCCCGCGCATCCGTTTCCCGTTCGGCATCAACGGCACCGCCGCCAACTCCCGTTGCAGCTACCCCGGCTTTTCCCTCTCCTGCAATAGCCGCAACCAAACGATCCTCACTCTCCCCAACTCGGGTCAATTCGCAGTCCAACAAATCGACTACGAGACCCAATTGATCGTTGTGAGTGACCCGAATATGTGCCTCCCGAGCCGGTTAATTAAATCGTTCAATCTGTCCGGTTCCCCCTTCCAACCGGCAGAATTCATGGAGGAGTTCGTTTTCTTGAGCTGTCCGAGAAGCGAAGAGGTGCCTCTGGGAGCCAGAACGGTTCGGTGCCTCAGCTTTGGGAACAGGACTGTGTTGGCTGTCCGATCGGTGAATTACTTAGCGTATGAGGCTTTGGCGAGCACGTGTACGGTGATTAAGACGGTGGAAGTCCCGGCTTTCTGGCAGTTTAGAGAGGATCGGATTGGGCTGACGTGGAATTCGCCGGATTGCCGGGATTGTGAACAACGCGGCGGAAATTGTGTGTTCACTCGTGCTCGGGGCCTATCTTTTGGATGCTCCGGCGTCCCCAGGACCGGTAAGTTTGTGTTCATTATGGAGTTCATTAATTAACTTTTTTGTTTCTTTTTACTGTCAGAAAATGGAAATCCTAAATAGTTAAAAATATTTTATTGAAAGGACCAATATTTTATTGTCTTGCCGCTAACACACTAAGAGCCAATTCGTTTTGTCTAAAGGCAACTAATTTTTTTTTTATTTTTACATCTTTTTTCCTTAAAATTAATTTCATTTGAAAGTCAATATTATATAGATGCAATAATCAATTTGAAAATAAATTTTTAAGATATTGTTAAATTTTTATGATTTTTTCTTTTTTAAGGTTTGAAACTAGAAAAATTCATAAAAATTTACTAAGATTATAAAAATTATATTTTTAATTGATTATTGTAGCTACATAATATTAGCTTTTAATTAAAATTAGTTTTAAGTAAAAAAGATGTAAAAATAAAAATAAGAATTGGGTGTAATCTACCAGTCAAATGGGAGTACAATTTTTTTTTTAAAATTAAGAATAGGACTACTTGTGTTGATTTTTCTAAGAAACGAGGCAATAGAATTCTCTCTAAAAACATGCGGAGATTGAATTATTTTTTGAGAGTTTGTATTAAGAAGTGCTGGAATGATACAATTTGAATAGTATAGATTTTTTCGGAATATACGTCTACCTGACAGTGATTAGAAGTAATATCTTGTAAAACATTAACTCGAATTTGCATAATATATATATATATATATATATTTGAAAGCACATCGGCATCTTATATTTACTATTGGATACATTTTTTAATAGATAGATGTTTTTTTTGGTACAAAGACGGGAAATTTGAACCTTAGACCTTCTAACAACCATAAATCTTACCTACTAACTTAAGACTTAAGTTGTTTTTCAATAGATAAATGTTTATAGTTATTTTTAGGTACAAGTAATATTATGCTTTTGTATCTAAGTATTTGTTTACATCAAATTAATTATTGTAGTTGGGCTGAGGTGTGGTTTGGTAGAAGGATGGAGCAAATGTGAAAACAGAAAAGGAATTTATTTAATAAATGCTAACATCTCATAATCAAACTTTGTGAATATATGTTATTATTCCATCGAATTCTTTTGTGTCATAATAAACTCGGTAAGCTTTCAAAATTGTGCCCATTACGCTATTGTATACCTTAACTGCATTTTTTTATAATAAAATTACGGTCTAATTTTTTTTTTTTAATCTGAAAACTCAAAATAATTTACATTGTCTTCCGGTCTAAGTAACTGCTGCAATAAATAGATAAATAAATGCATAAATAAACATCTATTTTAATTTTACAGCTTACTTTGTAAATTGTAAGTTGGAAAGATTTTCCTTTTGTTCCGTAAGTTGTAATAATTTTTTTTTTTCGGTTAAGGTATCTAATAGCTTATAAAGACGATAATTCTGAAAGTTTTAAGGGATAAATGGGCACGAAGAAGATTAATGCGCTTCTCATCATATTTATAAAAGTTTGATGGTGATTCTAGGATTTAAACCTTAAAGGAAAGCTGATCTATAAGATAATTAGGAATGACAAAGCTTAGTTACGTCTGATCTGTTACTGATACTCCTAATTGAATTGATTCAAAGTATTCATAACGATTACTTTACTGATTTTTGTCTTTAGAATTTTGAAATATTATAAATAAGATTTTTTTGAATAAGTCATAGATGAAACCATTTAATTTATAAATATGTATTACCTCCGTCTCATGTTTTTTATTCCAACTTCACTTAAGTTTGACTTTAATTGATTTATATTCTTATTTGTTAGAAAAGTTCTTAAAAAGTTATATTTAGAAACTGTTAATTTTTATTTATCATCTGTATACAAAAGTTTCACATTTATTTATGAGAATGTTGAAGATAAAAATTGTAGATTAATTGCCATTAACAGTAAATGATGCAGAAAACTTTAGACAAATGAAGTATTGCTTTTTCAAAAAAATTAACAAAAAAACTATCGAACCAAATAGTCAAGTCAAAGAAAAAGATTGTAAATGTCAATTAATTTGGGATTGTGAAAATGATAATTAAATTGGGACATGATGGTACATACAATTTTATGATTTATTTTAGTTTTATATAGTGAATCACAATAAAAAAATTAAAGCATGTATAAACTCATGTTATAAAATTTAAATTTTGTATGTGGTAATAATAAATTTTTTTAAAAAAAAACTATAATCTAACAATTTTGCGGTACCTCACAACATTTAGTGCTCAAATTGAAAAAGAAAATAAATAAATAAATAAATAAATAAAATGCATATAAAAATCTAGTGATTAACATCACATTAAATCGAAGAGTTAGTAGTAGCATCATATTAATATCCGATTCATATCAGAATTTTTTCTGTAGTCAGTTTGACTCGAGTCTGCCTCAACCATCAGTTATAATCTAACGTACAACGGATCCAAACACAGATGTTTTTGGTCCAAACATGATAATCAAATCCCCATTAATTTTTCTTAGGGTTAGTTACAATTTGCCTCTCAAATTTAGGTGACATTACACTTTAGTTCTCTTATTTTAGAAATTTACACTTTGTTCCTCATCTTATATTTTGCTCTCTTAAAAAAATCTGTTATACATTTACAGAAAGAAAAACTGATAATTTAGAATATCTATTAGCCGTAAAGAAAGTATCATACTAAACTAAAATTACTAGGAGATGACTAACTTACAATTTAAATTAAGGGTTTACAACTTGTTGTTGGATACTGTTTTAAAAAAAAAAAAAGAGGACAAAATGTATGTTTTTTAAATAGAAGGGGATTATAATTCACCCTTCCTCTTTTGAAATATTCAAACACGATATGTAAAATTATTTGTGGGATACTTTAGCATTACCTTCTTTAATCATCCTCCATCTTACATTTATATTTATAGTGTTCCCAAATGAAATTTTGTACTAAACGTCTACCACTATGAAAGTTACATGTAAATAAGATAAGTCGTCTACACCTGACAATTAGATAGTCTTTTGTCGATGTTGCCACGTGGAATTTTAATCAGGGTTTTATGGATCATCAGACCTTCCTTGATGCTGACAGGATGGAGACAAATTTTTTTATGCGTTTGTTCGGACCTCAAAGTTGAAGACACCTTTTTGTCCATGTTTTCGTAACACGACGCCAATCTACAATCAGATAGAAGTCTCAACACAATGGGAAACCTTTTTGCACTGCTCTGAACTACAAATTTTAACGCAACAAGCAGTTTATATTCGAAAAAATCTTATGCATGCGTAATGTTGTTTTAATTACTGTTTGTAACATAATTTAGTAGACAAAAATTTTATGACTTGTATCGAACTTAACTTGATGTTTGATTGACGGTCTCATCTCATGGTGGTATCATGTAGGAATGCCAACAGGTGCAAAATACGGTCTAATAATAGGCGTCGGAATCCCAGGACTCCTTTGTCTCGTTGGTCTTTCTTGCTACCTTTGCAGCAGAGCAAGAACCTACAGCGAGCGCCGCCACCGCAGCATTGAGTTCTCGACGTCTATCACACCTCCACCGGCCATTTTTATCACTGGGCTTGATGGCTCCGTCATCGACTCATACCCAAAAACGCTCTTAGGCGAAAGCCGGCGTCTACCGAAGCCTAATGACAATATATGCCCCATTTGCTTATGTGAGTACCAACCCAAGGAGACGCTGAGGACCATACCCGAATGTAACCATTACTTCCATGTTGCTTGCATTGATGAGTGGCTTAGATTGAATGGTTCATGTCCGTTGTGTCGTAACTCGCCTGGAGGGTCAGCTTTAGTGAGCCCTTCCGATACTGGCACGTCCTCTAGGACCTCTACCTCTTCACACTCTTTGGTTTCATCACCGTAAAGATACACGTACGTGATAGATTGTAAGAATCATGTATGTATATATACATACATTTGATGATAAAATTTTGGGAATGTATGGGAGTTCATCATTATCATAAGTTAATTAACATATACAATTAGATTGCTCCCAGATTCTAGGAATGAGCTATGAACATCTCCGAATGACAAACACAGTAGTTATTCAAATTGTTAGATAAATATCAAAACACATAGTTCAAATTTTTTTTGTACTTAATCGTATTACCAAGTGTGAAACAAGCGATTGCTAACCAAATGTAAAGGAGCAGGGCTTCTGGAGCTCAGGGGTGTGTGGCGCATGAGCTTTAGTAGATTCCGGTTGGTCACACCATCGTTTTTCCGTCTCTTGAAGACAGTCTCAATTTTAGGGGCCTAACTTTTTTAGGGAAATCATTGATATGAGATTACATTATTGAAGGAATCAAAGAGCAACAGTAATACCAAGAGGGTGGCTCGACTCAGGGTATTCAATGATCCTCAACCTATAGGCTATAGTATCTCCACCTTCCTCCAGAGGTTAAAGAGTCTCAGCTTCTTTTGCAGTATGAGCAGAATCTCTTGTAGGATGAGCCTTTTTGGTTCCAGTAGTCTTGAAAGGAGTGGATTGCTAATGGGGACAGTGAAACAAGGTATTTCCATATTCCTACACTGAGGAAAAGGGTGATCAACAATATCACCCTGTGAGGTTTTTTGAAGTGCCTTTTCAATGAGGTGGTTGCTTCCAGCACTTGCTTGCTCCTTTCCATGATGCATCTTGTCCTCTTTGAAGATGATTGAACCTGTCACGGAGCAGGAAGTGCATGTCCTGCTTTTTTCTATAAAGGTTACAAAGGCATCAGAGCCAGTTGGGCTCAAACCAATTTTCTTTCAAAAGTTTTTGGAGTTTGTTAGGTCGGATCTTGTGGTTTTTGTTAAGAGGGCTTTTTGAATTGTTACCTTCCTTATGGAACTTGCTAGTGGTTTGGTTATCCCGATTCCTATTGAACACTTGCTAAAAGGTTATTATGAAGGTCCCACTCGATCGGATTTGTCCCCTTGTTGCCCATTTGCTTGGTATCTTTCAGTTAAGCTTTGTCTCTGGGCGTGGTACTCACCTAAGAAGCTATCCATAAAATGAAGAAGACCAAAGCAAAGGTTTGGCTCAATGATCGCTAAAATAGATCTTTATAAGGCCACAGTTTAATGGCCCTTTGTCTGGCAAGTCTAGTGAGATTTCTAGTTCCCCTGGGAAACCAATGATCTTGTTATGCTTGCTATTTCTGCAGTTTATCTAGCTGTTTAATGGAATTGTGAGAAGTTAAAGCCTTTTCAACTAGTGTAAGGGCTTTGACAGGCAATTTGTGGAGTCAAGCCTTTGTGTGGCAAGTACCTATATCGCTTCTCTTTGAATTTTTAGTGAAACTTCATTGAATTTTGTAGTTGTTACAAATATAGGATATACACCGAAAATAAGTGAAAACTAGAACTAAAAAAATCAGACTCACGGTTTTGGTTCCTTTTGCTTCTAATTCTTAGATTTGGTTGGATTTTTCTTAACCAGATTTATTTTGGGGTGGTTTGGTTCTATCACAAACACAACTTATGCTCACCCATAATAGTGATTAGTACAAAATTAAGATTGCTACTTTCTTAATAGTAGTTCAATTCTCAACCATCTTAACCAAATTGAGTGCTTAAAGGAAGCATGTGAACCTCGTACCTCAACCAATTGCAATACAATGCTTAATGTCGGTTCGAGTGCCTTTCAGGTTAAAAAAAAAAAACCTACATCCTTCATTCAACAGAAATTTCCCCTTCCTCTATATTATAAACTATATTTTACCCTGCATACTTGTAAAGATGCTTCTCTATTAAAAAAAAAATAGTTTATCAACGATTACTAAGACTGAAAAATTATTAAGCATTAGTCGCAATATTGCGAACACTTACATCCATAAAACTAGAAATGTTTTTGGTTAAGGTACTCAAGAAGCTCAAGTGGGCTTCATAAGTACACTAACAACCTACACTTAATTGAAACAACTACAACAATACCCACGAAGGAAATGGTGCCTTACAAAGACAACATAACCCATTAGTTTTTGTTTTATGGTGACAAAGTTGAGTTTTCTGCCTAAGTAGCCAACTTAACCGTAGCCTCAATCTCGATTCCAATATCAAATGCGTCATCTGCCATTTGTGTACATCTCTTGTGCAAAGAATCCAATATCTTGTCTAGTAGCACATTAGATACCATACCGTAGCCTTTCATAGCTGCCTTGGTCAAAATTTTAAATTATGACTTGGTATACCTGCTTTTAAACCCAATCTGTTATTAAGCTATGATTTTTTTTCCTTTATATGAAAAATCCAGTTCATTCAGCTCATGTGTGACAAACAATTATGTAGCAAACTGCTTAAGGTCCATGGTAGGGGTATAATTGACTCCTCCCGTTGAAATTATTCAATGGAAGTAGACAACCTGATATAAGAATATAACTTTGGTCTACATTCTTCGTTTTGCTGGGTTGATAGGCAGAAAGAAGGTTTGATGGGCTAATGGATATATGTGAGAAGTTTGATGCACATAGGGGGATTTTAGCCAAAAAGAAAAAGAAAAAGAAAAAGATCGCGAGGTCAAAAGAGGAAATCTGATATTCTGGTTAAAACCCTTTCCTCGACACCGGAACCAGAAGAATTGCGCCCGCTCCCGCTTAGCTCAGCTAAGCTAACTTCTGAGTTCGGACGCTCGTCTTTCGCTTCAGCCAATCTTCTACTTTGGTCTGCTAGGGTTTAGTTTGGGTTTATGTTTTGTTCTGTGTAATAGCCACGTCCATTTCTGACTGGTATATCTGAATCGACGAACTAGAGAGGCGATGGCTTTCATGCGCAGCCTCTCCACTAGAGGCACTTTCTTCGCCAGACGGCACCGGCCGTCTCTAGCCTACATTCTTCATAAAGATGATCGGAAACCTCAACGTCCGGTAGAGTCCCTGCAAAGACCCGCTGAATTTAATAGCGGCACAGCGATTTCCCGGGATCGAATTTGTTCCCCGTTCACGATTTCCCCGAGTGCTGGTGTCGCTTTCTGCCGGTATATGTCCACCACTGCAGGTGATGGACCGGGGAAGATGGAGATCGTGAGCGAAATTGCTCAAGCTGTTAGTGACACTGCCGGCCCCGCTATAGGTGCCGTCAGTGAAGTCGCCGTCGCTGCTGCTGACTCTTGGCTCCCCGTTGCCGCTTTGCAGTATGCTATTGATTCCGTCCACTCATTCACCGGCCTTAACTGGTACAATGGACATTCTAGTGTCTCTCCTCTTTTTTTTTTTCAAATTTTTTTTCGTTTCCTTTTGCTCTGGTTTTTGTCATTATTATTGTTATTATTGGACATTTTTTTTTATTTTATATGTTGGGGCAAGGTGAATTGCTAGTTTATGTTCTGGATGTCATAATTTCAGTTGTATAATTGGTTTTTTAAAACGAGGAAAAGAGTTTTTGCGAAAAATCGAATTTCCCCTCTGTTTTCTTTGGAACCACTTTGCATTTTCATACTAGCAGGAGAGATATATACCAAAAGTGTCGAGTGTAAAGAAGGTAATCAGTGTTCTTTTACCGGTTATCTATGGAACTTATATGCTGGGGGAGATCAAATTGTGCTTACTCTGTCCAAAAGGAATGACACTTATCTTATTTCACAAAGTTTGATGTGCTTCATCACTTTTTTTTTTTATTGTGGATTTTGATTACTCTCGGCAGCACGTTTGTGTTTCCCCATTAGAAACATGTTAGTCACTTTTTTTGATTGTGGATTTCCATTACTCTCGGTAGCATGGCTGTGTTTCCCCATTAGAAACATGTTAAGTGTCATTTATTTTGGGATGTAAAAGTTTTTGGATGGTATCAATCTGTATGAGACAGAAATGTTCGCATAATTGTAGTGAAACTGATACTAATGATGTTCCAATAAGAATGACGTTCCACTTTTCATATTCTGCTGCCTAACTGCGTTTAGTTTTTTGTTTTTCTTCCCCATTCAACCACCAATTTTATGTCTGTCCTTATTGTATGGTGAACGCAGTTCAAATTCTGTAAGTAAGTTACACATTTTATAGACATGTCATTTGTTTTGGGACATCAAATATTTCAGAAAGTGATGCTCATTATCGGACTGAGGGGTATGTTATCTCTTCAAGGTTTATCATCTTCAAACTGCCCCACATCTTTGTAAATTTAAAGTTGACCATGCAATCATGCTTGTAAAATGAGTGCTTACATCTAATCTGCTTCTAACTCTATTTGCTTTTAATCTTCTTTTCTTTTTGGTTCAGGTGGGCTTCCATAGTTCTTACTACTCTGTTGATTAGAGGGGCAACTCTTCCTCTTCTAATAAATCAACTTAAAGCAACTTCAAAGTTAACTGTATGCCTTCTACTTTTTTTGTGTTTCGTCTTTCTCCTGCCTGTTTGCTGTAATTGTATTTCTCTATATGTATTCATTTTCTTGTCTTTGCCAGATGGCTATTTTGTTTTATGTTGCAACAAGTTACAACAGAGCTGTTATGTTCCTTTCTTTGATTCGGTGTCAGAACTGCGAATGTCTTTGGGGTACAGCAATGATCCAAGACTCCTCGTAGCTTCACATGAAACTAATATTTGTATGGTTCAACTGATTTACCCATAAATATATGCCATATTTTTGTTGTCATTTGCTTATATTATCAGTTCTGGTTTGGTATAGACACAATGCTTCAACGTTATAAGAAGTGGTCTTGGTTATCTAGGTCAACAAGGTGAGCAGATGGGAGAAAAATTGAAGGAACTCATATAAAAAACTTCTTTCTAAGGATCTACTTTGGAGTTTTTTTCTTTTCTATTGGTTGTGTATTTGTATGAATGCTGTCTTGCTTTTTATTCTGTTTCAGCTGGAACATAGGCTATGTTCTTAGTAATAGATGTTTCACATTGCAGCTAATGCAACCCAAATTGAGGGAGATTCAAGAGCAAGTTCAAGCTTCGGTATAAACTTCTTGAACTTGGTGACTATTTTTTTTTTTTTGGTTTGCGATCCTATTTCTATGAACCCTGAACACCCATAAATACAAGTTTATGCTAATGCAAGTATCTTGCATACCATGAATGATCCAAAACTATCTAGTTCTTATTCAAGTATTTCTAATGGGCCAATTTTCTTTAGTTGGGTGATCTTTTTTCTCATTCATATCAATGCTTTGCATACTTGTTCTTTCTCACATAGCAACAAACTTACCTGTCTGTTCTTATCCAGGGTATGGATCCTGCAGTTACTCTTGAGTATAACAAGAAGATGAAACAGCTTTTTGCTGAGTGAGTAACTTCATCATTTGTGGATGGGAATTGCTAGTCTTGGAATTACAATTTTGGAGCAATTTTTAGTGTCGTTTAGAGGGTGACAGTGTGACAGTGCTAATCTGGTTAACTTTGGATGCATTTGTCATTATTTATGGGCTTTTGTTGTAACATTTAACATATGCTGATATGTACATTTTGTTGATGTTTTCAGTTATCAGTTATTTTATACACACACAAATGCATATACGCAGTATGTGTGGGTATGTCTGTGTATGTGTGTCTATTCCAGCTGTGAGAAAGAGAGCGAGGAAGACAGGGTTGTGAAAGAGGTTAAGTGGAAAAGTCTTGAGTAGTAGAAAAGAGAGATGACGGGATAAAGTGAAGAGAACTTGGAAGAAGTAGTATTAGGTTCCATCATCTTAGTGTGGAGGAGGGAAGGAGAAAACACTAAGAGATGCTAGAATGATCCTATTGATAGTGTTATTTTTTGAGACTGTCAGAGGATTTATTTAATTCAGTGTGCTAAAATCCCAAGAGGAATTTAAGGAAAAGGTGTAGAACACTTTGTCTATGTGATACGCTGTTGAATTGTCCCTAATTATGGTACAAAGTGATCAGTACCTAGGTTTTGGTGGGCAGGAGGCTGAATTTTAGACGGTTGGTTACTGCATTTACTTGAAGGTTTATTGATTCTTTCTAAAGCCTTATTGTTGCTCTGCATTGTAGACATGGTGTGACTCCACTTACTCCATTGAAGGGGCTTTTGATCCAAGGGCCTATTTTTGTCAGCTTTTACCTTGCTGTAAGTCAAAACTTTGCTATGAACAACACTGCAAATGATCGCTAGTGCTTTTTGGTTTGTCTTGAACTTTAAAGATGCATTAGTTCTTAACAGTCATCTCTTATGACAGATAACAAACATGGCCGACAAAATGCCGTCGTTTAAAGATGGCGGAGCATTTTGGTTCACAGATCTCTCCACTCCTGATAGTTTGTACATCTTTCCCATTTTGACAGCACTGACATTTTTGATAACTGTGGAGGTAGTCTTTTTAGGTCTTCTCCTGTAAAAGTAATTGTAAAGTCAGCTAAAAACTTTCACTTAGTATTATTGCATAAACCTTTTCTCAGTGTAACATGCAAGAAGGTATGGAGGGAAATACAGCTGCTGGTACCATGAAAAACATTTCCAGAGTCCTTGCTGTTCTAACAGTTCCCTTTACCATGAGGTTTCCAAAGGTACTGCCTTGGTTGTTTTATTTAAATAAGGAGAGGAGTATTTGGGGGAAGGGTGAGTAGGGCTTTTAATCAAGAGACTACAAAGATGTTAAATGTTAACGCCCTCCAAACAGTATCGAGTAAACAGAAATTTCTTGATCTATACGGGCATTGAAATTTCGTAACTGCATTGTGCTAATCAAGTTGTTGGCTCGCTCTCTCTCTCTCTCTCTCACACACACACACACACAAAGACAGATGCGTGTGCGTGGGGAAACTGGAATTAGGGCTTTTAATCAAGAGAATACAAAGATGAGAACACCCTCCAAGACAGTATTGAGTAAACAGGAATTGCTTGGTTGATATGGGCATTGAAATTTTGTTACTGCATTGTACAAAGCAAGTTGTTGGCTCTCTCTCCCTCTCACCTACTCTCAACACACAAAGATACATGTGTGCATCAACGTACTTCAATAGTGTGTTTTGTGAAGTTAGTTTGACACATCTTTCTCTGTTGTCATTCTTGTGACCTCTGCAGGCTATATTTTGTTATTGGATCACATCAAATATATTTTCCCTCACATATGGACTAGGTGCGCTTGCTGTTGTTTAAGTAGATTACCAATTGTGAAGCTTGTTATTTCTTTGAGAATGCAGGGATCTTTTTCCTTATATTGGTTTTTCATGTGCAGTGCTCAAGGTTCCAGGGGTAAAGCAATTCCTAGGTGTGCCTCAATTACCAGCACGACCACCCAATCCTGGCCCTAAGCCGTCCCTTGATCTGTTTTCAGCGCTTAAAAAGATTAAACCGGCATCACCACAGCCTGCTTCGTTGCCTGTTGATCCATCAAAAGTTGCAGACCAAGGAATATCTTCTTCTTCAGTTGTTAGTCAAAGGCTTAGGAGTCTGGAGAAGCAAGTAAAAGGGAGGAAGAAAAACAAGAAGAGATGAGGTAGTTTTTTATCTGAATCGACAAGTGGAGATGAGGCAAATTTGTTATAGCGAGTGTAATAAGCCAAAACCTGTGATTCATATTATTAGACTGATAGAACCGATGCAAGAGGAAAGGAGAATGTTGCAGCTTCAGAGAATTGCAAATTTTGTTAATTATTACACTAAAAATTTTGTAGTTTTCACAGACAAGATAAAGAGCATATGGTATTTTGGTATTGTAATTGGAAGTAGGAAGTATCTGACAATTATATATGAGAATTGCATTTTTAGCAACTAGTTGATGGGTGAATTATTTTGGCTCAAATGGAAAAATATCAGACGATCGTGGGCGATAACAGAAGCGTAGGATGGAGTCCACGAAGGCATTTCCCGATGCTTCAAGCTTTAGCAGCGTAGAATAGAGTCCACAAAGGCATTTCCCGATGCTTCAAGCTTAGCTCCATTCTGGGAAAAAAATGAACTCCCTTGTATTACCCTAGTTGCGTGATAACTAAGGATGAGCATGGTTCCGGTTGGTTCAGTTTATAGTGAAATCAAACTAACTCGAAATGATCTCAATTTTAAATTTTGTCTACTCAACTTGAAAATTGAGGATTGAACAAAACCAGAATTATGGTTTGGGGTTTTTTTATTTTAGTTCTCAGGTTTTTCGGTTTATATCATATACCTATAACAATATCAAAATTTAATAAAATTACATCCATAACCAGTTTATAAAATATTCAACATAATATACAATTAAATCAACATTTAAATACATGTACTTAGACACATTCAAAAGAATTTGATATGCTGTTACCAAAATGATTCAAAAGAATTGTTTGTGAAGTTCTTCCATATAAACCAATTTACTTCCTTCTAGTAATTTCAACATTGACATAATATTTAATATGAAAAGTTGAGTCATTAAGATCATTTTTTTTAGTATCAAAACTTAAAATATGTTAATGTCAAGAATTTTCAGTTTTAGATGGCTTATAAATGAAAAAACATGATAATTATATTGTAAAGAGTAGTCTAAAGTAAAGAGATTGAAAACAAAATAACCTAAGAGTAGTCATTTTTACCTAGTCCAGCCTAACCTAATGGGAGTGGTTCAAGTTAAATTTCGGGTTTACCCAACCTATCCTCACCCCTAGTGATAACTGCACAAGTGAGCAATGTCCTCCCTTGATAATTTTATTTTAATTATAGTCATAGCTTGTTCATGAATAGGTTAATGTGAGTTCCTCATTCTCAATGCTAAATTTTCTATACTTAAATCATTACAAGTATAAGAGTTAGAATGCACTATAGAAAATTAAGAGATGAAGTGCATGCAGTGAAAAATTTTAAAAGACTCCAACTACAAATTAACCATTTTTTTATGTCTAATATTCTGGAGAACAGTGTTGTTTGAATCTGGATTTTTTTTTCTTGAATGCCTCATTACATTACCAGTTGAGTTAGAAACGCAAGACAAAAAAAACGAATAGCATTGATATTTATAGTCTATTTGTTATGGTGTTTGCTTTCTACCTAATTAACCTCCATGGTAAAAGTTTATTTCAAGTGGTACTGAAGAAGAGGAAGAGAGTTGTTGCCATTATCGTGGATATTGCCAGCGAATGGGTATTGCTAAAATTGAAAGATTGGAACATATTTGAGTGTGAGAAGCAACGAATGTTTGAAGTTGAAAAGGAACATGGAATACGTCCAACCCACGCTTACTTTTCCACATTTATTATCCTATTTTTTAAATTACCCGTACAATGTCAATATGAGACGGGTAAAACGGTTACTATATTTGAAAATATAAATGCAACGTTAGTGATTAGAGAAATTCTTTTTATGTCGTTCTTTTTTTTTTTTTTTTGTGGGTTCAGATTACAGATTACGGATTACAGATTTTGGGACAAAACTAAATTCATTTTACTTGTTTTTCTATTCTAAGAATTATTTACAAGAAAGATTATTAGATACTATTTGTGAAGAATGACAAGTAAATTGTTTATTTCTTTAAATTTGACGGGTATCAAACCACATTTAACAATTTTTTGTTACCTTGCATTTAGAATATAAATACTCATCTCAAAATCGGGTCATGGTCTTGGACAATTTAATTTTGGTATATCAAAAATATGCCAACCCTTTTTGGAGGATGTTAAGCATTTGTTAATTTGACTATTTCATGAAATCTAGAGGATATCATGTTTCATTTAGCAATTTTTGTTTTCTTACATTGAGAAGGTGAAAGCTTATCACGAATCCGGGTCACGATATTGGGGAATGTCCCCAATTGACATCGGAGCTGGCCAGCCAAAGACTCATTCTATTTGTTGATTCGATTAGGAAAAATTAATTTTAGTATGCTAGAACATGCTTTTATTTATTTATTATTGTTATTATTATTGTCATGGCAAACAAAATAGGTTAACTACCCCACTTATTTGAGGTGAAAAAGCAAACCGCTCACCAATTTATTTTTAAGGTAAATAGTTTTGTTTTCTTCTTGTGTAAATAATTCATTATGCATTCTGTTGGGCCAACCATGAGTACAAAAGTCTCATAATTAATCTTGCTTGATTGTCGAACTAAAACATGGATCATTTTAAGTTGTTTTTAAGATAATTATTTTAAGGGCTTGACTTATATTTTAATCCTAAATTTGTTTAAATCAATCTAAAAATATAAATTCGAATGTTGACCGTATACCAAGGGCTAAAATCTCCTTATCGCGGTCATTATTGGACTACTTTGATGTCAAAACCCGCCTCAATGTAATTTGCTTCTAATTGTATATTGGTCGATTATTTTTAAAACATTAGTCGATTATTTATCTTAAAAAATAAATTAATGGGGATTTATCTCATGACCTAAAAATGAGTAGTATATTTTTATTCTCCATGAAAATTGTGGTTGCTTCTATGATTAAGATCAGGTGGCATTTTGTCCTACTGGTTGATTCTCAGTGGCATTATTCGGACATCAATTAATTGAGAATCCACTATTAATTATTGATCTACCTTTTATTCAGTCTGATTGTTTGTTTTGGACATTTTTTAAGTTATTTGTCAGTTATTTCTCTCAAATTTATTCTAATTTACGTAGAAGGTTGGGTTAATTCAATTATGTTCCTTTATTTTGGTGTCATAGAGACACATAGGCTTTTGTTTGCCAATATATTTTTAGGGGCTATATCAATGATTTGTAATATATCATTTGTCTCACTTTTAATTAGAGAATTTTTTTTTTATAAAAAATGGTATATTTGCTTATTTTTCCGGTTATATGTTACATTTGAAAACAAAGTATGGTTCTAAACAAACAGATTTGAACCATTTGCAAACGGTTTAAAAAAGTTCATTTATATTAAATAAACGAATACGAATAAAATTTTATATTTGTTTAAGTTAAACGAATGAATATGAAGAATGTGTTGTTCATTTATCTATTTTCATGAACAATTTGGTTAATGTTTGTCTATGTCAATTCATTTATTCATTCATTTATTTGCTTATTCGTTTGTATCACTCATTTATTTATTTTTCATTAGTTCATTTATTTATAATATTTTGCTTTTGTTTGTTCATCCATTTGTTTATTTATGTTTATTATGTTGTTCACAGACGTATTAATTTATATTGTCTATAAACATGTTTATTTAATGATGTTTATGAATATGTTCATCGGTTCAGTTCATTTAGTACGTGATAATGTTATTATTGACAAAGAAACACAAATATATTCATTTATAAAAGAACAAATCAGAAAAATGTTGGTTTATTATTCAAGTTCATTTTCCTGATCACTTAAACTTGTTATTCGTTTCACTCGTTTACGGCCCTGTCACATTCAGCTCAGATCCAAAAGTGGCCCTTTGTCCCTGTCTCCTGTCCAAGTCAGAAACTAGCTCCCGTAAACCTCTCCCCCAAAGTCAAAGGCCCCACAACGACGCAGCAAACAAACAATAGCCGACGTCAAGATCTTCCTTGAAGCCTGAAGCCTGAAGCCTGAAGCCTGAAGGTAGAATCTTCTCTGCTTCGGTCACCGCAGCCGCCTGTATCATAAAGTACAGAAACTTACTAATCTCTCGTCTGCATTGTCCCGCCGAGATCATCAATGGCGGAGAAGAGATACATCGTCGAGGTAGAATCGGCGAAGGAAGCAAGAGATGGAAGGCCGTCGATGGGTCCCGTCTACCGAAGTTTATTTGCGAAGGACGGTTTTCCCGCTCCCATTCCGGGGATGGAGAGCTGCTGGGACATTTTCCGGTGAGATTTTAGGTTCTCCTTGCGTGTTTGATTCTGAACCGGATTTAGTAAACTACTTTTTCTTACCTAATCGAATGCGTTATTTGGTTCTTCTGATCTGAGTGACTTCGAATTGATATCTCGATCCCGCGCACAGTCTGATCGTTTGAATTGTAAACACTTGGCCAATTCTGTTCGGGCGGTTTGTTGAAGTTAGTGCTTATGCTTTACGTAATCGGTTAAGTTCAGTTTGTCTAGGATTCTACCATAAGCTGACTAAATACCAGAAGATTTTTCTGTTTCAAATTGGTTGTGCTCGATCTCTGTATCATTTTCTCATCCCATAGAAATGGCATTCTATTTTAGAAGAAGCCTATTAAAGTCTTACTTGCTGATTCTGATTAGTATAATTTATGAGCCTTTCCAGCATGTCAGTGGAGAAGTATCCTAAAAACCGTATGCTTGGTCACCGCAAGATAGTGAATGGAAAGGTTCTTATCATTTATACTCCTCTCCTTCCAAAGGTGAATTGGCCATTGGTCTTTGCCTAGTGCGTTCTAACTGTGTGGCTTTTTTCTCAGGCTGGAGAGTATGTTTGGCGAACTTATGAAGAAGTGTATGACATTGTAATCAAACTTGGGAACTCAATTCGCAGCTGTGGAATTGAAGAAGTAAATCTCTACCGTTCCTTTCTCCTAAAAAAAATAAAATAAGAAAAAAATATTATACTCCTTATGAAGTAGAAAACTGTGCTATGTATAGATATATATTTTATGATACTTTGGTTGGACTGTTTCATTAAAAATCATTGAACATTTAACAACTCTTTTTTCACTTGTGTACAGCATGGAAAATGTGGTATTTATGGTGGAAACTGTCCCGAGTGGATCATGAGCATGGAGGTAAGTCTGTCACTAACCTGGGTCTAGAACATGGAATGAGACAAGTTTTATGGTCTTTATGTAATTTGCAGCTGTTCTCAGATGAGCTTTTTCCCTTTGAGCATCTTTATCATCTTAGTTCGGATAATGTTCAGACAGTCCCTGAATTGTGGAGCTCTTATTCCTGAAGTCTATTTAGATATTAGGCTACCATAATATTCAACTGAATCTTTAAATTACTAGTTTTTTTTTTCTTTTTCCTATATAACTAGCCACATGTGTGAGAGTGACTTTCCTCTCTTGAACTCAATGGCAACTGATATCAACATAGTCTGGACAAAAGCACACATATGCTACTTTACCCTGAATCGGGTGAACTTTGATTAGGATGAGTTTCTTCAGCACCAGTTTGAAAACAAACTTATGTTCTTTTGTTTCCCTGCAAACACGCTTGTGTTTTTATATGAGCACTGCTTGCATGCATAACAGTCGGCTAATTCAAGATTACTGATGCAGGCTTGCAATGCCCATGGGCTCTACTGCGTTCCTTTATATGATACTTTAGGTATGCATAGTTTTGCTTGAAACAGATCTAGCTTTTTTTGTTTAATCTAATGGGCTTCACTTCTGTAAACAAAGCCATGGTGTATATATGTAACCTCTGGAACACATTGAATAGCAATTATTTATCAAGCTTGCATTAGTTTACTGTTGTCCTCTTTTGGCTATCTCCACATTTAGAGATATGATTGGCATAACTCATGACTGTCTTTTTTATATTGTAGGTGCTGGTGCTGTGGAGTTTATCATATGTCACTCAGAGGTTTCACTTGCTTTTGTGGAAGAAAAGAAGATTCCTGAGGTACCCTTGTTTTGTGTAGTTTCTCATTTTTTTACCCTAAGATCATACTCAGGGTCTCAGTTGTGCCAATTTGAAAATCTTATTCATTGTGTTTGTGTGAATGGGTGATTTGTTTGTAAATATTTAGAACCTCAGATTGGCATTCCTGGATTTTTTTTATAATAGGTGTTGCCCCCCCCCCCCCCCCCCCCCCAGGGCCCCCCAGACACCTAAATCTCTTTTCCTTGTCTCTCATCTATGGTTTTTTAATCTGTCTTTCAGCTGTTTAAAACATTTCCCAACTCAACACAATACCTGAAAAGTAAGTTGAACCATGAATATAACTAATCTTGTATGTGTTAAGAGGGAGAGGCTAAACTTGCATTTCTCTGTACAGCAATTGTGAGCTTTGGCAAGGTCACAGCTGAGCAAAAGAATGAAGTCAAAAAGTTTGACTTGGCAATATATTCCTGGGATGAATTTTTGCAATTGGTACGAAATCTTCTTTTGGTTCCCCTCAAAGCATGAAAGTATTGTTAGCCAAGTTTATATTGGAGAAAATGTCATACATCTATGTGGATGGAGTTGAACATGTAGTCATTGGCTGTGGTTGAGAAAGCACCTGAAAAAAGCATGTTCCACTCATTGCATGTGTCTTAAAAAATGAGCTATGTCTCAATTCATCAACATCATTTCTATATAAGTCATCAGTTCCATGTGATTCAGAATGGGAAAGGCTGCATGTTGAAAGATGGAGATTTGTTAATCTAAGGCTTATAGATATTTCTGTATCCTATTTGGATTCTAATGCTATAGGTGCTTAAACAAAGCATTTGTAGTTTTATTAGGAAGCATGCTAGTATGACAACATTTTTTAGTTGTAAGTTTAGTAGTTCTTACTCTTTTGCTTTCCTTCTTGCGTTTGATACATTCTCTGCTGCTTCACCATGCAATTGATTTCTCTAACAAAAACTTACAAGAGTGGAACATGGATATGCATCTTGGAAAATTTCAGGATCCAACTGAGTGAAAATGTGGTGAGAAAATTGATTTACTCTAATACCAAGCTAGACCCTGGTATGAAGAATGGGAGTGCAGATTATTGACTTTTAGGAGAGAGCAGCAATCCCTTAACAGTTTTTATCAATCACGATATGCATTTTGACTGACCCCTTCAGACTAGTCCTTTTGTTTCCATATAGTTTCATTTTCATGGTAGAACATTTCAGGATACTTTATCCTTTATGCATTTGTATGGGCAATAACGCCTGCTTCTTATTTTGCCTCCAACATCTTTTCCTTGCAGGGTGAAAACGAACAATTTGAGCTTCCTACAAAAAGAAAAGGTGATATCTGCACAATAATGTACACTAGTGGAACAACTGGTGATCCTAAAGGAGTAATGATCTCAAATGACAGCATTGTTACTCTTTTATCTGGAGTGAAATGCTTTTTAGAGACTGTAAATGAAGAGGTGATTGACGCCATTGACTTCTAGAAACATAGATAAACTCTGTAGGAATTAATCTAGTGGCAATCTGTTTTAATATATATTACTTTTTTCCTCATTCTCTTGGTTATGTGTTACAGCTGACAATGAAGGATGTATATCTTTCTTATCTTCCTCTTGCTCATATATTTGACCGGGTTATTGAGGAGTTATGCATTTCACATGGAGCCTCAATTGGATTTTGGCGTGGGGTAAGCAGTGTTGTCAACATCCCTTCACCATAATATTGGGTTAGCAGACTAAGGACTTGCTTACTTGGTTGGTTGACCTTCAGGATGTTAAACTCTTGATTGAAGATATTGGGGAGCTAAAGCCAACTATCTTCTGTGCTGTTCCACGTGTGTTAGATAGAATATATTCTGGTAAACCTTTTCTTCAGTGTATGGTGTTATTATAGAATAATCTTAAATTTTCATTCACTGTCCTGGATGAGTGTTACATTCTCTTACTCTTGTTCAAGGGTGACACTAGAGGCATCTTTAACTTGGATGAAGCCACTTCCTCATGAATTCTCCTTTAAAATCTCCATTCTAAGAAATATCCTATGTCCCTGGCTTATTTATATTTTAATGGTGGCTCATCAGCATTATTTTATGAGTATGTCTCCTTAGCACAGCCATAATCTGGCTTTATCAATTATTGATATGATGTCCTTTACCCTCTACCTAATCAGCCATAGCCTTGTGTCTGGTATTAGGGTATACATAAAAACATGCTTTTTTCTAGAAGAGTGACAAAAAAAATATATATTCCTCAAATGTTGTGTGTACATTTCATGTAGAGAGACTTATTCCAAAGCAAGGTATTCATAAGTGGAGGAATTGTAAATTTTAATTGGTTAGGTACTAATCAGACTTGAGTTAAGATTCGTCACATGGGCTACTTAATCTACTATATAAATTCTATGGATGAAACTCGAAATAATGTGAACATCTTCAATTTGGCATTCATGTCCACATTGGATCAGATGGATTCTTATTTTTTTAATAAATAATACCCATAATTTTGCCAAGATGTATATCATGACCAAGTACAACCCTAACTGTCAATTCATCAGGCTTGACACAGAAGATTTCTTCGGGGAGCTTATTGAAGAAGACGCTATTCAACATCGCATATTCACAGTGAGCTCTATTCTCATTTCTGCTCTTCTTATTTGTCTTCCCTGTCTATTTATGCGAGCATCTCAGCAACGGCTTCTGGCTTGTCCAGTGTGCTGAATGTCATGCATAATCTTGATTTTTGTGCCATCATCTGGTTTGGTTCCGTCAGTAATATTGCTTCTAATTAAGTAGTATCATGCACTCCATTTTTTTGTATGGTCATTATCTGCAATAACCAATGAGATATGACAAGCTTATTTGTCATTAGAAATAAAGAAACTCTGCAGGGTTATGCTTGAATTTTGGGCTTGTTGGGCCCACCGCTTCCACATGTACAATGAGTGCTTGAGATGAATTCATTTATAGATTTTTTATGTTCATTACAGTTATATAGTTCCCATTCCTGGTCTTTGATAATATTGTGGATGGCAATTAATTTTGTCACAATTATTGCAGCAAATGGAATAAAATGACCAGGGGCCTCAAACATGAAGAAGCATCTCCAATCTCTGATAAAATAGTATTTAGCAAGGTGATGAGAGTGTTTGGTTATTCTTCTCTTTCAGGCCACATGTTTCCTGCTCAAAAACTAAAACTTGGCCCAAAATGTGCTTCGGATTTGAATTATATTCGCGATTCCTCAGGTAAAGGAAGGATTGGGAGGGAGAGTCCGACTTATCCTATCTGGAGCTGCTCCCCTTGCCACTCACGTAGAAGCTTATCTGCGAGTGGTAGCCTGTTGTCACGTCCTTCAGGGATATGGTATGTTGACAAATTTAAGCTGTAACCCATCCTGTGTACCTGTTTAGTATTTAGCTCCTGATGTGCATGCTTTCTTCTGGCCCAAAAGGAATCACCCCGTCCAGTTTTGATTGACTGCAGGCCTGACAGAGAGTTGTGCTGGAACTTTTGTGTCCCTGCCAAATGAACAATCAATGCTTGGCACTGTAGGGCCTCCTGTACCAAATGTGGATATATGCCTGGAATCTGTTCCTGAAATGGGATATGATGCTCTTGCAAGCACACCTTGCGGAGAAATTTGTATCAAGGGAAAAACCTTATTTTCAGGTTATTATAAACGTGAAGACCTTACCAAAGAGGTGATGATCGATGGGTGGTTCCATACAGGTTTGCTAATAGATCGCTAAAAATTGAAGTCTCCTTTTCTCTGTAAATCCTTTGTAAGTTAACCTTGTTTTGTCTTTTTGCACAAGGGGACATTGGTGAGTGGCAACCTGATGGAAGCATGAAAATAATAGACAGAAAGAAGAACATTTTTAAGCTTTCACAAGGCGAATATGTTGCTGTTGAGAACTTGGAGAACATTTATGGTCTGGTTTCTGGAATTGAATCGGTATGCATTTATTTTATGCGTGGATGGTTTGCATGACTTTCCGAATTTGAAGAAGTTTTAAATTTTACTTGAGTGGTCCTCATTAGATGCCTTGTCTCATGGATCGTGAATTCCCTTCTCTCTGACACGAATGATTTGCTCCAGCTGTATAATTTATGTCAGCTTGGCAATCAGCCACAGAGCGCTTCTGAAATCCTGAACTAGCCCCCTGACAGTCTCTTTACCCCCTTGATATATAAGTTACGAATATCTATCTTCACACTTTTGACTCTTGTTTTTTTTGTTTTTCTTTAGATATGGATTTATGGAAACAGCTTTGAGTCCTTTCTTGTCGCTGTTGTCAACCCCAAGCAGCAAGCACTTGAGCAGTGGGCTCAAGAGAATGGTGTGAGTGGTGATTTTGATTCCATCTGTCAAAACCCTAGGGCAAAAGAATACATAGTTGGAGAACTGAGGAAAATTGCTAAAGAGAAAAAGGTAATATATTTTTCTGAGTGGCGAGTGCTATACCTACAAAATACTTGTCAATCCTATATAAAATGATTTACCCTTTCTTGTAGCTGAAAGGTTTTGAATATGTTAAAGCTGTTCACTTGGATCCTGTCCCATTTGACATTGAACGTGACCTAATCACACCAACATACAAAAAGAAGAGACCTCAGTTGCTGAAACATTACCAGGTAACTTCGGTCTTGTTTTCCTTTTACTGGAATGAGTGAGAAGAAATTTGGATGAATAGGAAATGGCATTAGTTAACAGAGTTGTTGATTAAGTGACTAACCCGCAAATTTATTTATTTTTTTAAAATAATGATCGTAGTATTCATAACCATTTCTTTGATGCCAAAAGAGACAAATCTAGGATGCAATTGTTTATTTTTTTTTAATTCTTCTGCCCATCTATATAAATATAAAAGTTTAACATTTCAATGAAGCCATTCCTACTGGAATAGTAAGTATTGAAATATGGATCAAAACAATGCCTTTTATGGAGAAATAGTGGGAATAGGTACATTTGTTTCCCATTTCTTAAAAGCCTTTTTTTCCTTTCTTCATTTTGATTTCTTTTTCATCTAAATTCTATGCTATCTGAAAGTTTATGCTTCATATTCAATTTGAATTAATTAATTAATTGCTTATCAATTGTTTTCTTTTCCCATCCTAAAAAGGAAATTTTCATTTTTTACGAAAAAAAAAATTCCAAATGTTTTCTTGCTCTACATCAAGTGTTAGTTTCAATTGGTATAGGATTTTCACAAGAAGAAAATTGATTATATATAGAAATAATTACTTTCAAACACATTAATGCACAAGTTACAACAGAGAGTCGTGTTTTTCCTTTGAATAGAGGCAGATGCAAAATGATCGACATTTTCCTCCAAAACAGGTGGGAGAAAACTTCTATTATCTACTCACATGGCACTTGGTCATTAGAATAGCTTAAAAGATAAGTTAAATTTAGTCAGAAAATTACAATAGTAAATAAATAAATTTTCAATTCAAATAATTCAAATTCTGTGATACATGCAAACTAGGGGTTGCCTCCTAGATAGGAAGAAAATATTTTCGGATGCCAATTACCCCTTGCCTGGGAAACCAGGGACAGGATATGCTCCTATTTAAAACATATACTTCTTAGAATTTGAACTGTACATGCTAAAAATAGAATCCAATACTTTTGTCCGATATGTGCCGTCTAGTATATATACTAACATTGATTTGGATTACCTGTATGCAGGATGTTATCAATGATATGTACAAAAGTGCAAGCAAACCCAGCGCCTGAGGATGGATAGCGATGGCCTGTCGTTTAAAATTTTACCTTTCAAATTATCGCTTTTGTACATACGTATATGGTGACATTAATCAACGGATAGCTTCTAATCTACTGCGCGATACTCCCCATTAAGAATAAAAAAAAAGTGGCTATACTTTTACCAAAAAGTAGTAATTCCCGCCTTGGCCAGAACAAATAATGGCTTTGTCAGGATGGTAATGCATGTTGTGAGTTAAATGTTATTTCTGGTAGGAATATGATCACTCTATATGACAAAGAATTTCAGAAACTGCGCACCGAATAGAAGCACAATATTATACCATTACAAAACTAATGAAAGAACTGAACCAAGGTTTAAGGCATACGTATACCCAGTGAAAACCCCCAACATGGAACCCTCGTAAGTCCTGGAGCCTCCTGGACATGACACTCCGTATTTCGTATCTTGCAAAACAGTTTCCACGATGCAACCAGCATTTTTCTAACAATATAATCGACCTACTGATGTTCATGGAAAGGCCAGCTTTCTACAAACAGAAATTAGAAAGGTTCTTGATTACAAGTCTACAATTACAAGGATATATGTTTACAACAACGGCCTGACGTTATTGCATCTTGGATGATGCTATGCCTTTATGCTCCGTAGGTTTAAATTCGATAGGCAATGAAGAGCACTGTAGCCCAAGTAATTCCTCTCTGCTATACTTCAGTCTTTGATCTGTTAATTAAAATATATTTCCAGAAAAAGATATAGGTAAGTTATAGACCGAGTTAATGCCTGTATAAGTTATTAGTACTGTATTTAAGAGAGAAAAAAAAAAAGGTGAGTCTCCACACCTATGAAAGACTGGGACATTGACACCCTTCCCTGCTTTTTGTCTTTCCTCCGTGAAGATTGTGGCCGAGAGAAGTGATTAGAGCTACTCGGATCTGATTGTAATGTCGGAGCTAGTTCATGCATTACAACAATATGCGGGTGTCTTCTCATGAACAATGAGATCCCATCTTCAGTTAAGAGCCAACAGCCCCTCAAATCCAGCATACCAAGTGTTGACGGAGGCATAAACTTTTCAAGTCCACCATCTGTTAGCACAGCTTCACAAACAGAGAGTTCTGTCAGCCTGGGCAGAGATGACAGGTGTTGCAATGTGACATCTGTTAGAAAAGCACATTTCAGAGTCAAATACTTCATCTCTTTGCAACCCGATAATGAGCATAGACATTCATCGCGCACTTGTGTCTGCTCCAGATTCAACATCTCCAAACAACTAAGATTTTGCAGCACACCCAAACTGTAAGTTGGTTGCATCTCATCTCTGTCCTGATAAATAAAACCTGGAAGTTGCAAGGACATACAGAAATCGGAACACAGAATTACTGTTTACACTGTACAATAAAATTTTGAACATAAACAGGTAATTATGCTGCAATGAGATTAAGAAGTTCAATGGCTGCACTTACGAAAACCTACCTTTAATATTTGTATTGCTCAAATCAATGACCATGAGCAAAGGCATCTTGCTGATGTATGGAAGAGCCATGTCATCTACGAATGTTGAAGATAAAGATAAACTTTCAAGATTGGGAAGATGTCCAGCTAGTATCCCCATACCAGTTGAGCTGACTTTTGTCTTGCTGAGGTCTAGACTTCTCAGATTGGCCCCAATACATGCAATATTTTCAAGAGAATCATCTCCAGCATTTGTTGAGCTAAGATTCAAATGTTCTAGCTTCACCATACGAGGTAAAAAACAAAACCTGCAAAGTGAAGTTTTGGATACATCCAAAAATGATAGGACGCTGGTTTCAATGCATGAAAAGTCTTCAGTTTCATTTGTGAATGTAGCTCCAGACAAAACAAGCCTTGACAAGGGAGCTTTTTTACCATTCCCTTCAACTTCAAGGATAGAGTCAATAGTGCAATTGCTCAGGTTTAAGTATTGTAGTGACGGCTGATTTGGCAGCTTGGTAACATTAGTCCAAGCTAGATTAAGGAATGTTAACACTGCGAATCTTCTAAAAACTGTAGCACCTTGGTTAGATATTTTACTTCCCCAAAGATCTAGATGCTGAAGCTTTGTTAATTCCTACAGCAAAAAAAACCACTGCAATAAGTATTTCAGCATTAGCTGGAAAGAAAATGAGAGAAATCTTTCAAATCAAAATGATAGCCCCCAGATGGGCCAAACAATCAGAGAAAAATAAAAATAAGCAAGTAATAAATTCAATTTGATATTCATGCAGTATAAACTTGGAATGTGAAAATTGCCTTAAATCCTTAAGCTCCCTATTTGTTGATTCTGCCTCGACAGTTTTGGTGTTTTGTTTCTCTCGCCTCTGCTTCTTTGGTTCAGTAAACAACTGTCTTTGTTTTGCCACAGTTACTCTCTTCTAGTGATTATTTTTTTGGCCTGATTACAACTTTTGTTCTTAATTTTCTTCTCCATTCAAACTCTTGCCCAAAGTTTATGTTTTTTTTTATTTATTTCCTTAGTATTAATCAACTTTCTACATTAGGAGCCTCATAAATAGAGATCTAGAATTCACAGATATGCTGAAGCCATAAAAACCACAGAACATGGTATAAGTGGCTCAATACCCTGTTCCAGACCTACACCTGGTCAAGACATTGCTTCAATGCTCAATAAGAGGACTTTCAAATGGAAGCAAACAATAGTTCAGTGGTCATCTTTGAAGCCAAGCAATTAAAAGTTGATGACATGCCAAGCATGGATAAAGGGGCAAGTATATTTCAGAATTGCAGGCAGATTGTCATATTATTGAAAACACTACCTGGAGGGAATTCAATGCCAAATCTGTGACAGGTAAACCGCCCACATCCAATAATGATAAGTTCTTAAGTGAAGAGAGAAGTGAAACTCCATCGGCAGTCAGGCTAGTTTCTGAAAGCCATAGTTTCTCCAAAGTTGAAATAGATAAGAGGTGTCTAATGCCAATATCAGTAACCTTCACACACCTAGAAAGATTGAGCTCCTTCAAACAAGCCATCCCTACAAGCCGGATAGGTCAACAAATCTATACAAAATAAAACCTGGTAATTTTTTTCTTGACAGACCTCGCCATTCATCTCTAATATGGCAATTTATATAAGTTGAAAGGTGATCAAAATAATTGAGAATCAGACTTTTAATTCATTTCTACTTGTTTAAATCTGAGAGGAAATTCTTTCAAATAACCACAAACTTCCTAAGGAGACTTAAAATAAAAAGGTACATGTATAATATTTGACAATTCAGCATATCAACATAACCTGTACCTGCTATAGACCAGAGCGAAGAATTAGTGATCCTACGACAATCTGCCAGACAAAGGAAACGCAGATAGTGGAATGCTCCTAGATACGCCATCCATTCTGCATCTACAGTGTTCTCACCACTAAAATATATTTCCTCAACACTATATTTGAAAACTCTGCAACAATAAACCCATTCAAACATTTAAATTCCATTATAATTACATATACGAATGCCACATATTCATAGTAGTGAACATAAGATCCAATAACAGCATGTTTAACAGTCAAACGCTTCAAACTAGAAACGATAAGACACAGTAAGGCAACTTGTTTAAGAAAAAAGTATTTCTGATCACTCACCTGTCCTGTTTCATACCTAAATTCAACACAACCAGATACACGACATAAAAATAATAGATTTCGAACCAAATGACTCGGATTCCACCAAACAGAAGAACAAATATTCAGAGTCTGTAAAACAATAGAATACAGAAGTCAGGATATACTCGAGCAAAGAGAGAAACTACAAAAATTAACAAATATAGTCGCTCAAACTTCACGAGAGCCATGATATACATCAAACATAAAACCTAACAATCAGAGTCTGAACCAAAGAACGTACACAATTCAACACTTCGTCAAGCAGAAACAAAATAAGTAGAAATCAAAACATAATCACACGAATTCCAGAGCGCAGTGACTCAAACAAGCTAACTAAGAATCAGAATCAAACAAAATGCTGAGCTAAACAAACACTCGAGCAGAAGGAGAATCACTCACACCAATTCCCCAGAACAACGAATGAAACAAACAGAAATAGAAAAGAAGAATCGGAGTCGGAATCTCAGGAAACACGAAAATCAAAACGTACTCGAGCAGAGAAGGGAAGAGAAGTCCTCGACGGAGTAGACGGTGAAGGAGAGATCGAGCGAGGTGAGAGGGCAGATGCTCGAGAGTTCGCCTTTGCCGTCGCCATTTCTCGATGCTCCCTTTGCTCTCACACGCTGCCTCCAAGCACATCGTCACCAACAAACTCTCCTTCTCCATTTCCAATTTACGTTTCTCGCCTTGCTTGGATCATGAATAGCTCGTTGTTCGTTTCAGACTCTGGAAAACGAGTCTCGCAGAGATCGGTCAGCCTGGTTCTCCCTCCGCGATTGAAAATACTTGGCTCCTAGAAAAACTATAACATAGCAATCAATCTTAGTAAATTGTTCAGTACTTGGACCCGAACTTTTAATTAGACCGTTTGAATCTTCCTTTTCCTAGATTATTGATTTGTACCAATTCTGATGTACACCTAGGTGTATGTGTACCATGTTTGTTTTCAACAGAATCCATTTGTTTTTGTGGAAAAGGTTAGTTTTTATTATTGGTATAAGTTAAGATAAGTTTTTGTTGTTGGTATAAGTCTACTTGGGCAGGATAATTATGGTATATTAAATTTTTGTAATTAAATATAATTATGGCATTATTGTTCCTTTTTTTTTTTATAAGGAAGCATAGGGACGCAAAATTAAGAGAGGAAATCTAGGAAAGAAAGAAAAATTTAATACTTATCTCTCCGAAATTTCTCTCTCACAATTTAAAAACCTAATTATCACTCCCTTTCACGCCGCACTCCTAAATTTCTCTTCCATTCTGGTTGCTTTCTCTCGTCTAATTTTCTCGTTGCTTCCTTGTCTCTGATCACACAAACTTATTTCCGTTTTGCTGCTCTCAAGAACCTCTTCTTCTTCGTCTTCAAGACAGCGGTAGTGCGTCGGAAAATTCTGGGGGTTTAGTTCTAGACTTGTTTTATATCGCATCGGCAAGTTTATTGCTCGTGGCTCTACTGGCGTTCGCGATAATGGAGCTGATGGCAATGACAGTATCAATTATGGTCCTAGTGGTGATAATGAGTTTAGTGGTTTTATTTTTTCGTGGTAATATCATTTTCTCATGTGATAGTTTTACCACATAGATTAATATATTTGACTTTCAGTTTAATACATTTCAGTTACAGTTTAATACAAAGTCCACATAGTTTAATACAATTCACTTCTAGTTTAATACATATTCTACAAAAGTTTAATACATTTCATTTCCAGTTTAACACATCCCATACAGATTAATACAATTTACTTACAGTTTAATACATATCCTACACGTTTAATACATTTTACTTCAAGTTACATACATTTCGCATCTAGTTGATGGCTATGACGATATTGATTATGATACTGGTGGTGACGATGAGTTTAGTAGTTTTATTTTTTTTCGTGGCAATGTCATTTTCTTGTATTATAATTTACCGCACAGATTAATACATTTGACTTCCAGTTTAATTCATTTCACATATAGTTTCATACATAGCCCAAAGAATTTAATACAATTCACTTCCAGTTTAGTACATTATGCACACACATATGGTTTTAATACAATACACATATAGTCTAATACAATACACACACACACATATATATCTGTGTTTTTTACAAACCCAGAATCATACAAATAAAATCCAGAAACATACATATATATTTGTATTTTTTATAAACCCAGAATCATACAAACGAAACTCAAAAGTATACATACATATTTGTATTTTTTACAAACCCAGAATCATATTATTACCATATTTATCATATTATATTTATTTGTTTCATTAGTATTATCTTTTCAAATGAATTCAAATTTAAAACTTTCTCATAGTTAAAAATTTGAATAAGATTAATATATTCCATAATTATCCTAATTAAATATGACTTATCCTAAGAAGTAAAAATTACCATTTATACTTAAAACTAATAAAAACTTAACAGTGTTAAGTAGGTGCTTGTACACCTAGGTGCATAGTCTCGAGGCTCATTGATTTGTCGCTTATCAAAATTTCTTTTCTTTTCTTTTTTTTTTTTTTTTTTTTTTTTTGTTTCATTATGCAAGTCGACTGTTTAAAGGATTTTTGAGAACGTTGCGGAGTGTTTAGAAATGACTTTTTCAAATACACTGTGAACTATGAAGTAATTTTAGAATTTTAAATACCGCTAAAATTTTGCTATCATATTTATATCTTCCTGCGTAAATGTCACTATTGATCCTAAACCTATAATTCCCATTGAAATTAGTCCCCGACCTCCCTTTTGTTGCATAATGGGCATGTTTTCCCAAGATTACATTCCATTTCTTGAAAGTAAACATTTTATTCATAGCGAAAATACGAGGGCAGTATTTTAAAAACATTTATTTTTTATTTTCTTCTCTAACAATCTAAAAATAATTTACAGTATAATGGGACTAAATAAACCCATTGAAACTTGCGGCTTAGGTCTGAAAATTTTGCATCTATATCTAAAATCCGAAATCTTAAATGTTATTGTGGTGACTGGTGACACTAATTAGATTAGAATTGTACGAGTCATTTGAGTTTCAATATTTGGTACATGATGTCGGAAATCTTTCCAAGTGCAACTTCATCAAGTTAATAAACGTCGTACGTTGGAACACCATACACATGGATTTGCGTTTGCCGCAATGTTGGTAAGGCTTGAGGACTTCGAATGATAAATTCGAATTCAAAACCAAAAAGGAAAATACAGTTGAAGCAAGATAAAGTGATTGAACAAACTGTATTGATAAGGCAAATGTAAAATGCTGCAAAGTTTACAACATTAAACCCAACGAAGAAGGGGAAAAAGAACAACAGCCTGAAAGTACAAAGAAGCGGCTAGGAGAAAGAAACTCCTATGCATTCTATTGAGAAGTTGGCTTTTCCCATTACTTCTCATTTCCTCACTCTTTTCACTTTCCTAGCTAACTAACCATATAGCTATAGAAATAAGGAGGAGAAAGAGGATGAGCTCTCCTTTTAAACATCTCTTCACTGCTTTCATCCTCCCTTCTTCTTACCTTATTTTACCAAATTAAAGCACCTATTCGGATGCCAAATCAACAAGCAACGTTAAAAGATCGCAGAAACAAGAACAGAAACAGAAGACAAAAACCTATCTAGGACTGACTGCATTATGTATAGCTGCACAATTCTTACATCAAGACTGCGGAAATGTGCTTTACTGCTGAACCTTATCTCCCCTTTTCTACTCCAGAGTGTAACTTGAAACAGAGACAGCAGCTGGAGAAGCAGAGTGGATGTACACAAACTCAAGGCTCTTTCCAGCAGGTAAGGAGTTAAGCCATGATGGGAACCCATAAGAGTCTCCGAAGTTTGTAAGACCCCATAAAGGACCATAGAGCTTTGATATCGAAAGCTTGATACCCTTCAGCGTCTTAGATGACTTGTTTGTTACGATAGTGGAGTACCTGTAGTATGTTTTCCCACTGGCAACCCACGATGTAGTCATCTTCTGCTCAACGGCAATCGGGACCCAAGACGACACTGCAAAACAAACTCCTCAAATAAGACCTTTCTGCTATTTAGGGCTAATAGAATGAACCAAGAATTGCCAGTAGATAAATATGGACAGCGATGGCTTGGTAACGAAGCAAGGTACCTGGCTTAGGTGTAAATTTTGGTTGGGGTGCTGGAGTTGGCCTCTTTACAACAGGTTTAGGAGCAGGAACCTCTGTAAAGAAATTAGTCCCCAGATTAGTAAAAGTTGTATGCAACAGTTTGGAAAAAATTCCAACAATCTAAGGTCGACATATTACCTGGGAGGAGCTGATTGTAACTACCACGGCCACCGCTTAGTCTTGCCAATACACCAAGAAGAGGGGCATTGTTGTAGGTGGCTGGCTCTGTTTGTTCATAGTTTTCCCTCTCATCAGCAAAGTTGTCATAAGCATCAGGGCCGCCAACAAGAGCACCAACAAGGACATTAGGGTCGCTTGCTTTCCTGCTGAACCACGTCGCATAACCTCCACGGCAGCTAACAAATGTGGGATCAACCTTGATGGAGACTATTGATGAGCCACGATGATGGGTTTGGCGTGGATAGTTGTTTCCATAACCAACCATATAACTTGTAGCCCTAGGATTGTCCCCGAGAATGTAGTCCATCTGAAAGAATCAAAATGCAACATATTAGAATGTTTCAACTTTAAACCAGTACTCTGTCTAGTACACGAACACATTAAAAGAAAAACAACCTGCGACTGAGCGAAACTTAGAAGCTCAGATGCGGCGGCATTGCCAGCAGCACACTGTAGGTTTCTTCCAGCAGAAGCAAGATAATCAGAGTACACGGTGGCCAGGAAGGAGGCGCTTGTGACGAACTGCATGTTGTTCCATCTCTGTCGGAAAATTAGCCCTCCGGGAGTCTTCTGAACATTCTTGGTTCCCTTCCCCAGCAAGGAACACATGAAATATTCGGCCTTGTCCTGGTACCTCTCAAAAACAGGCGAATGACGACCAGCTCTGCCTTGCATGAGGAACTACATAAAAAAATACGAGTAGATTAGGTTCAGTTTTTACACATCCGAATCACTCAAATTAACCCCTTTGCTTCCTCATTTGTATTCATCCACTTCCTTTCTTGACAAGGAAGTTACCTTGGCCGCGAGGGTCTGAACACCGGCATACTTATCATCCCAACTGAACTCGGTCATGGCCCAGCCGGTTCCACCCAGAGCTTCTGCATTATTGCCAAGGTAGTTCAGGTAGTACTGGTTGTTGGTAGCTTGGTACATCCATGCCGCCGCCCATAGCAACTCATCCTGCAGTACATCATTATCATCATTGTTATCACCATGGTCTACATATCATGTCCCATATAATAACGCTCAAGATCTCAAACTCCCTCCTTTTAAACTTTGAATCAGTAACTAAATTTATGAAAAATAAAATTCATGGTGATCTCTTTTGTAAGGATGGTGGAAACGAAGACAGACCTGTTGCCTAAACTAATACAATTGCCTCTGTATAGACATATTTCCCACCATTTAACTAAATCATGGGAGAACATTTTTTCAGCTTTCAATATTTCAAGAAATTTTAGCAATAAATCATTCTGTACATAATTTTTTAAATATAACACGCAGAGAGAATTAGTTTCAGATGAGCTTACATAGTAGCCACTGACGGATTGGTAGTACTTCTGCGCAACTCTGATGCTACTGTCGTATTTGCCTCTGTATTTGTCCGCAAAATCGAATAGCTGAAACAAAGCAACAAAAAGAAGAGGACTTGTTAAAATATGATTTTTCAACGGTTCATGGACCATGTGAAATCAACCAGTTTTTGGACTTTCTTATGGGCCCAAACGCCTGTGGATACCTCAACCTGCCGACAGATGGACGGTCCAGATCTCGGTGTACGATAACCTAGATCTGTACTAGATGACCAACTGATTTGTAGATTCTTAACTTGTCAAGAATGTTAGGCAATTCATTAGAGTTAAAATCAATTAATTTTTTAAAATTTTTATATTTTTTTTATTTAAAATTAATTTTATTTGAAAGTCAATACTATGTAAATACAATAATCAATTTGAAAGTAATTTTTTAGGATATTATTAAATTTTTATGAATTTTTTTTTTTAAAGCTTGAAACTAGAAAAATTCATAAAAATTTATTAAGATTATAAAAATTATATTTTCAATTGATTATTACAACCACATAATATTGGTTTTTAATTAAAATTAGTTTCAAGTAAAAAATATGTAAAAATAAAAATAAATCATTTTATAATCAATTAACTAAAGTTAAAACAAATTGGGTGTTACTAGGAATAAAATATAGTACCCCGCAGATCAAATAGTCTTAGTTATTTTTATATGTTTTGCAAAAAAAAATATTTAAAGTACCTAATATACTTAACACTTTTTGCGTCTAATACTCTAGAGTCCCTAAATTTAATGGTCCCCTCATCCGCCCGTCCCAAATCATGCCAAATTACTCAGAGTCATCCACCATAGCTCGCTTCAATAGACCAACCAACTATAGACTTGGAAATTTATAAAGTCAGCTTTACCTGTAATGAGGAAATGGGATTTACCAGCCAAGAACAAAATTTAGTTCCAGCTTACAACTTTTTTGTTTTTCATTTGTTATTTCGAAAACGAGCCTTTTCTAACAGAAATTGCATTAAATAACCAATAATCTGATGTTGTCAGTTAATTCTACACTTAAAAGTGTCTACCTACCAACTCAGTAGCAATAACACGGGCAGTCATTCCTCACGAAACAAGAAAAAAATGACGGGCGGTCAAGTAGACTAAACGAGTGTGGGTTTCGACACACACCTGGTGGGCGTGACGGAGGAGCAAGGCGGAATAAGCGGGGTTGGAGCGGTGGAAGACAATGGAGGCGGCGGCCAAGGCGGCGGAGCTCTCGCCGGCAAGATCCGAGCCAGGGTTAGAAGGGTCGATCCTGTAGGCGTGGCGGTCGGTGGTCATGTCCTCCGGCCGTTGCCAGCAGTAATGGTCAGTGTTTCCGTCGCCGACCTCGCCGTATAGGACGTACGGCTCCGGATGGGCCTTAATGAGGTAGTCCGCCCCCCACTTGACGGCGTCAATGGCGTGGCCAAGCTCACCGTTGGCAGCCATCTGCTTGCCGTACTCGATTATGCTCCACGACATCATGGTTATTGTGAACGCCATTGGCAGCCCAAACTTGACATTGTCCCCTGCATCATAGTATCCTCCCACAAGATCCACCTATTTGAACCAAAAATGGCAAAAACTTCATTAAACTCAAATCTCATCTTCACTTCAGTTCAGAGATTTAAGTGAAACAAAGGGAAGAAAGCAACTTACTCCACTGGCTTTGCCATCGTTCAAGCCAGAGTTAGACCTCCAAGTGACCCTCTGATTGTGGGGCAGGTACCCAGATCTTTGGGCTTCAAAGAAGAGAATGCCTTTGCTTAAGGCCTGACCATAGTCATGCCCAGCAAAAGAAAATGGGAGGAGACAAAGAAGCACAAAAAGAGGAGCCATTGACGCCATCTTCCGGAGCTCCTAGATCTGTATAATCTGTATATTCCTCACTTTTTCTTTCTCTGTTCAAGTATGTCAAACACAAACAACAAAATGGGTTCTTTCAGTTTCTAAAACGCAACTGGGAGACCCATTTGTGACCCAACAAAAAGAAATACAGAACTTCAAATTATATTGAAAATGAGAGTGTGATTTATCAGTTAAAATTCCTGATAAACACACCAAAGACTGAGTGTTTGGAAAAAGAAGCGAGAGGGAGGGAGGGGAGGGGCCAGGAGGGATCAGTGGTATTGGGAACTATAAGCGGAGCTGAAGCGTCTATATATCGAGTGAGGGAGGAAGCCGCTGAGAGGCAGAGAGCCCACAATTTGGCAGGGATCCATAAATAAAAATACTTTTATTATGACTTTATTTTATTTTAGTTTGGTTTTTTTTTTCCTTTTTTCATGGATCATTATTGTGGGTTTCTTTTTTGGATCGGAGGAGAGGAGACGGTTGAGGAAAAGAACAGAGTCATGTGCGTGTCGCTGGCCCTTAACCGGGAAGGGTCGGTGTGGATTTATTGGAGTGCCTGCGAGAATAAAAGTTAGCCGCAGCAGTCCATACTCCATAGATAAAACCCCATCGGTTAAAAACTTAAAATAGTAACCAATATCGTTTCCTAATGGTGTAAAAAACTCTCAAATCTGTTTTTCCCGCAAAGATACTACTGCTCCCTAAAGATGTGCTTGGTCCAATTCTCTTATATTATGGGGCAATTGATGATTTAAGCCCAAATAAACCGCAAAGAATGAGCAAATAAAATAATTTACCACATAACTCTGGCCCCAACAAAAATTTATATTTAGCCCTTCGACATTTTGACGTAATTTAGGAGATCATGTGTTGTAATTCGATTGTGAAAATGATAAATTTTTTGTAACTTTTCTATTTAAATCTTAAAAATTTGTGAATTTTTATTTGAGTTTTAAAACTTGTAAAATGTGCAAACAATACTCATAAAGTTAACCTCAGAACATGTGACTAACCGGTTAGGATTAACTGTTTACTCGTTTTACAAGTTTTAGAACTCAAATAAAAATTTGTGAAGTTTTAGAATTTAAATAAAAATTTTCAAAGTTTCAGAACTTAAATAATAAAGCTGCAAAACATTTAGAACTAAAAGTTGTCTTTCCCATAAACATAATAGAGTCAAAAAAAGATATCTGTTTGAATTAAGGAACGAGGAAGGGTGTGAGAGAATAATTACTATGACTATTATTTAGATAACAAGAGATAGAGGGGGAGAGTTCTCGCTCCGTCCTTCACTTCCCGTATTTATAGATTTTTTCCACCTCTCCAAATTAAAGAAATAACACATCCCTCCCATTTTCTTCCCTTCCATCTCTTTCCCTTCATTTATTTGTTGTATCAAAACAGACCTAAATGGTCTAATCCCAATAAGACTTCAATCTTCTTTCTACACAACTGAAATACCCCAAACTTATGGATTTAACAAAAGAGTTCATGATGCCCCAACTGCCTTTACACAAATTATCTTGATCCACTCCAAATACCTAGGCATTCATCGGCCATGATTCATCTTCCACCTTCAACTATGTTTTTTTCCCATGCTTCTCCTCCATCTAAAAGATTTGATTGATCAATCTAAGCAAAAGAATAGTGAAGGAAATGGCCACTTTTGAAATGGTGACTAGACCAAATCCAGTAATAATTTTTTTAAGAAAATTGAAAAATTGTAACTTTTAATTCAACGTTCACGACCTATTTCTTTCAAGAAGAGGACAATATCTACAAATTTTATTGGTAAATAAGTCTAGCAGCACTTAGAACCAATTCAAAACATTTTACATATGAGTTAATAGTTAGCTTTTAACCACAAAAAAAAAAGTATGTTCTTTGCATTGTAACATAAAAGCCAATTTCTAGTGTCATCCTTCAGTTTCTAACAAATCAAGCCTCAGGGTCTCATTTATTACATCAAATGCTTAAGTGCTCATCAATTAGACTAGGGCACCATCAATCATTTTTTTTTAGTGTCGGAAACTCACCAATAAACCCACATGCTCTCTCAACCACTTGTACTATGGTTCTTGGACCATAGTACCAAGGCATATGACAATGTCTAGTCATTTGTGTACAATTGAACTAAGCTGTATATTCTACGAAGTCTAAGAGCTCAAATGGATTAAGTTGAAGGTGAAGAACTACATTATGTGAATTAGTCAAGTTTGAGGGTTGCTCATGCAATTAAGCATTTGTAATAGTATATATATATATATTTATGTATGTATGTATGTATGTATGTAACAATGTAACAAGGTATTTATTTTAGTATTATTTTAGAAATCTATCATTTCACAATATATGGAAATGCATAACCTAGGCGTCTAATAAATTTACTTTTACTCAAATGAACACAACATAAATGAACTTATCAAAGTGCCGAATGGTAGAGAATAAAATTTAAGCGACATGTTTGACAAAATATCTATAAGGGCGAAAGATTACTTTCATTGCTAAATCTTTGGCAACTTTTTTATGTAAGTTTTAAAATTTTATAAATTTTTATTTGAGTCATAAAACTTACAAAATATATGAACAATTAGTTTTAAAATTTTCAAAACGTGTAAACAGTTGATCCTAAAATTAACCCTATAATAGCTAATGGCCTATGACTAATTATTTACATGTTTTGCAAGTTTTAAAACTTAAATAAAATTTTCCAAAGTTTTAGAGCTTAAATAAAAAGCAGCAAAGATTTACCTGGAAATAATCTTTATCCTAAATGGTAGTGTTATTATACTATTCATCATTGTTCACTATTTATTTTCTCTATAAACAAATTAAAGATACAACCTCGTAAAATATCACGAAAAAATAAAAGGACTGAGTATTTTAACAAGCGAGTTTGTGTAATCGAGCTTAGAAAGTCCATGTTAATCAACTCTAATTGGGTTGCTCTTTATGGTCGACTTATGATTTGAGTAAAAAGTTCGCTGAAGTATAGAACGTTCACACTTACACCAACGCAAGGGGATAAAGGAAGGGGGGAAAAAACAGTTCTATTAATTTTCTTTTCCTTTTTTTTTGGGAGAAAACTAGGAGCGCTTTTTAAAAAAAGTCAGATTTTTTAAAGAAAAATACATAAAAATTTAAAAATATCATAAACATTTTATTTTTAATGAATTATTTTACTTACATAATTTTAATTTTCAAATTATATTAGTTTTGGCTACAAAAATATATAAAAAAAAGAAATAAGCTATTTTATTTTTTGGTAGTTAAAGTAAATTTTTTTAATTAGGTTAACTTAAATTAAAATAAATTAACTCAAGATATAAAATGGCAAAAAATGTTACACATACACAATTCACATGTTCTGCAAATCGATGGTTGGACATAAATGCGGCACCTTCAAATGCCCAGTTAGATCAAGCCCTCTGGTGAAAACGTTTTAAATGAAGTTTGATGGAAGCAAGCAGGTGAAAGGTTCTCCTAATTAAAGTGAAGCTAAAACCGTGGTGTTTAATACCGTTGCCGCTATATATACTGTACCCTAAATTTTTAAAGTATACAATATGATCTATGGCATCACATATTGTTACTATTTTCATAAAAAAAATATATTATAATATTATTTTAAAATTACATAAATTCAATAGTTTTTATCACACATTTTATATGTATTCTAATTTTTCTCATCATAATTTATCAAATATAAATAAAATATATATGATAGAAGATATTTTTTTAATATAAAAAAACATGAAAAAAATGTTATATATATAGCAAAATAAATAATACTCAAAAAAACTAATTTATTGATATAAGAGAAAAAAATAATACTTTAATAATAACAATACATTTTCTAATACCACATTGAGTTCCTATGTGACTCAAAGTAACTATTAAATTTTTATTTTAATTAAGAAAAGTGACCAAAATAATAAAAGCAAATATTTATTTTTTGATATGTGTATTAATTTTATTTTAATATTTTATATATTTATGATATTTTGATGTAAAATGGCAAAGAAAATATCTCAAACGTGTCTACGAAAAATAAAATACCGTAGTACGTAACTTGCGGTATTTGCAGTATACCATAATTTGTTGGAAAAAAAAATACACAAAAAATGAGCGGTATGCAAAATACTACTCGATAAAATGACAAAATATGAAAATATTTATACTGCATGCCACTTACCCGCTGTAAGCAGTATACCATGATATTTAAATCCATGGCTAAAACTAATCTAGCAGAGGATTCTATTTTCTTTTCTGCATTGTCTTCCCTTTTCTTCTTCATATCTCTTATCAAGTTTGAATACTAATTCAAGTCTAACAAGTTGATTTTGTATCATTATTCTATCCAATTAATCGCCATTATCTTTTCTTTTACTGTTTCTTCTCTTTCTTTTTTTTTTTCTTCTTCTTCTTCATCCTCTTATACAAAACTCTATTATTGTCATTAGCAGGAGCATCGTCTAGTCTATGTATGATAGATTAAGGTAATTTGTTTTTGTGTTAGTGGATAAAGCATGAAAAGCAGTGGGACATAGATGCGTGAAACATTTCAAAATAATGGATCGGGTGATTGTATTCTTTTATTTTTTTCATCCATTTGAGTCATAATTCATGATTTGTTCTTAGATGGTTTGTTAGTCTAAGCATATGTTGGTGTGCTAGTCGAGTTTATTCTCTCTTTGGACTTTTTCTCTAATTTGTTGTCATAGCTACTATTTTAGATTTATTTTGGTTTATATGGAAGATTTGACTTGATCTGATTCTCTTCTTCTCATACAATGTCACAAGGAAAAGTAGTCTTTTCTATGACCAATATTATCTCTTCATTATTTTTTAGAGTTTTATGTCATTGATTTAAAAGATATTTTTTTGCTTACTCCACTACAAAAAAATAAAAGGGTCAAATACAGCTACAAAAACAATTGCTAAGAATAAGGAATGGAAAGTCAGACATAATTGGCAACCAAATTATGATTATATTAAAATCCTGATGTTTTTCAGTTGCAAACTCAAATAAGCAAAAAAAAATTGGCATAAAAAATGAATTGATGCTTATCGAGCCTGCAACTGGAATACAACTAAAATTACATCACACTTGCATTTCAGTTGCTAAATACATACTAATCGCATTTTAGTTTCTTAATGCTACAGCCAAAATGTAACTAAAATTGTGTTATGGTTGCATTTCACTTGTTAAATAATTATCAGTTAGATTTCAAATGTTTAAAGCTGAGACCACCTTTGAACCTTTTCCACCAATCACCAAATGGAGCCTATAACCTAACGATCATGATGTAATATTAAAACCCTCACCTGGGTTGCCAATAAATCTAACAGTCATGATGTTATCTTAAAGCAATACTTGTTCTTGTCAAGAAAGAAAGTAGAAGCATAAAGCTTTAGCAGTTTTGCCTTTGTGTCAATGCACAATCCTCATCAGATGATTTGTTCTTCGAAAGCCGGCCCATATGCATGGAGCCCAATTCATCATTAGAAACGAAACCACCTAATTTTTTGTTTTCCTATCAAAATCAAACACAAAATTTCTGGGTTCTATTGCTCAAGTTTAAGAAATTAAAGCTCATTACACATGATGATGTAGGGGAGACCAAGAAGAAACCGGAAGAGGATGATGGAGAAGCCAAAAAAAAAAAAAGAACAAGTTTTTCACAGTGAAATTTAAAGTTGAAGAAGTCCCCATTGTTTCGTTTTTCACCAAAGTAAATAATAGTTTGTTGAAGAAACGAACTAAAGGCAATGAATCAACTCTTGGGGAAAATAAATTATTGAAAAAGCTAGTGCAAAAGGATTTGAAAAAGGTTAGGCCTCTTTACTTTGGGGTTTTCTAGGCCGTTAAGCTCTACCAAAGCAAAACCGTCGATGGGGACAAAGAGGAAACAATTGCTGGACACGAGTGAAAAATAAGGGACTAGTACTCTAGATAGACTGAGAGCGGTGAGGAAGCATATAGGTAATCGTATATCAACGTTCAACGGTAATAGCGACCTTTCTCTTAAGATTGATTTGAAGAAAATGGAGGTCCAGGATGAAAACCACAAGGCCCTTAGTGACAACATGCTGGGGATCACTTGCTTTATTTGACTAAAATTCTTTGTTGGAAATTTAATTTAACTAAAAATTTGTATTGGAATTTTAATTTTAACATCTAATGCATGTGTATCTGTACTATTAATCAACCGAGATGACATTAGTTATTTAGAAATAACTCAACAATTGAAATGAAATTGCTACTTTATTTTTGTGGGAAATCAGTTATAAAATTAGTAACCAAAATCTTTGTGATTGAGATGGAACCATGTTCAAAACTGGCCATTGCAATAGTATCTATTTTTTCAGTTGCCTTTTCTAGTTGTTTGAGTTTAATAACCTATGAAAAAAAAAGGCATAGTTTCAAACTACCGCTTTTGCAATTGCTTTATTTATTTTTTTATTATTATTATTTTTCATAATCAAAAGACAAGAACAAAGACATTAAGAAAGAATAGTAAAAGCACGTCGGTTGGCACACAATACTTTCTGTCATTGCACCACTATGATCGAGCAACGATAGAAAGAATCCATTATCTCCTTCAGCTGATTGATAATCCGGATAATATTTCTACTGACAGATAATATGCTGAAAGTACCTATAGAACATGTGAATAATATGTAAGGATAGTGATTATTTTCATCTCTTGAGTTGCTGTGAATGAAACTGCATAAAAAACAACATTGAGCTCGGTTGCTAAAACTGATTTACACTAGGGAATAAGGATACTATGGCAATATTTCGAAGGGACATTGATTCCTAATCATACTCAAGCAGTAGCACTTATTCCTGATGCACGACGTTAGACTCCATCAGTCACAAAATTTTCTAAACACGAATACCTAAATTGATTCTCGTTATGTTCCTAGAAATGACAAATGGTGGGTAGAGAATCAAAAGGAAAATGTGAGAATATCTAATGGTAGTCATTGCTTTTGAAGTTTTGTAACTAATTATCAACTATATTGTCGGTGGCATATAGCTATTATTTTTGTTGTGCTTTTAACTAAAATGAAATTGCTTTTATTAATTAAAAAAAAAAAAGAACGGTGAAAAGTTGCTATGAGGTATATACATTATACATACGCTTGGTTCTGCTGGAAAACGAATAGTATAACATTAACGCAGATATAATAACTGCTGAACCGAATCTCATGGCCAACAAATACCATTTAGAGCATTTATGGCTGCTAGGCTGGCGGCGTGAATTAAGCTATCATTAATATGCCAGATTTTTTTTCTGAAAAATATGTATATAAACTCCATCAAGGTGAGCACACACGCCTCGCATTTTCGTTTCTTTTTACCTTAACAATAATATTAGAAATATGAATATTTTCAAATTGATTTTTTAAAAAGATTAAGTGATAAACTCGTTATTGATGTAAAATTAACTGTGTATATGATCCACTTAATATTAAATTATCCGGTGATTGGTTAACAAATGATTGAATTTATATAATTCATTTCCGAGAATTATTAAATTATTTTATAGGTACTTCTGCTTTTAATTTGAGGGGAAAAAATCTACAAATCAAAAGTCTCAAAAGCTCTAACCTCAGACTTTTGGCTTGACCGTCGTCTCGTTCCCACAACCGCGCCAATTATGACACAACTTGTGGCAAACTGGCAATTCGTATGATTCAAAACATGTTGGCGGGTACATATATGTATATTTTTTATGATGGATAACATGGTTCTGTTACTTCTGTAATAAAGGAGTTGACGTGGTTGTGTAGGTGTATTTTAAATAACTAGTTATATTCCAATTCCACGGACGGATTATTTTTACAAATTAAAATTAAAATTGATATTGCAAAATATAAACACATGAATGAGTGAGTAATAATTGCATTAATAACAGTAATTCACAACGATTCCTGAAGCCAAAAAAAAAAAAAAAAGAATAATTTTTACATTTGTTTCCCTTAACTAATGTAGCAGCATAATGTATACTTCTATGGATTTCTTGTGACTTGTGAGTGAATTTCTCGTGTAAATTTTAGCTTATTTAATCAAATTTACCGTTACCCAAAAATTTTAGATGTATAATATATTCAACTTGTTATGGCAACACAATTATGATCTGCATCATGTTAACATATCAAATATATTAAAATTTATATTTCCTTGTAAATAAAATTAAAATATATACTACAAACAAAAAAAATCAATATGATTAGATGACACACATTTATCTTGTCAAAAGCAACTGGAGCTCATATTGACTGAAATTATTTAGAGGCGTGACGATGAAATTTTTCTTTTACATTTTTGTTCTTTATATGTAATATAAAATTTCATTTATGATTCAAAAACGAACCAAATATGATTGGCTATATGATGACGTTTCACACCTTATGAAAATAAAGGTTGACGTGTCCTTAGGTCCTATTGGTTATAGGATAAACAAAAAAAAAAGCTAATATATGTATCATTTTTCATTTCACACATTATTTGTATCATTTCTCTTGTTATTATTATTATTATTTTGTATTTGCTTTCCAAACTATATTTCTCCATTTGTAAGTAGGAGCAAAAATGAGCCAAGTCAAGTCCATATACCTTAAAATTGTAGCTTGTCTTATTAAAGATTGGCTCAACTCGAGCTTGAACTCAAATTCGATGAGCTTAGTAAGGGGATTCAAAACTTGGCTCAAAAAGGTTTGGGGTCGCTTCAATGCATGGCTCGATAAACTCAAAGTTTGGCTTAGATAGTGGAGCTCAATTCAAGCTCTATTGAGGTTTGTTTGCCTCAACAAGAGCTCGAATAGTATTTTAAGAATTAGGATATTACTACCTTTATCTCATATTCTTTGAAACATTTAATTTTTTTTAATAGTTTGACTTGAATTTATTCATATTATTATTTGTTAAAAAATCTAAAAATATTTTTAGAAACTATAGATTTTTATTTATCATTTATATATAAAAGCTTTTCATTTACATACTAATTAAAATGTTGAAAATAAAAAAATGATAGATTAATTGTTGAAAAGTGAATGTTGTAAAGAATTTAGGGTGGAAGAAATATTTATTTAATTAAATTAATTATATTATTTTAATATTATATTATGCTCATAATACTCAACAAGAGTTTAAACCGAATAGTATGAAGTTTAAACTTGATTTGTTTGAACCTAAAATGCGGCTTTAGTTTAGGCTTGAGACGTGTTGGACTTAATTCTGTAAGGAAAAAAATTGAACTCAGGCTTGCAGTATTTGAGAAGCATTAAACATGAACCCTTATTTAAGGAATGATAAGTTTAGGATATTTCTCACAATTAGTTGTTTTTTAGTTAACTTTCTCATAAAAATTGAATAGTATTTTAGGAATTAGGATATTATTTATTTTATTAAATTAATTATATTATATTAGACTCATTAGACTTAATAATAGTTTGAGCCAAACAATATCAAACTCAAACCCGATTTGTTCAAACCTAAAATGCTGCTTAAGTTCTGGCTTAAGACTTGTTAGACTTGATTCTATAATGAAAAAAAAATCAAGTTCAAGGTCAAATTATTTGATAAGTGTTAGACTTGAACATGAACCCTTACTTAAGGGATAACAAGGTTAGGGTATTTCTCACAATTAGTTGTTTTTTAGTTAATTTCCTCATATTTCTTATTAATCAAGGTGATGTCTCAATTCTTTTTGTGACTTAAATAATCATTGTTTTAATGAAATTTAATTATTATGGAAACAAACATATTTTATTGATAGGAATTCTCTACAGAAAACCTCTGAATACTAGCCAACTTATACACCCTTAAATAGAATTTATCCCCAAAATCTAGCTTGAGCTTTACTAGTTTCCTACAATTGCATGGATCAACCTGGTTAAATTTAACCTGTACTTTCTAAGACCTATGATCTTTCATTTCCTCCATCTTTAAAAAAGGTCCACCTTCGAACCCATGACCCAAGCTCTGATACCAAACTAATAGGAACCTCAGAAGAAAATCTCTAAATACAAGCCAACTTACACGCCCTTTGGTAGAATACAACCCCAAAAAGTTAGATTGTTGAGATGATGGTACCCGATAACATACATGTACCAATATAACCTCTTTTAAGGTCATACTGAATTTTGACTGATACTATCAATTGTTTTTTTCAGTCAATATTCAGTCATAAATATTTGTGACTTGGAAAAATGGGACTATATTTTTCCAATCTAAGGGCAGTTGGTTTTAAGCTATATATCGACTAAAATCCATTTGAAATGTAGTCGCTATCTTGCATTTATCTTGTAGTGGCTCCATCGGTAGTAGTACCTCATGATTGTGTAGATCTACTTGGCTAAACTCGACTAATCTTTCTCAATTTCGGGACATATAATTTATTGGACAATTTTTTTGGCTTTTCATTATCTCATATTTTTCTTCTTTCTTCTTTTTGGTGTATCAATTTAGGAGAAAAATCATCTTAATTCAAATCTTACACAAAGTCCATATTGTTGCGGAAAAGGTTTACTAAATTGAACTTACCAGACAATTTTCATTTTAAATGTTCAAGTTATTTCTGAGCAGCCAATTACTTTTTGTTTATTAAGTAATTCTTGTTGCAACATCAAACAAAGTTTTTTTATGGACAACAACAACTAATGTTTGTTTTACAGTTTCACTCATCGGTAAACAAAGAAAAGGCACCAATCAACCGAAAAGAGGAAGAAAATCCAGATAATGCGAACTAAAATGCATGTGCTTAATCCATATTCTACTATATTATTCAAAGCTTTCTTCTTTTTTTCACATATATTAAGTTGACATCATTTTTTTTTATTTTGGACTCTATTAAATGGAAGCTAAAATGTTCTTGATCCGTATTATATTTTTTAAAAATTTATTTCCCCGTGTATCAAGTTGACATGGATTTTTCATTTGTGAGTAAGAGAAAGACGTTTCATGGAAGCTAATCAAAGAAAAGGATGACATGGCAACATAAACAAAAAACTACAATTAAATTAGCATATAAATTAAAAACTACTATCTTTTAGTTATAAAGTTTTGTAGTTGCAAATTGCAATATTACTTCGGTTAATTATATAATCTATTTTGAAACTCTTTATAGTATCTCAATTTCAAAACCGAAAATAATATATATGGAAACATGGAAGAGAAGAAGAAATTGAGGAACGTAAGCAATATGGTCAGACAAATGTGAGACTAGAGAAGTTATTTACATTATTTCTTTCCAACAATAAAAATGACGTGTCACAATATAATATGAGTAGTTTGTTGTATTTGGTTAATTACTTATTCTATATGTTCCTACTGCAGTACGTGAATCGATGGGGAATGATCTTTCAAAAAAAATGAGCGAAAAATTAGAAGTGTTGGAGAATGGGTCGTAAATTAGTAATAATATAATCTGGGCCATTGAAATCACATATTCAAAAGTATTGATGATTAAAATTATTTCCATATACACATCGAACTTTCCTAATTTCCTTCTTTTTATGGGCGACTATTAAATTGACTTAAAGGTGATGCACAGCTAGAAGAAAATGCCAAACTACTTTTCCAATGGTTTACATTCCAACATGCACGCGCACATATAAATTAGCCGTATTTAGGGGTAATTTTATGATTAATATTAGGATTTTGTTTAATTCATTGACAATTAAAATCAAATTGCTGAAATTAAAAGTAAGAAATTACTTTTAGATAATTTTTAAAAATTCTAACACTTATATTTGATGCTAATATCAAATGTGGCGATCAAAATTCTCTTCTTCCTACCTATTAAAAAGTTATTTGATAAACTACTCACAAGTGCAAATTAAGTGTCCCCATGTTAATTTCCACAACAAATTTCTGCTCAACAATTTATGGCGATCTTACAATAATGTAATAGTATTAATCATTTCATGCCAATCGTTAAAAGAGAAAAACAAAAAATGGACCTGTGAGCATTAATTGACCCTTCTCGTCTCCACCTCGCGGCCGGAAGAGAAGAAAAATGGTACTCTGGAGGTGTGAATGGTGTGCGAAGACGAGTCTTTCCTTCCGCCTATCACGGGCATTCAATTTTTGAACTTCCAAATCACATGCTGCCGGAGCTAATTAATTCATTTTTAAATCTGTCTTATTGTGGTTCCCTCGTTGGCGCGAAATTATTTGAATCAGGTGAGTCACCTTAATCCTTATTTCTTTTTTAGAGAATAACCCCAATCCTTAATTTAAACAGGAAATTCAAAATTATTTGACCATGTTATGCTAATAACCCAAAATGACGTTGTTTCAAATTTATAAATTATTAATTTGTTTAATTGCTTAAAGTTAGTATCTAAAACTTCTTAATGGATCTTTTATGCGTTCCTTGTCGTTTAATTTCACGTTTGTGTGTGCTCTGGGTTTTGTTTTGTTCTTCTTCTTCTTTTTTTTTTCTCTTTTCTTTTCTTTCTTTTTTTTTAGGCGCCAGACTTCTTTATTTTGGATCTAAACCTGAAGCAAGGTTCCCGGCTTCCCGCCACACAGGTGTTAAACTTCAGTTTACTGAAGTTTTGCGGCAATTAAGCAGACGAGGGTTTAGGGTTTAAGTTCTCTAATTCAACAATAACTCAATGCTATAAACTCGAAATCCTAACCCAATACTATAACCCTGACTCTAATTAACCATACATACATATATAGGGTTTAAGGTCTCTAATTCAACAGTAACGCAATACTATAAACTCAAAATCCTGAACCAATACTATAACCCTGACTCTAATTAACCATATATATATATTAAAATCAAGTCATTTTAACTTAAGTTGACTTTACAAAAAATGATTTTTTTTATTTTTATATCTTTTTTTACCTAGAACTAATTTCATTTGAAAACTAATATTAAGTAGGAATCCATTTGAAAGTAAATTTTCATGACGTTATTAAATCTTTATGAATTTTCTTTTTTAGGCATTAAAAAGAAAAAAATTATAATAATTTAATAAGATTATAACAATTATATTTTAAATAGATTATTTTACCTACTTAATATTAACTTTTAAATGAAATTGGTTCAAAGAAAAAAATGTAAAAATAAATTGGCTCTAAACTTTTATATATATTTAATTATATGCATGTGTATGTATGTATGTATGTATGTATGTATGTATGTATGTATGTATGTATGTATGTATCTAAATAAGCCATTTACATTTAACAAAAAAATCTACTAAAAAGGATGAACATAGCTATTGAAATAAAATTATATTTATACTAAAAGTAACTGAATAGCTACTGAGGTTTCAGTCGCTTTTCAGTTACTAGTTTTCCATATCCTTTAAAGCCTTAGCTCAACTCGATTCTAGCACTTTCAATTCTTTGTCGTCTTCCTATTAGCTCTCCCTTTACTCTTCGATTCTTAATTCTCTTCCATTTGATTGTCTAAGGAATTCATTGCCTTACCTTCTCTTAATTACTTTATGCTACAAAGTTCAAAGTTTGCTCTTTTCTTAAAGAAATTGTTGTTAAGCTTTAAGCAACTTTCCAAGAGCCTTGTGGGTTGCAATCCGTGCTTCAATATTGCTAGTGATGACAATTAGCATTAGGGTACTAATCCTTCCTAGGCATGCATAGTGTTTCCTTGTTTTCTTTTCTTTGTGTGTCTTCACGTTGTCTTTGGTTGGTTTAGTTCTTTTCATGTAAAAGCACCAGGTGCTCTTTTCCTATTTGATGTAAGTGTTATTTGCCCTTTCCATCAATAAAACTAGGGAGTTCCATCTTCTTTTTCTTTAATAAAAAAAAGTTGTTGAATTATATATATATATATACATGGAATGCATTTTATAATATAGTTTTGCATGATGTCTTATAGCATTTTTGTTCTCCAATTTTGCTATGACATCGTCCTTCATCCTAAGCTTGATAAATAGAAGAAGGAACAGAATTGAGTCCAAAGATCTGGAGACTATTTTGTTTTCCTTGGTGGTGGCACTCAGTTTAAGAATGGTGTTAAATGGTTAAATTAGTTTAAAATTATTAAATTAGTGTTAAATTGTTAAATAGTTAAGTGTTAATTGTTGAATTAGTGTTAAATTTTGTTTAAATTTTAATTTCATAATTTGATTATTTTATTAATAATAATTGAAATAAGTTAATATTCATACCAATCTAATGTATGTATCAATGAAATAACAAATGAAATAAAAAACTAATTGAATTAAATAATATTAATTAAATAACAATTATATTACTCCCTCTGTCATATTTTCTTTCCTCCATTTGACTTTTTCAACTAATTTAACTTAAATTTATTCATACTATTGCTTGTTAAAAAAATTAAATATATATATATTTAGAAACTGTAGCTTTTGATTTATCATTCATATATAAAGGTATTTCATTTATATATTAAAATGTTGAAAATAAAAAATCATAGATCAATTGCTAAAAACTAAATGGTGCAATGAATTTGAGACAGATGGAATAAAAAATAATGTAATTTTTTTTTAAAGAAAAAAGTTCTAATACATCAATTGAACCTTCATTGAACATGTCAGTCGTTTTTTACAGTCTAGATTTAGTGATGAACTATTTGTGATTTGAAAAAATCCAATTGCCCTCTGTTATCACTAAACAATCGCTTATAGATTATATAGAGACTAAAACATGATGAAAGTCGCTATATTACATTCATCTTATAGTATTTTCATATTTAGTAATTTACTTTACAGTACTATTTTCATAATATCATTTTAAAATGGATTAATTATAATTTGCCTCTAAAGTTTATATGAAATTACATTTTATCCCTCATATTTTAGAAATATACATTTTGTCCATTTTCTTTTTAATATAGTCAGACTGCAACTTCTGATGTCTTAATTTGAACATTACGGTAGTTATTTTTTAGTAATTTAAATCTAAATGGTATTTTTTTAACAGTTAATGGACATTTTTAATTATCAATTTTATTCTTTTTGCTTTTTTTTTTTGTAATAAAAAATTATATTTTCTAAATTTCAATTATCTATGAAAAAAATACTATACAGATTAAAATTACTTAAAAATGAATATCATACAGTCTAAATTAATATTTCAAAAGTTGTTGTCGGATTGTATTAAAAAGATATGGGCAAAGTGTACATTTATAAAATAAGAGGGGCAAAATGTAATTTCACGTAAACCTTATAGGGTAAATTGTAATTATTCCTTTTCATATTCACTTTTTTTAACTTTCTTGATTTACTTGTTAAGAGTAAAAGTAGGGGTGAATCCAAATTTAGTCTCATAACTTTAATGGTCATCCTAATGTGGTTTTTTAGCTCAAAAAATGACTATTAAAGTCTTGTAACTCAACTCATATGTCCTATTCTAGTCCCTATCATCAGTTTAGGCGTAATTCGGACAGAAAATGCCTACGTGGCACCCCAATGGTGACATGGCATCACCTTTTATGTCAATAAATAACAAAACTGAAAGAATAATAAATCTCAGGGTAAAATAGGCACAAACAAATAATTTTCGGGAGTTAAAAGATTGATTGATCCAAATTTTATCCTCTTTTCACCTTTTCACAGTGCGCCACTAGCCATGCCCGCCCACCTACGCTGATAACCATCTCGCCGCACCCACTTCCACCGCTGCTCAAATCCTCATCTATGTCGATCCTTGCCCTCTCATCTCCTCTTTTCTACTTTTCCTGCCCACCCACGCTTGTCCACCGTTCACGTCCTCCTTTATGCCCGTTCGCTACTCGCGCCCTTTGCTGCCTCTGTCTGCTTCTCGCATCCTCCTTTGCATTGGTCCTTACCCTTTCCTCTTCTCTATTTCTCTCACCTACCCACACCTAAACTCATCCCAGTCCCCGATTTCCCCTTTTCCCTATCCTAATTTCTCATATCCGATTTTGCCTTCCTTCAATTTCAACTATCCTCTTGGCCTTCTGATTTCATCGCCCTCCTTCAATTTCACTAGTCCTCTTGATCCTCCAATTTCACCTCGTTGACCTTTGCCTTGCCCAAAAACTCGGATGCTGTCACTGCCGCCTACAAATCGGGGAAGATTTTGGGAAAGAGTAGAAGATTGGGTTAATGTACAATTTATGTCCCTAGGATTATATGTCTATGCCTATTTTATCCTAAGATTTATTATTCTTTTAGTCTTGTGACCTATTGTCATAAAAGAGGATGTCACATAATAGTTGTGGTGCCATGTAGGCGATTTTTGTCTGAACTAACGCTTGGACTAATGGGAGGAGACAAAATAGGACACTCGAGTTGAGTTAGAGAACTTTAATAGTCACTTTTTGAGTTAAGAAACAACATTAGAATGACCTTTAAAGTTAGAGGACTAAATTTGGATTTCACCCATAAAAATAAACATAACAAACAACCTTTTTCTATTTTTTAATCTCCCCGTCAAACCAAGAAAAGTAATATTGATGGGAAACTCGACACATCTACTCAAGCTTGGATTCAAACCCAATTCTAAGGCTCTGATTTCATCCAAAATTGAAAAATGAGTCTTGTATATTAGTCTGAAGACATATAACCCTTACACAAGCTTAGGTAAACTTCATACGAAAAAATTTGTGTTTTAGAACTTTCCATGAGCTTCTTAGTAACGGAATAGAACGAAAATACAAGATCCATGCTAACTACTTGGAATAAAAACTTATTGCCAGATCGTTTTAGTTTAATAGGTTTAGGTTAACACGTTTTCCCCCTTAACCCACATTTACCAAATGTTACCCTAAACTTATTGCCATCAAAAGAAGGTCAATTTTACGACTTGAACCAGGCAATGAAATAAGTTAACGATTAAGATTTTGATTAATTAATATAAATTAAACATAATATTGTATTTTGGTCATATTTTTTCATTATTGATGATTGAGATTTTTTTAGTGAGTTATTTACTTTAAAAGCTCCATGGTTCAATAAAGTATTTTGGTTCATAATTGCTAAAATTTAAAAATTCATTTGATCCTCAAGCTTTTTTTTAGTTATTGTTTTATGCACTATTTTCTAAGGTAAGACACTAGTTACTATAATTTGTTCTCTTTATCTCTATTTTTTTTTGTTATTTTTTTGTTTATTGTCTTCTAAAGCAAAAATTTTGGTAATCATGGTTTATTTATTTGGAATAAATAAAAAACTTTAGACATTAAGCTTTTAACAATTGATATAATAAAGGTTAAAAAAAAAAGAAATGGTTTAATTCAAAACCAAATATTGGTCAATTTTTTCCCTTTTCTTTTCTTTTTATCTTTATTAAGTTAATGATTGAACCTTTGATTAATTAACATAAATTAAACTTAATATTTCATTTTGATCATATTTTTTATTTATTGATGATTAAGATTTTTAGAATGATTTATTTACTTTAAAATCTCCATGGTTCAATAAAGTAATTTGGTCCATAATTGCTAAAATTGAGGATGGATTTTTCTAAATCAATTTATAAAGAATATTAAAAATTGGAATTTGAGTTAATAGGAGATGAAATTTGTTAATGAATTATTTTTTAATGAAAAAGTTTATCAATCATTTTAAAACATATACAATGTTATGTTTCATATTCATTTTCAATTTTAAGAATTATGGATCGATGAATAGAATTAACTATAAAGCTTTTGAGTAAATTTTACTAAATAAATTTCTTATCAATATTAATAATTGAAATTTAAATTAATAAGAGATGAAATTTTTTAGTAAATTATTTTTTTATGACAAAAAAATTTATCATTTCATATCATTTCAAAGCACTTGTAGTGTTATGTTTTATAGAGTTATGTTTTAGTCACAATTAATCATTTTAATGATAACAACATAAAATAAAGAAAACCCAACCCAAAATTAAAATGAAGCAAAATTTAATTGATTAACATCCATTTATGAATGAAATTTTTTAAATTATTTATTATTGGCCTTTTTTTTAATGTTAAAATTTATCAAAAAAAATATCCACTACAAATGTGCCTAAAAAAACCTCGTTATATGCTAATCATCATTTTATCTACAGTAAATTACAATATCTTTCTACTTTTGCCGCTCAGTTGTTGGGCTAAGTTGTGGCACCCTCTATTGCCTGTTGTTTTTTTTTTCTTTTTTGATATTGGGCTGAGTTGCTTCTTTTAGAAGGTTGGTGAAATTTTTAAGTAAAAATATCTTTTTCAGGGCCGGTCTCACTATTCTCCCACTTTCACTTTTCTTTTTTTGTGAAACACGTTTTCAGTCTCTATATTATTTCTGTTTCTGATATTAGACCCTGAATTTGACTATCTTAACATTTTGGACCCTAAACTTAATAACTACTTAATTATAGTGTTTTTTTTAATCTCTTATTTCTTTTTTTTTTATGATGTATTGTTTTTTAAACTAAAACATTGGTCACCATGGTTTATTTTTTTTAGTGAAATAAGACTTTTTTTTCTTAACTTTTCCTAAGTCAATTGTTAAACTCTTAATGCCTAAAATTTTTACATTTTCTCTCTTGGTCCCTAAACTATTTTTGTTGTTTTGTTTATTATTATTTTACTTAATATTGTAATATTATATGATCGCCGCAACACGTGGGTCTTCCATACATAATATTATTCTAATGGCTGATGTTGCTCCTGAATCTCCTTGTACTATTGCCAATATTTTGAGGGATTTTTATGAGCTATTTGGTCAGACAATAAGTAAAAAATCAAAAAATTGTTTTTTTTCTCTATAAATACTCTCATTGCTGCTAGAAATAATATATGAAACATCCTTTGGATCCTTTTGGTTGGTCCCAATTTGGTGTGGCTAGGCTTTCAACGATGTCTAAAGGTGGCAAGATCTGGGCTAATTGGTGGTGCAGTGGAGGCTGCAATGAGTGAAATGCATGAGTAAATTTGAGAGCTTCGATATATGTTCAGCTTGCCTTGATTTGTGTGTGAAACAAAATGAAGCAAAAATAATGAAACAAATGAGTAATTTATAATTAGTTTTTTTTTTTGTAGTCAGGAAGTAAATAAGCAATAAGGATTTATAAAAAAAAAAAAAAAGGACAATGGAACAAATTACATAGAACAAGATACCCTAAGAGCCATTGAGGCTAATTGGTATGCGTGATCAACTACTAATCGATGAACCACCACTATTGAGACTCTTTCAAAGTGGTTAACCAGCTAACAAATCTCATTTGTGTCCTTAACTGCATCAAAATAAGTAGAATTATAGTATGTAATTTGAATGAATCCAACCAGATAGTTCGTTAAAATGATAATGTTATTCATACCATAAGAATGAGGATCATTCATCACAATGAAAATACTCTCTCCGTCCCAATATATTTGCACCATTTGAGTTTGCATATAGACCAGGGCGTGTTACTGTTCCTTTTTTTTTTTTTTTGTCCCTTCTACTTATCTATTCTCTTTTTGCCTATTAGGTTTTTCATGCTGCAACTTGTTGATTTTCTCTCAGCCACTCCCTTCATTGCCAACACTGGTCCTTCCCTCCATCCTCATAGGAGTACTAGTCAAGTATCATCGTATGCCACATCGTGAAGCTTGAATGATGTCAATCATGGAAGCTTGGTCCGCTGTCCTCAATTTGCCACTGTTGTCCATGATCATGTCATTCTCGATCCGCCGCTTCCTTTGATCTGTCATTGCTGTCCTCGATCCACAGTCGTGCATGATCGTGTCATTCTTGATCCACCATTGTGCACGATCGCACCGTTCTCAATTGCTACCATTCTCGACTGTCAGTGTTCTCAATCGCACCATCGCCTCCTCATTTCACTACCGTTATTAATCGGTGCCGTTTTCAACGCTGCTGTTCTCGCTTCCTCAATCTCCCATCTGATAACCCAATTAGTAGTGTTGAAAAGTTAGAATCGATTTAAAAATTTTGGTGAGAATTGGAAAGATGGGCATATTTGTCAATTAGATTAATAAAACTTACTAAAATGAAAAAATGGTACAAAAAATTTTGGACAACCTAAAAATAAAAGTGGTGTAAAGAATATAGGTCGGAGAGAATATTACCAAATATTTTTAAAAGCTGCCGATCAAAGCAGTTAAGATCCTCGCAAGTAGAAATCTATCCTCAATAATAGCCCTGCCCTAAGAAAGTAGGTCCTCAACAATTGCCAACAATGAAACTGAGGGGAACAGAATTAAAAATATAAATTAATGAAACCCTATTCGAAAAACTCTAAATTTTAACATGGCGACTAAATCCTAAAAATTCTTTGATTGCTTCAAATTTTAAGGTTTGCAGTTTGAGCGATCGACAAAGCAAACTTCCTCCAACATTTGATTTGGGAAAATGCCTAAATTGACTCTTCTTTATGGGTAGCCAAAAGAAAAAGAAAAAGAAATAGTAAAGTTATTATTTATAATTGCTAACATGGTAATTACCACAATTTGATGATGGTGGAACTTCTGATTTCACTGAAATTAATTAGGCCTTCCACGGACATGCGACAGCCGAAGACTTCCGCGTCCTAGGAAACGCTGCCGTGACCGTGGCACAACCGGCGCTAGCCAGTCATTCCGGAGACCTGCATCTTTGACTTTTGCTACGTGTCCCCATTCCAGGTTTTTTAAGCATGATTCTCTGTTTTATTTTTACTTTTGCCAAAAGCGAGAAAAGAAAAGACAAACTAGCTTGTTCAGTATTTAGTAAAGAAATAAACGAGAGTAAAGATGCTTATCTCTTTTTCGGCGGAGACCGTTGATTGCGGTTGGGAATAAAGCACTCCCACATGGTTCCCTTCTTTTTGACCACGTCTCCTTTTGTCATATTTATCTTAGTCTAATTAATAATTATAGAGAACGTTTTATGTATGTCTGATTTATGCCATAAGCCACTTTTTTATAATATAAAATTAATTTAGCCTAAATTTTTATAAATCAGTCAATGACATCACTGGTCACAAAAATCTTACAACTTTTTTTAAACTTTTGGCCTTTTTTTTTTATTCTATTTTTCATTTAGCGGTAACCCTCTTGAGCACCTTTTTATTATTTTTTTTTCCCAATTGTTTCCTCTTGGAACAAAAAAACACTATTTCTTTTTCTTACACTATTTATTTTCTATTACTTACATTTAATTATGCATTCTCTTATTTCATTAGTTTGCTCTAATTTTAGTTGTTAGTTTTGATTTTAGTTTCACCTTGATTTTCATTATTTGCTTTGATTTAGATTTTTTTTATATAATTTTATTGTTTGCTTTCATTTAGATTTTTTTTTTCTAATTTCATTATTTGCTTTAGTTTGTTCTTTCCTCTAATATGTCTTAAATTTTTTTGAAATTTAACACAAGAAAGCCTGAAAAAAAAAAAAGAAATCAGGCAGGTAACGCTAAAGAAATTGGGATCTTATTCATTTTTATTTCAGTTTCTATTTATTCTTTTATTAATAGATGTTTGTTTTTTTATCAATAATTATTTTTTACTAGTTTTTATTTTTTTATTTATTCCTCCTTATTCTTTATATAAACTGGTTGTACGCTCTTTTATCAGTATTTATTTATTTTTTATTAGTATTTATTTATTCGTTTATCAATTCCTGTTAGTTCTTTAAAAAGACTAACTATCTATTCTTTTATTAGTAGTTATTTATTTTTTTATATGTAGTTATTTGTTATTTTTCTGACAGCTATTTATTCTTTTATCAATTCTTGATTATTCTTTATAGGCTACCTATTCTTTTATCAGTAGTTATTTGTTATTTTATTAGTAGTCGTTTGTTGTTTTATCAGCTTATGCTTGTTCTTTAAATAAATTAGTTATCTATTCTTTTATTAGTAATTATTTGTTCCTTTATTGGTGTATGTTTGTTCTTTTGTCAATAATTTTTTATTCTTTTACTAGCAATTATTTACTCTTTTATCAACTCATATTTGTTCTTTAGATAAACTACTTATTTTTCCTTTTATCAGTAGTTATTTGTTCATTTACTAACAGTTATGAAATTAGAAAATAACAAGCACATATTATTAAAAGAACAAAGAGTAACTAATAAAAGAACAAACATCGAATTCATCTAAAAAAGAAACATTAACTGATAAAAGAACAAATATATACTAATAAAAGAAAAAAAAGAAAATAATAAAATAATAAAAATTATGTTCATAAAAAGGAAATAAACATGAACTAAAAAAATAAAAAAAATACCTATTGTTAAAAAAAAAAAGCTACTAATAAAACAACAAATAACTAGTAACAAAAGAACAAAAAAATATGTTTCCAAAAGAACAAGCAACAGTTGATAAAAAAATTATTACTAATAAAAGAATAAATACCTACTAACAAAAGAACAAACAACTAGTAATAAGAGAAAAAAAAATTAATGTCTCTAAAAAAAGGAGATTATAAAAGAACAAATTGTTACTAATAAAAATATAAATAACTACTTATAAAATAACAAACAACTAGTACATCTAAAGAAAAAAAAATATGAACAAATAAAAGAAAAAATTCTCATACTGATAAAATAAAATGGTTGGATAAATGACAAATAAAATAATTTTATTAGTTCAAAAAATTGAAAATTTAAGGAAAAAAACTGGAAAAGGTTGGAAAGAGAAAAAAAAAAGTAACAAAATTGGAAAAAGGAAAACAAAAAAAATAAAACTAACAAATAAAATGAAATGAAAAATGAAGTAAAAGGGCAACAAGTGAGAAAAAAACTGTAAACGGGGGAAAAAAGAAGAAAAAAAGTGAAAAACATAAAAGTAATGAGAAAAACTTAAAAATAACAAAAAAATAAAAAAATAAAAAAATAAAGCATAAAGTGAGGCTGGCTGGAACTCAAACCTATGCCCCTAATCCTTGCCCATGCGAATTACCAATTAACCAGAGACAACAAATTGTTTGAAGCTGACAAAAAATTATATTAGTACTTAAGTGTAGCCCAGCGCAAATGTATACCAAGCGCATGGAAGAAATTGCCACAATTATAACCTGAAAACTCACCATTCTCACAGACACAAACCAGCGTTCCCAGCCTATACAATACAATTATTTAATACTCACACTGTGGTAAAAATTATTCTAACACATTTTATTTAATTGTATAGCCCTTTCGGGTTCGAACTTGATTAGAGAAAGAAGGTCTGATTATAATTGTTGAGGTGATGGATTTGATGTAACTCGTCCAACCAGAATATGAATCTTAATGGGAGTTCTAGCGTACTACTAACTAATTACTCTATTTGTTTTACTGGGTGTTGTCGGTGGACACGGTGGCACTTCGGTAACAGTTTTGAGAGGAAGAAATAAATGATGGCGAGTGCGGTTTGTCTGGTTGTCGGGTTTTCGAATCTTGGTTACAGTTACACCGCCAGTCCTATAAGCTTGTTAAAGTAATTCACCATTTTACTTCCATGGTGGGTGCAATTTCAGCCCTGCCTTCTTATTATTTCCATCTCAAACGGTGAAAATATATTTGCCCAAAGTTCGAAATTTAAACTAATTTATCCTCTATTTGGATTCTGGTTTACGTCAATCAATCAATTACAGGTTTGTTTTATATTATTTGACTCAAGTTTTTGGGCCTTTTCATTTCACTTTTATTGGGCCCATAAATTGCTTCGATAATTGCCCCTATTTTGCTGGCCCCCACCCTCCCCCAACCCACCCCATCATCTCATGCGGCCTTTCACTGGGTATCAAAAAGTTTAGAAACTATGATATATTTGGTTTTGAGTTAAATCATTTTTTTTTTTAACCTTTATTAAGTTAATTATTAAAATTTTAATGCCTAAAGTTATTTCTTCATGCAAAAGAAATAAATCATGATTACCAATATTTTACTTTAGAAGACAATAAATAAAAAATAAAAAAAATTAGAGATAAAGAGAACAAATTATGCTCGCCAATGTCTTGCTTTAGAAAATAGTACATAAAACAACAACAAAAAAAAATCTTGGGGACCAAGAGAACAAATAAAAGAGCTAGATTAATAGTTATAAAATTTAGGGATGAAAATATAACACTGATATAAATTTGAGCCTAAAATGGAAGCATTAGAATGTTAGGGACTGAAACTGTATTTTCACCGAAACAACACATAAAACAGATCGAAAGCGGAAAATTGTAACATAGGTCCTCAGGAACTTTAGTGCCTTGCAAAAGGAAGATCAAACTTAAAAAAAAAAAAAAAAACCAAATCGTATCCGGAAAAATAAAAAATAAAATAAATGACAAATGTAAAAAAAAAATGATTAAAGGGCAAAACGATAAAGGCACTGTAGTTTATTGTAGTTCGAACAGTAGGAGGCTCACAATTTTTAGAATATAGTGTAATTATTAGTAAAAAACATATGGAGAAAAAGTACCTTTGTTTGCCATTTCTAAACATATCCTATTCCCCATTTTGATATTCCATACAAATCCTATAAGCAAGAAATTCTAGATACAAAACAAATATGTTGGGAAAGCAAGGTTGCCTTGTTTGATTCCTTTAGAGGGGGTAACTTCATCAAACATCTAACCATCAATAAGGAAAGACACAGTATTAATAGTAATGCAGGACATAATGAGCTACATTACTTTAAGGGGAAGTTGAAAAAATTTAGAGTCTATATAATGAAATGCCATTCAAGTCTATCATAGGCTTTGTTTAAATTAAGTTTTATAAGTATGCAGGAACTCTTTCACTACTAAAAACGTGGCAGCACTAGGCCACATGTGGCTGCTTACTGCCCAAGATCGCTAGGAATTCGAGGAATCCTCCGGTTTTGGTTCGTAATTATTGGTTTCTTTGTTTGTGATAAGAAACTAATGCATGTGACTTAAGCTTACTAACCTAGATACTAGCATTAAATAATACATGAGTAGCTTCGGCGTGGGAATTTAGGAAATTTAAACACAAATTAGAACATTTAAAATAGTGGTGGTACTGTACTTAAAAACAATTGTAAAATTAGCCAAAGCTATAAACACGTTTTCTATAAGCAACAACCCTATGTACATTACTCAACTATATACATGAATTACAAACCAAAACATAAAACTAACCATTGTTGCTAGAGGCATCTAGTGTAATCAAGTACTCAAGCATAACCTACTGAAATGACTATACTTGGCTGACCACCTAAGCTCTACCTTTCAGGTGCCCATAGCCTCAACCTCCTTTTTGTGCCCCTAGATCAACCACTGCTCAAGTTCAATCCAACATAGTTAGTACGTAATGTAGCCAATAATCCAACTAGATAAATAAAAACTAGCAAGTATAACTTGTACCTGCTCAACTAGCTCAACAACCATATCGGGTTACTGGCTAAACCACCTAAACCTGCACATATAAACTAAGGGGTGATAATCATAGATTCTTAGTGAGGAGTCTTTAGGGGGTACCTGCAAAAGAAAACACTAGAGGACATTGGACAAAAAATGTCACAAATCTACCACAAGCTCATAACGGTTTGAAGCCTAATATATGCGCATATACTCGAGTCCCTTGGGACCCTTCCTCATCCTAGTCCTCTCTTAGCGAGTTCTGGCCCTGAACTCACTTTAACAAGCCTTAACTTGCCAATTGTGCCAAGTTATCACCTAAGCACGTAATAACCTCCTCTTGAATACTATGTGCAGGAGTAATACAAGTCTACTTGGCAAAGCCAAGTTAGGTGCAGTAAGGTCCCATACTAGTGTCTCAGGTCTAGAACCCAGCTAGGCCACTAGGTGTTATTAACCTTTCACCTTTCCTATGATAAACCTTGACTAGCATATGGCCAAACTAGTTTGGGCATACTAGGTTCTCGCTTTAGCTCCTCAGGCCTAAGACCCAAATAAGTAGCTAGGCGTAGTAAACTCCACCCCTAGGTATACTAGACTTTCATTTTAGTCCCTTAGGTCTAAGACCCAAGGAAGTGACCAAGTGTTACTAAGCCTTCACCTTTCTTGTTGAAGCTTGAATAACACTAGGCTTGGCACTTGCTACACTTCAATGAGTTGGCCATCACTGGGAATAATGCTTGCTCTAAGTGCTTCTTGTGTTTCCTAGGACATATTAAGGTCACAAATGCACTAAGGTAGCTTAACTACCTTGTTCCTCAAAGATCCCTCAATATGCCCAAGTAACTTAGCTTGAGTGCTAAGTCACCTACCTGCTTAAAGCTTTTAGTGTTCTTTTTAATTCCTTAGGGTAGCTTGAACTTACTTGGGTATTAAGCAACCTCCTAAGCCAAGCCAAGCTCCCACAATATCCAATCTAGGCTTCCTATGGGCCCTAGAGCCCACATTGTGCCCAATTGCACTTATGTGCCCCTATTAGCCTCATAGTGCCTTATTTGGCCCTTAGGTGTTTTCATTAACTTCTTATAGCTCTTATGGATCATAAGATACACTAAGGTTAGTGAAATACCACCCAGAGTCATCTTTCCAAACTATAGCAAGTTGTGCCATAAGTTGCCCACACTAACCATGCCATAGTGCACATGCACTTCCCTTAGTTAACTAGGCTACGGGTCTAGTTCACCATGCTCCTTACTTACACTACTTATTTACTCATTGTAAGTACATTTAAACTACCCTAGGGATGATTAAAAGCCTCAACTAGGACACCAAAATACCCTTATGGACATATATGGTTCAATTGTTCACACACCTCATTCTCATTTCTTCATTTGGTCCATTTGTCACTTTTTCTTCACTCTATTTCCATTTTAAATCTTGAACCACACTTAGGAACAAGTCTAGGATGTTTAGGAACCAATTAGGAACCAAAAGCACCATATTGGATAAGTTCTGAAGCAACTGTGGCGATATAGCGCAACCTTGGCACTACGGTGCCATAGTTATGTGATTTTGGCAAAAATGCGTCTAATGCACTAGGTCCATAGCACCACTTGGGCTGCAGCGCCCAGGCCACAACCTAGGTAAACCATTTCCTTGGCACTGAACAATGCCGCAAAGCCTAGAGCTTTCCAGGTTTGTCCAATTTCTTGAAATCTATGCACAATTGTTCTAAACTTGACTCTAATCACTTCTAATCTTGTAATTACTCATCACCAAGGCCAAATATGATAGAAATACATTAACATAACATGGAAAACAAGGAATCCCCTTACTTTAAACACATCCAAAGCAAAATCAAGCAAATTGAGCACCAAAGCTTCCATTGAGCTCCAATGGTGTTCTTGAGGTTCCAAGCTTAACTCCTCAACAATGGGCACCCAAAACAACTAAATCAAGGCCAATCCAACCTACCCAATCAACGTAGAGCTGAACTTGAGCTAGGGAAGAGATCATCACCTTGGTTTTGAGCTGAAAACTCTTGGAACACCATAAACTCACCAAAGCTAGCTTGAGCTTCAATGATTTTACTTGGGAGCTTCAATTTTCATCAAGAAATGGTGAAAAATGAGAGCTTTTGAGCTCCATCCATAGAGGTGCAAGGTGGGCTGTGGGTTTGGAAGGTGCAAGAAATGGTGAAAAATGAGAGCTTTTGAGCTCCATCCATAGAGGTGCAAGGTGGGCTGTGGGTTTGGAAGGTAAGAGATGGTGAATAGTGTCAATCTCTTATCTCCTAACCCCTTATAAGCACATTAAGCCACCTCCACTCCTCTAGCTTTGTTGTCTTGGTCACTAAGCTCCCAAACATCATCTTAGCTACACTTTAAGCTTTTTGAACTTTCCATGGCACTTCAAGTAGGTCCACTTAAAGGTTTACTTGGCTTCTAACTTATCCAAACTCACATAGTTTAAATGGGTTACAAAGCTTATGGTCTTGATTTTTCTAGGCCAGTTTAACCTTTTAGACCCAAGTCTACCATAACCATAGTTTTACCCCTCACCTAGGGCAAAATGACCAAAATTGCCCTGGTGACCCTTATGTGCGATTGGTGTTCTATGAACCTTTTAAACCTTCACTACTTGCTTGAAATGTATGATAAGGGATTTCTTATGTCATGACCAAGTCTTACTTAACTGTCACAGGTCAGATACCTGGAGGGCCGTAAAAAAAAAAACTTGTTTTTTCAATGGGAATATTACCAACGACCAGACTGTTGGTAATTACCAACACTTTAAATCATTGGTAAAAAAATTTAAAATTTTCCAATGGTTAAACGCATTGGTAATTTACCAACGGTCTGGTTGTCGGTAATTTACCCATAAAAAAATACTATTATTAATGTATTATTATTATTATTATTATTATTATTATTATTATTATTATTATTATTATTATTATAAAGTTTCATAATATATAATATATAATCTACTGTGTGTGTGTGTGTGTGTGTGTGTGTGTGTAAAAGCCCATAAAGCCTAAAAAGCTCATAACCTGAACCTAGCTCATATAAAAACCCTAACTTATCTCTAACCTCCCATTTACCCTACTCTTACTATCGCCTTCCACCTTCTCCTCCCACTCGTTTCTCTTTCCTTCCCTTTGTCGTTCTCTGTCCATCACCATTCTTTTTTTGTCCTTCCACAGCTGTCTCATGCTTCGTCCTTCATCCTTCCCCAACCCTCTGTCCGTCCTCGCCCGACGCTTCCTCGCCTTGCTGCCTCACCTGACACCTTCTTGCCTCTTCATCTTTCCCAATGCCTTTTTGCCTCATTGCCTCCTTATCTTGCCCGATGCGATGTGTTTCTTCCCCTCTTTACTGATTTCATTTTTTATTGTTAGATTGTAGATTAGGTTTTTATTTTGCGAATTATTGCAGATATGGTTGTTTGAATATAGATTAAGTTTTGATTGTAGACTATTTAATTTCATTTATGATTGTTTGATTATAGATTAGGTTTTGATTTTGTGAATTATTGTATATCTGGTTGTTCGATCTAGTTGTTTGATTGTAGATTAGGTTTTGATTGTAGATTTTTTAGTTAATTTTTTATTTGATTGTTGACTTTATTCTAAGCTTTTGAATTTTAGGTGAATTTTTAATTTTTTATTAATTTCAGTAATTTTTTTGAAATTTTCATCTAATTTTTAATTTTTTTTTTAATTTCAGTAAACTTTTATGAATTTTTGAAATTTTTAGTTAATTTTGTGAAATTTTTTATTTTTGAATTTTTATGTATTTTTAATTTTTCATACATTAATTTAGTAAAATTTGATGGAAATTTTAACATTTATTATCTTATTTTTATTCATTTTTTTTTAATAAATGGTAGTTTCCAATGGCTTATCGTTGGAAGCTTCTTTAATTTTTTTTAAAATTTTAAGATAATTACCAATAGTTTGGTGCGTTGGAAATACTTACCAACGGTCAAACACGTTAGTATTTACCAATAGCCTAAACTATTGGTAAATATAAATAGCTTAAACCGCTGGAAAAAGTCAAATTGTTGGTAAAAAGCATATAAACTTAGAATGTTGGTAATTTCCATCGACCGTTGGAATGTTGGAAATTACTATTAACTTAGAACTAAGCCGTTGGTAAGAAATTTTATAACGAATAGATTACCAACGACTCGTTACCAACTGTCACGCATTGGTAATTTTGAAATTACCAATGCGTGACAGTTGGTAACGACCATTAGTAATTGTTTTTTTAAGTAGTGTTTCCATCGTAGGGTTTAAGAGAGTGAAAGACTTCTTGAACAGTCATAGTATTATTAACAGCTTTCTTACTTGGGATAAAGGTAGTCTGCTAGGCAACGATTAACTTAGTAATGTCTCCTCTAAATCTTTTAACCAGAATTTTTAAAATAATTGCACTTCGTGTTACAAATATTAATGGGCCTAAAGTTCTTTATAGACTAAGGGTAATCAACTTTAGGGATGAAAGAAACCAAACACTTATTCTACCCAACAAGGATAACTTTAGAAGCAAAGATAACTAAGCAAAGATAGTAGCAATGTCAAAAACTAATGAGTCCTTGACAGTGTCCCAGTAACTTCAAAAAAAGAAATGATGGAGGCCATTAAGGCTAGGAGACTTAAAAGGTTTCATGTCTCACACAACATTAATGATATCATTGAGAGAAAGTATATAGACCAATTTGCTGAAGTTTTTGGGGTGGGACTTTAGATTGACTCTAACTTTCCAACAAGGGTGCCAGTTAACCGCAATAAAAAATCACTATAAGAAATTTGGGTAGATGTGACTGAAGAAATAGTAGCATTCAATTGCACCATGTGATTGAAATGCCACAGGAAAGGTCAGTGGCAAAAATGCTAGTCGCATGAGTCGTGCCACTGTCGTGCGACTGAAACATGCCACTATCATGCGACTGAGTGTGGTAATGGGATAAAGTGGGTATGATAAATGTATGTGACTGAATTTGTTAGTCACATTGTGCGACTGAATTTCAGTCAGATTGTGCGACTAAAACTTTCAGTCGCATAAGCTGTAGGGTTAGTCAACTATGCAACTAACTTTTAGTCGTACAACATATACATATATTTTTTAAAAAATATTTAAAATGTTTAATTTAATAAAATTGGATTAAAATTATTATAATAATGAAAATATATAATTGCTATATTAAAGTTATAATTATTAAAATTGCTATTTAGTAATATTGAAAAAAAAATAAAAATATTATTGATATAAATTATCATTTAAATATAATTTAATTCCTTAAAAAGCCCCAAATAAGAATACAATTAAACAAATTTCAAGATTACATTGGTGTCTTGCTCATTATCGTCCTGAGCGTCAATCTGATAGGTTGCACAGCCCTCTAGGTTCTGGTCCCCCTTAATCAGATGGGAAGGAATCATCTCTTAAGGCTCGAATACTCCAGTCCCGAGTTGAGCAACGTCAGCTTCATTAAACAACATCGACATCATATACAAAAAATAATCTCCTATCGGATGTTGAAACGACTAAGATTCTGATCTAGGTGTAGAGAATGCCAGGTTAGGATAATAAAAGATTGTTGCTGGTTGTTAGACCCTCTACCTCCACGAGAAGTTTGCTGGGAGTCAGAACAGGAGGCTGACTAACCACAGTGGGTTGGGTAGCTATTGCCTCCCAAAAACTAACAACCATGATCATCGTGCTCCATGACTAAAAAGTAACACAAAACATATTTTTGTTAAAAAAAATATATATAAAATTATCTACTAAATTATCATGTACTAAAATTAACAACTAAAATTAACACTAATATTGTAGGGTTTAAATTTAAGTACTAGATTTAGCACGAAAATTAATAATAGAATGAACACCAAATTAAGTTCTAAATTTAAGTACCAAAATTAACACTAAAATTTAGTTACAAAGTTAAGGTGTAAAATTAACACTAAAATTAATAATAGAATTAACACTAAAATTAAGTTCTAAATTTAAGTCCTAAAATTAACAATAGAATTTCTATTAAAATTTATCAATAATACTAAAAATAAATTTAATCCCAAAATAAAATTTTAGCATAATTTCAGTCATAAAATTTCAGCATAAAATTGACACTAAAATTTCAGCAATATTTGTCTAGCACCCACATTCAACACTAACATTCCATGCAGACAAAAATTGAAAAAAAATAAAAGGAATTGAAAAAATGTTAGGAAGTAAAAAAAAAAAATTAAGGACACAACACTAACAATCAAGTTTGAAAATGAACAATAAAAAATAATTAAATATGCAACAGTAATATTATTGAACATAGAAAACAAATTGAAACAAGAAAAATAGAAAAGGTTGATTTCTTTAGTGGAAACAGCAAATGGCGTGGTAAATGACTTGAAATTGGACGAGCAAGGAGGAAGAGCGAAGATGGAGGAAGAACTTCAAAGAAATTTAGGGAGAATGGAGGAGTAAGAATGGAGAAGGATTCGGCCAAAGTGTAGGGTTTTTAAAGAGTCTAGGAATGATGCGACTAACATGCTACTGTTTTTCAGTCGCATGAGCCCATGCAACTGAAATCTTTGACTTATGCGACTAACATTTAGTCGCACACCTTTTATGCGACTGAATGAGTTAGTTGCACAATATTAAATTTACAAAGTTGAAAGGATGCTTGACTTCAATCACATGGGCCAAAAATTCAGTTGCACAACTATATGAATTCAGTCGTACAAACATGAATTCAGTCGTATAATGTTCAAATTTTCTTATATATAATAATTATATATATAAAGTTTGTATATATAATAATCATATATTATAAATTGTTTATTGTATAAAATATATATAAATAATTACGTATAATTATTATTTGGTCTTTATATTATGTGAAAAATTATCGAATAATATATGATAATTTTAATAAAGTAAAATTCTCGCAACTAGTACATAATCATTAATTAGTGTCAGAAGAATTCTCTTTATAACTTCCGACATCTTCGTCAAAAGGATCACAAGATTGATCCAAGATACTGCTGACAACTTTATACGTTAAGTGCACCTATCCCACAATGATGTCGATGCATCACCTAATAGTTTGTAAAATTTCTCTGTACTCAGATTAGGCAATTTATTTCCAGCTATGCCAAAATTAAATACATCACCTCATTCATTATCATTTTCACGATCATATATAACAGCATCCATGGAAATGTTGTCTCCTTCATCATTTTTAATTCTTTCACAATGGTGGCGATTTGGGCCAATCGAATCAATAATCATATGCTCATACACAGATCTATTGTTATAATTAATATCGCTATCAGAAACTGTTCCTAAAGATGATATATTTGATGTTTCGCCAATATGAAAATTACGAGACTGCAGATCATATTGTTCACTATGGTAGTACTATACATAATAGTTTTCCACAAATCTATAGTCACATAAATGGATTCTAGCTACAATTTGTTCTTGATAATGTTTATTTTGACATCACCGACATTGACATTTTATCAGTTGTGTTGAACTACTACATACAGCTTTGATAAAGTTTTCTACACTGTTTATGAAATTTGGGTTTATGTATCTATCTATCATTAAATGATTTCTAGGTTCATTGGAATAGATCAAGTTCAAGCCTATAGATAAATTGAGATGTAGGATATGCACTACATTCTAGATCAATACTTGCTCATTTGCCTTTAAACTGGGGTATTCTTTTTTTTCCTTGCATTATGTTAATTCAGTTATTCTTAAGCTCACATGTTTCTTTGGCAACATAACAACCATTTCTGGGGCATTGTTTGCATTGATATTGAACTAAATTCCAAGGGTTGATGCTTATAGTTCCATGAATAAAAGTTTTTTTTTAAAAACCAAATTAGCTTGTATGGAGGAACTTCTTATATAATGGGTATGTTATGAGATTTTTCTATAGTTTTATGCAGAGAAGCTAGTTATCGAAATGGATAATATTAAAAAGGGATTTTGGAACTTGTAATGGGAAAAACAGCAAACAAGCACTAATCAAATTATAAACATCATAGGTAATAGCCATTTCATTTATGTAACTATTAAAGGCATTAAGAATGTATTTGCATGAAAATTAGTGCATGTTTTGCTTTAGTGTGAAATGCCACTTACAATTGTTTATCTTCATGCTTTCATGCGGTAGAAAAAAGATGGACCTCAAGTCCAAGAAAGCCAATACTATGCATAAGTAGGCTTATACTAGTTGTCACATATGGTTCATTTGCAAGGGCTGCCTTATCCACACAGGGTGTGCCTATTTTGAAGGCATTAAATTTTGAATTTTTTAGCACCTGGCACCCACTTTTGAAACCTACAAAGCTCAAACTAACCTAACTGGTTTGGTTTCCTTCATCAAACTTAGTGTCAGCTACAACTGATACAAACTATTCAGAGCAAGGAAGGTGCATCAATTCAATCACAATTTGTAGGACATCTTTTGATTGATCTTGTAACTCCATTAGGTTTCTTACATGATTCATTATATAGAGTTAGACCTGCATATTATCATGTAATTGAACGGACGATGTTAGTTCCTTTCTTTCTTGATGGTACTAAATGGTCATTAGCTATTGGTAGCAGGCCAGATGCAAAAGTCATTTTTTTTTTAATGTTGGCTTAAGAGTCCCTTTTGAGTTTCAAGTCTGGTTTCTTTCTATAGCAGCAAAATGCTTGATTTAGCATTGGTGCCATTTTCGCAGAGAGAGAGAAATGGGAACAACTTGGAATGTTGCCCACTGGCTCACTTAAATGAGCATCTTCAACACTCATCTCCTCCCAACATTCTTGCTTGCGTGAGTTTCTAATTTTTCATATGACTAGATATGCATCATGTGTCAATAGAAAGCTTTTTTTCCTGAATATTGTTATATCATTATACTAGGAAGGCAACATGGATGAAACCATGTATGATTAGCTTGAATAAGCAGTGGTAGATATAGCCAACTGAATGAGAAAAGCAAGTACAAGCTGCCAGTTCCAATTAAGAAGAAATAAAATACTTAGGGAAAAAATAATTTTTTATTTGGTTTGAATATTCTTTATTGTTCTAAATTGTTACAAGAAAATATTTGTTATTAATTTATTTTGTTTTGATTAATTAAAATAGGTCTATACGGACTTAAAATGTAGACCTCTGTAATATAGATTAAACTAATCATTATCAAAATGGATTCGAACTCTTTTTGAGACCCAACATGCTTTTCTTTTTTTTCATTAAGATCTTTCATTAGTTGATATGAGTATCAAGTCAAGGCAGTAGAGCTCCTACATTTAGAGGAACAGAAACATAGGAATGAAATTTATTGTTTGATAGTCCCTAAGTTTTAGAAATTGTTATTTTCACCCATAAGCTTGTAAATTTTCCATTTTTGTATTTTTTTAGAAGTTTCAAAAATTGCCTAAAATTTTAATAAAAATTTCAAATAAATCATTAGTGCGTAAAAAGTAATAGTTTAGTTATTCCTTTTTAACAAGGAAAATTTGGAAAAGAAAAAGTAATAAATTATATCATATGTGGCTTTAAAAGTTTTGGAGCCAAGAAAGGAGAACTTTTTATATTTATGTTTTTTACAACAGTTTTTAGTATTTTATTATATTCTTTAAATTATTGTTTCGATGGTAATATTTTTCTTAATAATATTTGCATAAAATTTAAATATGTAATATTTTTGTACACTCATTATAACTTGAAATCCCAGAGTAACGCCGGGTATATAAACTAGTTTAATATGTCACACTGTTGTGCAATTGATGGGGAAATTAATTTACTATTTTCTAAACTATGCGACTAACATGCTACTGACATTTTTATATTTTTTAAATTGTGCTATTGGTATGCGATTAACTTTTGTACGACTGACTATTTCAGTTGCATAAATGACTGTGACCCACTACATGTATGACCAAAATTTAATATTTTTAAAATTGTGCCACTGACATGCAACTGACTTTTATGCGACTGAACATTTCAGTCATATAAAATATTGTGGCTCACGTTTATGCTATTGACATGCAGCTGAACTCTCATACTATTGACTTTCAGTCATATTTCAACATTTTTCTTATAGTGAATGTGTAAAACAAATTTTGAAAGTGGTTAATGACAAAGTTAGTAAAGAAGATCATCGTTATTAATTGTATATGGTTTGTTTCCTAGTTGAACTATATAACTTTAGAATGGAGATAATTTCGATCAAGGGAAGTTGAAATTGGCTAGAAAGGCTGATTCTTCTGTGCACCCGATGCACGCCTAAGTCACCTCCCCAAAGTTATTTCTTATGTACAACTTAGTCCCTAAAATTTAATTTTTGTCACATTTCTTTGATTCAAGAATTGGTCAAATTTCTAAACCTTTTCTCCTACTAATAATTAAATATTATTGTTAGGATATTTTCAGAATATCACCCAAGTTGCGTAGCAATTGTAAGACCCATAGTTGATGTGAAAGGACAGTAAAATTGTGTAAAACGTTGACAGATAAGCTAATAAAGATATTAATGCTAATTGATAATTATTAATGGATAAAATTTTTAGAAATTTAACTAAGTCTGCTTCAAAGAGACAAGAGGAAGAAGAAATTATGGGGAATAGAATAATAAAGAACTCACAAACTATATTAATCAAAGATGTTGAAAAGAAATTAAGAAATTGGAATACTCCTAAAATGGATAAATAGGATGATTTATAAAAAATGGACTTTTGATTTCAGAATGACAAACACGAAGGAAAAAAAAAATAAACAATGTTTTCTAAAAGAACAAATATGCCCTTCTAAAAGAACAAACACCAGAAAACAAAAGAACAAGAATTTTACAGAAACAATGTTATGTGTAAGAACAAACAGTGTCTTCTATAAGAACAAATACTTAAGTAATAAAAAATAAACATGTAAAAGAAAGAACAAACAATATCTTCTAAAAGAACAAACACATCCTTCTAAAAGAACAAACATACTCTTCTGAAAGAACAAACACCAGAAGACAAAAAAAATAAGAAGTTTACAGAAACAAGGTCATATATAAGAATAAATACTTAAGTAACAAAAAATAAACATGTAAAAGAAAGAACAAACAATGTCTTCTAAAAAAAATGCCTTCTACAAGAAGAAATATGCCTTCTAAAAGAACAAACATACCCTTATGAAAGAACAAACACCAGAAAACAAAAGAATAAGAAGTTTATAGAAACAGGGTTATGTATAAGAACAAACAGTGCCTTTTATAAGAACAAACACTTAAGTAACAAAAAATAAACATGTAAAAGAAATAACAAACAATATTTTCTAAAAGAACAAACATGCCCTTATGAAAGAACAAACACTAGAAGAAAAAAGAACAAAAATTTTATAGAAACAGAGTCATGTATAAGAACAAGCAGTATCTTCTATAAGAACAAACACTTAAGTAACAAAAAATAAAAATGTAAAAGAAAGAACAAATAATGCATTCTAAAAGAACAAACATGTCATTCTAAAAGAACAAACATACATTTTTAAAAAAACAAACACCAGAAAACAAAAGAATAAAAAGTTTACAAAAACAGAATCATGTATAAGAACAAACAGTGCTTTCTATAAAAACAAACACTTAAGTAATAAAAAATAAACATGTAAAAGAAAGAACAAACAATGCCTTCTAAAAGAACAAACATGTAGACAAGAAAAAACAAACATTGCCTTCTAAAATAACAAACAGGCCTGTAAGTATAAATACCAAAACATAAAAGAACAAGTAATTTATGAAATGCCTGAAAATGTAAAATAACAAGCATGCCCTTCTAGAAGAGCAAACAAGGCTTTTAAAAGAACAGAAAACAAACACATCATAAAAGAAGACAAACAGTACCTCATCAAAAGAACAAACACTTAAGTAACAAAAAACAAACAATGTCTTCTAAAAGAACAAACACAAAGAAAAAAAAGAACAATCAATACCTTCTCAAAGAATAAACAATACCTTTTAAAAGAACAAACATACCATTCTAAAAGAATAAGCACTAAGAAACAAAAGAATAAACAGTAGAGAATAAAAAAATGGAAAAAAGGTACACATATGACATAAAAGAACAAGAAGACATAAGAATAATATCATAAATCTAAGTAAAAAAAGATGAAAAAAAATATTTTAAGAAAATAAGGAGTAAAACATGAAATAAAACAATAGACAAAACTTGAAATAATACTAAAATAAGAAAAAGAAAAAGGGGAAACTAGAAAAAGATGAGAAAATAAAAATGGAAAAGGTAAATATACAACAAAACTAAACAAAGAAAAAAATGAAGATAAAGAAAGAAAGAAATAGAAGAATAAGAAAACAAAATTTAAAAAAAAAAATGAAAAGGGGGATCGTTGGTGTTCGATCCATTGCCCAGCTTCCCCCAAAATTAAAATATCAGCCATGCTACCCAACCAAATAGTTTGCCTTGACATTGCGGAAAAAGAAAAATCTATTATATTTCATGAGTACATAATTGCTTACTTTTCTGAGAAATGAGGTCAAAATGACAATTATTATATTTTTTAAGGATGACGCACGATATAAGCCCGGCCTACAGAAAAGTTACTCATACAGAAAATATCCATTCGAATATATCTTCACATCTCTGTTTAAGCTTTCTTCAGTTAGCAACACCCAGAGGAGTTTTAACCCAATTGCCCATGTTAACCTTAAGCTTAATAAGTTTATTGTGTCTTCTTCTTACAGGGGTAGATTTTTTTTTTTTAAAACCCTAGTGTTTCTGTCACCCTCTGTGGTCCAATCAACCCTAGCTTTTAGTCTCCAAAGATCCTGTTATTGCCTAAGGAGGGAGTTATATGAATTTCTGAGCTCTTGTTCATGGTTAAGAAGAAAAGGATTTGGTTTAGTCTACAGCTCTCTCTGAAGACCCCCTAACCTAGCAAGGGTTTGCTTTTAAGTTTTGAAAATATTGCCGAAAACCTCCTTATTCCAACTTTTCAAGACAACAGCAAGATCATCTAAATTACAGGAAGTATCCACTAGGAATCCAAAATACTAGATATTCAAAAAAAAAAAAGCAATGTGTATGATTTCAAAACCATAACATTGGTTTTGTTTGCAGCAGTTTTCAGAATTTTTTGTTAGAATTTCAGATAATTCATTAATAGTGATCATCAATAAAAGTAACTGTCTAATAATTATTTTTATAATCCTTTTGAATATCAAATACTAATCAGTAACATTTTTCTATAAAAAGAAACTGTAAGATGACCATTCGGCACTCTAGCATATAGTTATCGTATGTGTCACTGCTCTTTATACAAATGGAGTCGTTAGAGGGTTGTCAGGCCCATGTTATTGCATAGCAGATGCTTATCTTTCTAGTTTAGTTCACGCAAAACAACAACAACAATGATGATGATGATAATTCTTATTTTATTATATGACCCAAATTGCCCGATACATTTAAGCGGCATGTCCCTGTACTGTACGTATGTGGATATGGATTTTGGACATCTGTCTCTGTGGCTGGTCCTTGGAACTTTGGAAGGAGCATGTGATGTCTCAGCTCTTGATGGTTGGGCAGACACAATGAGAGCGCCTTCATATGAATTATACTGCAAATTATATCAAAATTAATGGTGACATATATATGACTATTTTCTTCTATAAAAGTTAAAAAGAAATCGGCTTATTTACTGTACAAAAACAGATTCTACATATATTAGCAAAATATACGGGTGTAGACTATAGTCTATGGATGTAAATGATGTTTTACATTTCTTTCGAAATTGTTATTAGTGCTACTTTACATTTGTTTATATCAATTTTCTTTTTTAAAAAAACTATTTAACTATTTTATTTTTAATTTATTCTTAAAAAATGCTTGTCTTGTTAATTTATAGATTCTTGGTATAGGTCTAAATGAAAAAAGATCCACCAATAAGCTGACGCACAAGGATGCCACCATCATATATAAATTATCACTTCGATTTCCTTTTTTTTTTTTTTTGGCATATCTCCTGACATAAGTTTAATATTATCATCAATTCTACAAGTCTTTTAATCGAAATAACCATCAATAATAACACCAACGATTAGTACGTAGTAGTTTTATTTTCTGTACATGGCTTTTGGGAAGTTGCGCGCAGCCCCCAAAAGTTTTATCTGTTGCGCCCTTGTAATGACTATTGAAAGTGCAAATAAAAACTATGGGTCCCTTACCCTTAATGAAGAAGGCACCAGGCATGTAACAGGACAATAGAGCTAACGTGCATTGTTTATTATTGGTGAAAAGCAGAAAAGAGTAGACGTTGATGTGTTCATACGAGAGGCAAGGAAATCGAAGCTTAGCCTTAGCCCCACGCAGTCGCACGTGCAAGTGTAGGGACACAATAGGAAGGAGCGCAGAGCAATGGCCCTTCCGAGAGACACATGTCCTTATGGAGATCCTGAAAGATATGTGCATGTTTTGTGTTGAAATCCAGTTGATCAGATTGACAGGGGAGGTGAGGGCCTGGCCTTCATGGAAGGAGAGAGACTCTTCATGTTCACTACTTGTTCGCCATTCCAAGTTCCAAAGTTTAACTGGAATTTTTTATAAAATTGAAAGTTTTAATAAATGAACGTAGGAAATCGTTAATTGAAGAGTCTATATGAGGAGGGAGATGTGTGACCCTTGTTTAAAAAGTGCAATGGCTAAAAAGGGTCGGCTCAAGCATTTTCTAGAAAAATTAGATTTGTAATTTAATAAAATGGTAAAAAACTTGAAGAATTGTGCTAAGTGTTTTTGGCCCTTGTGAGAAATAAAATAAGGTCTGAGAAATCTTTTCCTTGACAGAATCCGATACCACTCGATTTTTTTGGCTAATCAGAATAAGATTAATTAGAAGCTAGAAAAAAGAGAAGTAGCATATGTATAAATTGAAGCGACACGCTGGTAAAATATTACCACCAGATCCCAATAATATTTCAAGGTCTCCATCGATGCTGTGATGTATTAGACAATACTTGACATTGATGGTTGTAAAACCAATGTGCCGGTAACACAATCAAAGCTTTTGAACAGTCAATTAATATGATGATGTCTGAAATTCAAACATTGATGAAGTGGTTACCGCCTCTTAGATCTCAAACATTTCCACTTCCACTCGATTTAGATTTGTTGGAATCCAATATTATGACCACATACCGATGGTCATGTAAAAAATAATTAAACAGTATGCTAACGCTTGTTAAAATCCACGCTTAGACTTGAAATTTGGAAGTATAGCCCTTCGATTATAATAGATGTAGAATTCTCGACGCGGTGGAAAGCCTTTGTTGGGCTGAAGCTGGACAAATTATTGGACCAAAGTGGATATTGGGCGTTGATTTGTGGGGGAAGGTTACTTCTCCATACAGCATACAACGAATTACTGAATGCACCAGGGTGCATGTACACCCTGGCACATAAGGGAGTTTTTTTTTTTTTCCTCCAGGGAAGACCCAGATGGTCAATGTATCGATCAGGAAATAGCATTACAAAATTCAATTGGCAAATCCTCTCTTTAAGAAGTTCTCCCTAAAGAGTAAAGACTCCGGACCCTTTTTGGATAAAAATGTTTTGTAATCTATCAGTTTCTAGATTTTCATGATTTGAAAAACACTATTAATAAAACATTGACTCTCGAGCAGATGTGGGATTATTCACCACAGCTTCAGCACTTATCCACCTTACCGCTCCATCTTGCTAGCACGTCTACTACTGTATTGGATTTTTTACACAAATGTCTGTATGAGCCCGAAGTAAATTGACTCATAATTTGCTTAACACCTCTAAGTCTGAAACGTGCTCCTTCCCCTACGTTTCCAAACATCAATTGGGAATTTTTTTTCTTTCTATTTTGCAGTTAAATGGAGTACAAATTAATAAGTTAATTTGTCAAACTATATTATTAAATTACCGACTAATTTATATCTAAATTTTCAAAAAATTGATCACGGGGAGGGGCCCGGGGGGAGGGGAGTGGTTTCAAAACGTGGAGATGAAAGTTGGTTGGACAGTGTTATTTAGTAGTTAGCCTTATAAATATATGTATGAGTAGCCTTAAAGCAGGGTGTTTTGATTTGAATAGAACAATCCAATTTATTTTTAATTTTTATAAATTTAATCTAAGCTATTTGAATTATAAATTAAAATCAATTTGAATCATCCAAATTATAATTCATTTTCTTATTTTTATCCCAACCAACCAAATTATAATTCATTTTATCTAATTTTTATAATTTGACTCTTTTTACTAGAGTTGAACATATGATAATTGAAAAAAAAATATAACTTGAAAAAATATGATAAAAATTGGTAATATTATGTTTTATAGGTTATGAGTGATTCATAACATATACTTCAAAAATAAATAAAAATGACCTAATTATATATGTAAGGTTGCCAGATATAATTACACAATATGTATTACTTTTTGATTAATTGGTTTTAAGCTTAGAAACCAATAGTTGTTCCAATAACCAAGTATAAAATTTGATTTTGATCCAATTCAAACCGAATAACCAAATAATCAAACCATTTTATCCAATCTAAATAATCTATTTGGATTATTCAATTATATTCAAATAATGAATACCACTATCTTGAAGTGTGAGTGAGGGATGTAAGCCACCACCACTTGAGTTAAGACGTGTAAGGTTGAAAGTTTAAAATCTTTTATATTCCCTCCATCCCATAATGTTTAAAACATTTTGGCTTACCGTGCATACCAAGGCAAACTACTGTTTGCCTCTTCTTTCCATCTTTGCCATTCCTTTCTTCCTTTCTCTGTCCACATTGAAATGTCCCTTCCTTTCCTCTCTTCCTCTATTTGTCCACCAGTTTTGCACTTCGTCTTCGGTAGGCCCACATGTGTCTCAGCCTTTTTCTATGCCCTGCCTTTGACCTTGTGTCTTTGCCTTGCCTTTGACCTTCTGTCTTTGCCTTGCCTTTGACCTTCCAAAGCCACTTGGCTTGGCATCCACTTGGCCAGGCTTCCATCTCTGCCCCCATCTTTGACCTTCCATAACTAACGATTTGCCTCATCTCTGTTTATATACCGATTTGCTTGAATCAAGCACTGAATTGCATCAATCTGCTTCTTTCATCCATTTGCGTTGCTCTCCATCATGTCAATCTTGTTGTGTCGATTTGTGAACGCTTTATGTCGATCTTCGTTCATTTGTTGTCTCCGTCTTTGGTCACCTCCCTCCATCATCTCCGTATTCAATCACCTCAACGCCAATCTCAACCTTGCCGGACCTCTATTCCTTGACCCATGACCTCCTTAACCGGATTGCAGATGTACAGTGGAGGTCACCGCCTTACTGTTCTAGGCCGGAGTCATAGTTAAATGAAAGGAAAAGTGATAGTAGAGATGAAATGAAGAGAGATAGAGAGTAGGCTGGAGGTTAAAATGGTGGTATAATAGTAAATGGGATAAAAAAGTTTACTAAATAAAGAAATGTTTCAAATAATTTAGGATGTCCCAAAAGGGAAAATGTCGCAAAGAATAGGCCTAAATACCCCATTGGTCCCTTAACTTGACTAACTGGAATGAGTTGGTCCCTCAACCAGAAATTGACTTAAATTAGTCCTCCAGCTTTGCAAAACGTGATGACTTGGTCGCTAAAGTGAGTTAGAGCGGCACATGGGATAACACTGTTAAAACAAGAAATGACCTTACTATCAAACAAAAAACTTCAAGCCTATAAACGTCTCCTGATATTTTTTCCCCAAAATCAACCCCTGAACAAAGTGCTCCTCATTCACCTCCACTGACAAATCCACCTCATCCAAGCCACTGCCCAGTTATTCGCTAGCAACATTGTTTCCTCCACAGTACTAATTTAGCAATTTGCTCCATTTTCTGAAAACTAATTGAAAATGATTAGATCATCGAAGTTAGTCACTGTAGGAGCTTCACAGATGAATAAATCCAACAACTTAGCAAATCAGCCACCAATTGTGCAGCGGAGACAACGATGCATTTCTGGCACAAAATCCACCCCTCTATCTCATAGAAGATTGAGGTAGGCGGTTCATCGCAAGCATCATAGAGCTAGGACCGAGAGTGATTCATAGATAATGGGTTATCAAGTGAACTTCTTTGCCGCATGAGAAATAGAACTTGGCTGAATTACAGAGCCACTTCCTTGCCTTCACTTGCCTCAAATTCCCCTCTTCAGGTGCTTCCATCTTTCGTTGCACTTGCCCAGTGGCCGCCACTCTTGTCGTCCTCCTTAGTGGCCAATGGTTGGCAATAACATGAATTGGTTCCCAACAAAAATGGCAATGAACATGAGAGGAAGATAATGTAATCCCATGTAAAGACACGTGACACTTTAACTCGCTTTAGGAACTAAGTCATCACATTTTGTCAAGTTGGAGAACTAACTTAAACCGATTTCTAATTGAGGAATTAACTTATGTGAATTGGTTAAATTAAGGGACCAATGGGATCTTTAGGCCCAAAACATATGAGACGGATGGAGCAATTTCTATGTATGTATATACATACATGTACGTGCATTTGTATACAGGCGCGCGCGCATATCGAACGGGTATGTACAATTCCATAAGTGGCATCGTCTATCTCGGTTCGCGACTTGAGGCGCAAATCAAGGCAGGTCTGGTGTGGCGTCGTAGGCCATGTATGCTGCGAGCCAATCACGGCTTTAGAAGGTGGCTTAGGATAGTCTCTTATTGCCCGCGCTTTTGTGCGACAAATTCAATTTCCTAGTGGCAGCAGTTGGTGCATGCTCTTACTTTTCCTACGTATAAATTAGAGCCCTACAGCATTTCAATTAGTAGTATGTGCCTTTTCATATAATTCCAATTTCTTATACACAAAATGTTGGTTCGAATTTAAAAAAGCGATTAGCAATGCGCGAGATTTAGTTCGGTTTTATTGTCGTCTTGCATTATGAATTTATGATTTAGCGCTAAGTGGAGACACCGAAGAGGCATAAGGGATGATGGTGACATTAATCGAATATTAAATATCATTGACATGAAATTGACCTCTTCAAATAAAGGTTGCTTCCTCTCTTGTTTAGTTGCTGTCTTCTTTTTCCCAAAGATTCACTTGCTGTCTTTAGTTATTGTTATGTATACTCCTGAATTGCTTTGATGAGTAGGGGAAAGAAAAAAGGCAGAGAGGAAGAACACTTTAAACTAATATTGAGGAAACAAGGGGAAAAAAGGATTATTTCATTTTTTTTTAATTGAGTTTGATTTAAACTTATTTATATTTATTTTTTTAAATAGTTTTTAAATATAAATTTTTAAATTTTGTAAAAAATATTAAAATAAATTATGTTAAGATAAACTTAAGTTAAAAAACTAAATGGTACACTGAATTTCAGATAGATAAAGTATATAGTTAAGAAAAATTTGTAAAAGTAAAATATACAATCTTAGGTTTCAAATATGTACCAATCAATGTAGATTCATGTGGAACATTAAGTTATTCTTCGAATACTGTGATTAGCTTGTAACTTGTTGAAAACATTTTATAACACGGGCATAGATCATTGATCAGTGATTGCGTTCCTATTTATAAGAGAGAATGTGAATAAGACGTGTGAAAACAGCCGAAGAAAGAGACAACCCCGCCAAAATGTTGTTGTTTGTGGCACCTTCAATCTCTTTTTTCTTCTTTTCAAATCCCTAATCGTAATTAAGGTAAAGAGAACATAAAGTAGAGTGAAAACGTATGGAGGAACTCCTTTTCGCCATGAAAAAGTTAAATAAAAAAAAAACACATTTTGCCACAGCAGCACTGTGATTTTGGGCCAATTAAAAAACGAACTGAAAAGGCGGTGGGAAGAGGAAGGTCGCGGCGCGGAGCGGAAGACGACGCAGGACGAGAGGATTTAACGCAACGTCCCACTAACAGCAACCAATTCTGTGGACCCAAATCCCAAATCTTCTTTTCTTTTGTTACCATGCGCAACTTGCTGCCTGGATGGATCATGGTCATGGTCATCAACTCCCATACTTCTTTTACTTTTTTTCTTGAATATATGGAGTATTAATTAACTGAACCTATCACGCAATTTGCCTTTTGCAATTTTATAAATTATAAAGTCTCTATTTAAATTAACACTAAATTATATAATAAAATATGTCTCATTTCAAAAATTTATCCTTAAATTGTCAAATATTGCAAAAGTATGATTAAATTGACGTTTTATAGCAAAAATATCTTTCCTTCTATTATCTTTGTCAGGGTTGACGGAAATTTAAGGTACAAATATAAAATTAGCCCCTAAACGCGAGTAAAATAGACATAAGACCCCTTGAATATAAATTTGGAACACATAACTCCTTAAATAGCTGATAAATCTTAAAATATAATAAAAAATAAAAAAACTATAAACTTAACATACCCATCGATAATTAAAATATTCAATTTTGTCAAATAATTATGGAAAATATTTTATATGTCAACAAATATAATTTGACATACTTATATATTTTTTCAACTTAAACCTTAAAAGCTAAAAAACTCAAAAAGTTAAATGAAAAACTACCAATTCGACATATCATCTCAAATTAAAGCATCCAATCCCTTAAAATAATCCTGGAGACCATTTCATATGCCATAGAAAGAGTGATGTTGGCAGCAGGAGAGGCCAGATTCCAGAGAGGGAGGTTGAGATGAGGAAGGGAGTTTGATGTTAGATTTTAATGTTTTAAGAATTTTTTTGTTAAAGGAAAAAAGTTTTCAGGGGCTAAACTTAGCATTTTTTTTCTACAATATTACATTGATGTAGCATGTTGATAAGCTTATATTTATTATATTTATTTCTCTCATATTTAGTATGTTTTAATATATTTTGAACCTTAAATATATATTTTGAGTATATTTTGTAGGTTAGAGCATATCTGGACTCAATTGAATTTTACATGTTTTAATTTGGTTGTATTCTTTCAAGATTTTGACAGATTTATAATATTCGGGTAGAAAAATCATATCTTGAGCTACAGAGATCAGAATTAAGTGATTGTTGATTCATTGGAAAGCTAACATCTAGAGCTACAAATCATATGCAAATCATAAAACTCAATTTGCACGTTAAGGGGGTCAAATCTAGCTTCAAAGTTGCGATTTACCTGTTATCGCTGGTTCAAAAGCAGTTGCAGTATTTTAAGCATATCTTTGGTTGTAGATATCTGTTTTATGTGATTCAAATGTCATTTCGAAGCTAAGAAAGAGTTCTACAATTTTATGTTTTGAGTTTTGATAAATAAAAACTGCATCAAGGTCGAATCTTGGCTTGAAATTGCTGCTGCTACTCTAGAGTATTTCTTTGTTTACAACTTTGAAACCTTCTAGTTAGTTATCCTTATTTTTGTGTGGGGTACTTTTGTAAAACTATAAAAAGTTTAGGGAGAGTTTAAGAATTTAGTATACTAGGTTAGCTTTATTAGAAATGGAGGCAGCTCGTGGCTCTCTCTCTCTCTCTCTCTTTCGGCTAGACACCTCCTCCTCCTCCTCTCTCACTCTCTCTTTTTCACAATTTTTGTTTTTTTTTATTATTATTGTTCCTTGTTTTTCTTCCAATCATGAGTGAGTAATTTTTCTTATTCAGTTCAAGGGAACAATTTTCATCGCCAAGACCGGTTGTGATGATTGATTTTTTTTGTTAAATTTTTCTTTAAATTCAAGTATTTACTTTTTTACTGTTAAGATTTATTACAATTAATTTTCCTGTTCTCGTTTGTTGGATTGGTTATGCAATTACAAATCTGCTTGATTTTCTTTTCAACCGCTTAGATAAAGAATTCAATTTAGAAACAAGTGAATTGACTAGATATTACGTTTATTTCTGGTTAGTTCATACGGAAAAGTAAGATAGACTAAATTGTTCAAACTTTTGAACTATTGCCTTGAATAAACTTTTGTTCATTATTCTTAATGCTAATTTTAGGTTTATTAGAAATTATTTTTCAATATCTTGTTACTCAAAATTAAGAAATTATAATCTAAAGCTTTTTCGGGTTAATTTTTTCGTTGAATTCTTTGTGTTCTTTTTAGCTTTAAATAGAGTCCTATTTATTTTCTTGAATTAAAAAAAAAATACTTTTGTTCGATGATCAACTGTGTTACTGGAATGGATAATCAACCTGGTTTTCACTACTATATTACAAATTTATTTATTCTGAGTTGTCAGTGATACTAGGATTATTTTTTATGGTTTCAATGACCAACCACATGTTCCATCTGAACTAACATCACATAAAGGTCCAAAATTAAATGTGTTAATGAGGTTAGAGAAGCAGAACATGAAAGTTAGATATTGCGGTTAAAACTAGAATAATAATTCAAGGTTGGCATTTCATCGTGCAATTTACCCCATTAATATATGCAGTATCATCTTGTAACCATGATAAAGCCTACGAGTAGTCTTTCAAAATAGTAATAGTTGATAAAACAAACCTTGGATGTGTAAGAAATGGCTCTTTGGATAGCCCTTAATTCAGCTTAAAGAGCATATGGATAGGGGGATATAAGAGTGCCACTTTTAAGAATTTGAGGGGCATTAAACGAAATAGAAAACACAAGTATTATCTCAAAGAAAATAATTACAACCTAAAAATCCAAAAAAATTAATAAACCCAAAATCAAAACTGAATCTCAAAAAAATGCTTGCAACCTGGACAGCCCATAAAAGGATTTTAAACTAGAACCCAATTACATAACCTTAGTTGCAAGATAAAATTATGGCTGGAATTAAAGCCCAGGACTAAGGAAAGTAACCCTACAATTGAGAAAAGAAAAATACTGGCCGGTTCCTACATGTGTCTACACTTTAGGTTATCTACGGTTTAATTTAATCATGTATGTATTCACTAAACAATATCGCTTATATACATACATACATACATACATACATACATACATACATACGTACATACAAATATATATTTATATATACAAACACGCACACACATACACACACGAATTAGTAATTATATACATGTGTTGCACGTGAATCAAAATACTTCTAATTATCTTGTTCAAAATAAATAGTAGTATGAGACAGTGAATCTAAATCTCTTTTCAATGGGTGTTTTATAAGAGTTGTATGAGCTGCAAGATAGGTGTGGATAGAAGTGCTTTGAACTTAGCCATTGGCTATTTCATGTTGTAGCCTTTATTTTATATAACAATATATATCTTTTTCACTATTTAAAAAATAAAATCAATAATGATTTTACTTTTTTCTATTTTGGATATTTCTTATTAGTTTTACTTTTCTATTTTTTACATAGTTTTTTTATTAAAATATTTCATATTTTCCTCATTTGTACCATTTATTATACTTCCTCTATACCATTTTAGATAATGTATTTATTTAAGCATAGAGATTAAAATGTATGTAATTTATATTATTCTTTCTCTTTTTACCCTGAAGCTAAAATAAAATAAATTATTTTTTGGCTTTTGTGTGGTGAGAATTTAAATAAGGAATACAAAAAAAAATCTTTTTTAGATTTTATACAGAAATAATTTAAATGGGGGTAGTAAGATAAATTAAATGTTAAAAACTTTTCAAAAAGTGAAACAACTCATTCTTTTTTTGATAGAAAGAGTAATAAATTGCTCTTTGTATCGAATTTTTGTTTAATAACAACAACAACAATAATATGCAGAATATGCTACAAGTCATATTGGTCACCAAAAAATTGATAATTATTTTATATTTTTGATGGTATAATACTCATAAAAATTACTTCCTTGTTCTTTTAACATCTTATCAAAGATGTCAACATTCCACTTCTCATTACGAAATTTAAAATTAAAGGTATCAGATAATTTTAGCATGAAGTTTAAAGTGTTTTAATAGGTGATGGGGTAAAATATTTGACTATAAAGGTTTTCAAAATATTATGTTTCATTTTTAAATTCTAAAAATAAATTCAAATTCTAAAGAATTTCATTAAATTTCATGCTTGAGTGGGCCTGTTTGACTGTAACTTACATTAGGTTCATGTTCATTGCAAAAATTGAAATCTAGTGGCAATCTCGAGTTTTTCCATAGGAAGGTAAATGAAGTGCATCAATTGTACAAATTCGTTTCTTTTTTTTTTTTCTTTTGGTTTTTGTTTTCTGTTTTATTAGTCAGAGTGCGTACAAATTAAAAAATCACTTTGCATAACATGCAACATTAGATTTTTTTTCTCCTTTTACAATCCTAGTACTATTATAATTCTAATTAAATAGCAAATAATGATAAATTTGGATCTTACTAAAAGGGTAAAATAATTTGTAACTTAAGAATAAAAAATTAATTCAACATTTGTCCACATTTATGTTTTATATATGTGTGTCGCTTGCTAATACATATGTATGTATATATGTATATTGTAAAGGTGAATTCCAACATTAAGGCCAGTCTTGTTGAAATATTGGAGATACTTATAGAAGAGATTGTGCGACATAATGCGCGAGTTTTTACCTGTCATTTTCTAGTCCATCTATTCATTATGGCACCAAAAAGAAAAGGAACAGAAGAAAAAGCTTGGGTTACGCAATGGCTTAATTAGTTGGAAAGTTGTCGGAGTTTAAGATGCAATTGAAGCAAATGAACCTGATGGTGACCTGATCTGAGATTGAAAGTCTGGTTAAAGTTGAGTTTCATGATGCAGCCACAATTGTGATAGCGAATGTAATAATGGATTCGGACCCCAAAGAAGACATGAAAAATGGGCTGTCTTTCCTAGCTACTACTCAAATTTATGTCCATTTTGGTTTAGGCTCAGGCCCATCACTTTTAATTTGATGTAATTCTTGGGCTTCGGTTCGTTGGATGACTTGAGACTTGATGGCCAAGTGCTCCAAGTTTGCTCAGCCTAACCTGGTTTCTAGACCCATTTGTCCGTATCTTCCTTACAAGTGACGTTACAAGGATGCTATTAATGGCAGATTTTGCTGAACTATTTGTGGTTTTATTGTTTCTTAGAGACTTATATTGTTTTTATTTTGGTGAACCAAGAGTATCATTTGTTCGGTAGATAAAATTAGTAATTTCTAACTTAAGATACTTAAGTTCTTTTCAAATAAACCAACTCACAATTGGTAGAGATTTATGCTGTTCATTTTCAATACCAAAATGCCTTATTTTTAACTGAAATAAAGCTTGACATGAAAAGAATATATATCAACAAATTTGAGTCGAGAAAACCAAAATGCAACAAACTTGGGATTGAGAAAAAACTAAAATGTAAAATTGGGACAAGCCCAAGCTCATGTATACCCTGACGCGACCCAAAATTGCATGGACCAGTCCAGATCTTTTGAATTAAAAGCCTAGGCCCAGACAGGTTGGGCCTTACTTGAGCCGAAATCTTGAAAAAGAGACTTAATCGCATGGCTATGACCATCTACCCGGATTCTTGGAAGCGATTGTGTTTTGTGACGTGGAACGCAAACATGAACCTTATAGGTTGGGTATTAGGAGCCCACATAGAATTTTTCAAGTGTCTCCTGTCCATAATCCAGAAGAAGGTGTTGCGGCAATAATGCGCATAGTTTCCTTTGTATCATGATTAAGATCTATAATAGTACTATACGAGGTTTATGATATTTGTGAATTACTGCGTTTCAATCTATATCAATATTAAACATAAATATAAAAAGTGATAGTCATTGATTAAAAAAAAAGAGGTTTATAAAAATGAAAAAAAGAAAAGCAAAAACAAAGATAAAAAATCAAAGTAAAGTTTTGGGACTATAAGAGAAAAAAAATTCTAAGTATCAAAAGATATACGGTGGAGACTAAAACTTTTTTTTAGAAAAGATAAATAATATAAAAAGTTAATAATATAAGATAAGTGGAATTTCAGTTACAAAAAGTAGGGTTTAATGATTAATAATTAAAAAATAACTAAAAATGGTCTTCAGGCTATGGGAGGAAATATAAATATTTTAAGAATTAGAGACTTAACTATCAACTTAATAAAGAAAAAATAAAAATAAATGAAAACAATAGTTAAAATGAATCAGCTTGAACCATACCAAAAAGTAAACAACTTATAGTGACTAAAGTTTTGCTTTAAAAATAATAATAAAAAATAATAAAAAGCTAAACAAAGTCACTATAGTTGATTAAAAAAAAAAAGAAAAGAAACAAATCATGGTTACCAATATTTTACTTTAGAAGACAATAAGTAAGAAAATGACAAACAAAATTAGAGATCAATAGACAAATGAAGAGGATTGGTGATCCACACATTATAGTGGATATTTTTTTGTAATAAATTTTAATCATAACAGTGAAACATAAAACACATTACGTGCTTCAAAACAATGCATATTCTGTTTGTTAATTAAAAACAATTCAATAAAAAATTTCATCTCTTATTAACACAAAATCTAATTTTTAATATCGATGAAAAATTTAACTAGAAAAATTCACTTTAAATTTAACAATTATGGACCAAATTACTTTATTAATCTATAGAGCCTGAAGTAAATAATTGATACTACAAATCTTAATAATCAATAATGATAAAAAAATGACAAAAATACAAAATTATATTAATCAATTAGCAATCTAACCGTTAACTTAATAAAGATAAAAAGAAAAGAAAGTGAAAAAAAATTGACTAAAGATGAATTGACCATAACTAGGCCAAAAGTAGGCAAATTATAATGATTAAAGTTTTATTTTAGAAAAAAACAATAAAGAAAAAACAATAAAAAAAAGTTAGGATCAAGACAAAAAAGAAAAAACTTTAGGTATTAAGGATTTAACAATTAACTTAATGAAAATAAAACATAGTTTAACTAAAAAAAATAAATTATGGTTACCAATGTCTTACTTCAAAATAAAGTACATAAAAAATAACAAAAAGAAAAGCATTGGGGCCAAAAAAGCAAATAGAAGATCTAATTAAATTGTTATAAAATTCAGGGACTAAAATGTAACACGAACGTAACCCAAAGACAAAAAATAAAAAATTAGAAAATTAGAGATTGAAATTGTGTTTTAATCAAAACAAACATGAGATAGACTAAAATTGAGAAAATTGTAAAATGAGGATAGAACTAAAAAAAAAAAAAGCAAATCGCATACTAAAAAAGCTATAAAAAAAATGTGGAACTGTTCATCAATAGTAATCACAATTGATGAACAATGAAATCCATTCCTCTTTAGAATATAGTATAACAAGGTCTATGGTGCCCATGCTTTGCGACAATTCAATCTTTGTCAACATTAAATATGAATATAAACAGTGGTGATCATCGACAAAAAAAAAAGTTACATAAAAATAAAAAAAGAAAAGAAAAGTAAGAACCAGGATAAAAAAAAAAGTCAAGTAAAGTTTTGGAACTAAGAGAGCCAAAAAAAAAAGATTCTAGGTATGAAGCCATAAACCATATTGACTAAAAATTTTATTTTAGAAAAAAGAAATAATATGAAAAAATTAATAATCTAAGACTACGAGTAAAATTTCAATGAAAAGAATGGAAACTAAAATAGTCTTTAGGCCAAGAGAGAAAATGTAAAAAAATTTTGAATTAAAAGCTTAACCATCAAGTTAATAAAGGAAAAAGGAAAATAAATGAAAATATTGGCTAAAATAAATCAGTTTAAACCATGCAAAAAAGTAGATAACTCATATTACCTAAAGTTTTGTTCAAAATAATAATAATAATAAACCAACAAAAAAATTCTAAATGAAGTCAGTATTGTTGATTAAAAAAATAAAAGAAACAAACCATAGTTACAAAGATTTTACTTTAGGAGATAATAAATTAGAAAAAATAAATTTTAATTAATTATCATAAATTTATTGATGAAAATTAATTAATTAATTATTTATTATTAAAAATTATTACAAAAAATATCCGCTACAATTTGTGGGTTACTATACTTCTCCATTTTAACAATAATAGTGTGACACAAAACAATTCAATAAAATTTTTTATCTCCTATTAACACAAAATCTAATTTTTAATATCGATAAAAAATTTACTCTCAAATTTAACAATTATGGATCAAATTGATTTATTAAACTATAAAGTTTGAAATAAATAATTGATGTTACAAATCTTAATAATCAATAATGAAAGAACAATGATAGAAATAATGATTAAACCTTCATCTTAGAAAACAACAATAAAGAAAATCAATAAAAAAAAGTTATAATCAAGAAAAAAAATGGAGAGGTTTGGTGACTCACACATTGTAATAGATATTTTTTGTAATAATTTTTAATGATAAGAGTACAACACAAAACACGTTATTTGCTTCAAAATAATGCATATTTTATCTGTTAATTGAAAACAATTCAATAAAATATTTCATCACCTATTAACACAAAATCTAATTTTTAATATCAATGAAAACTTTATCTAAAAAAATTTACTCTCAAATTTGACAAGTATGGAACAAATTGATTTATTAAACTATAAAGTTTGAAATAAATAAGTGTTGCTACAAATCTTAATCATCAATAATGAAAGAATAATAATAGAAATAATGATTAAAGCTTTATTTTAGAAAACACCAATAAAGAAAATCAATAAAAAAAATTTAAGATGAAGACAAAAAAAATGGAAAAACTTTTGGCATTAAGGAACTAACAATTGACTTAATGAAGATAAAAAAAATGGTTTAACTAAAAAATAAACAAATTTTAACTAAAAAAATAAACAAACTATGGTTAATAATGTCTTACTTTAGAAGATAGTACATAAAAAACAATGAAAAGAGAAACTTTGGGGCCAAGAGAACAAATAGAAGATTTAATTAAATAATTATAAAATTTAGGGACTAAAATGTAACAAGAACGTAACTAAGTCCAAAAAAGAAAAAAATTATAAAGTTAGGGAATGAAATCGTGTTTTAACTAAAAAAATGTGGGACAGACAAAAACCAGGGAAATTGCAATCTGGGCCTTCAGAAAGGTAAGTGCCTTACGAAATGAAATAAAACTAAAAAAAGAGCAAATCGCATCCTAAAAAAGCAAAAAAAAATTGAAAGAAAAAAAAACTACTAAACCATGACCCAAAACCAACCGAGCTCAATTAGCCTAAAACAATTGCCACTATTCATCCAACTGTAACCATGTTCATCTTTAGAATATAGTGTTCTTTAGAATATAGTGTAATAACAATATGTCCATGTTGAAAAAGTTAATATGGTATTGATGTATCAAATAGTAAAAAAAAAAGTCATCCTAGCAAGAATTATTTGCCATATTTATCATTATTGAGTAGACATTTTTGTATTCCTAACAATATTATTTAAACTTTCTTTTTAGTATATGAGGAGAAGACCAAGAAGGAGTGGATGATTGAACATTGTACCTATTGGTAACAATCACGAGTCCTATACCACTAGGTCAAGATATTTGCTGTTATTAATCTTTAGACTTTAGGCAGGTTAAAGGCTAGTTTGGTATGCCTTAATTTGATTAATGAGTCAAATTTTTCATGTTGGTCAAATGTAGGTAAATGGGGTAGGGATGAGTTTCACCTTGGTCTTTTAAAAAAATTACTAAACTGCTACGCATTAATTTATTTTTCTCTCAGCTAGGCTTTTCTGATCACATTCAGACAGAAAACGCTGGTAGTGCTCTTCGGTGTGTGCCATGGCCTGAGCACCTCCCACAATGTTTCTTATCCTCCCGCTGGCTTGACTATCAAATCTGGTTCCCCTTAGCTCAGTGAATCTTTTCCCTAGCTGCATTCGATGCCAACCGCATCCATCTTGCACCTTTAGAGTCTTCTCCAAATCACTCTCCATCGTCGGCCGTCTTCAATCGCCCTCCGGTAGGCTATTCATATTTTTCCGACCACGTACCTTTGCCATTGTACAATATATACCCTGTTTTACTGCCTATTTAGTTGCTGGTAATCTTAATTAATTTAATACCTACAGCTCCTTTATGCATAAATAAAAAAATGCCATACCCGGAATTTGATTTTCGAACATTTTTTGCAAAACAATTTTTTCTCTCTTTGTCGGTAGTCGTATTCTCTTCTCTACACTTCCTCCTCTCTATCAGGTGAGAATCTCTATCTCTCTGTCTCTCTTTCTCCTCTCCTTTTTATTTCTATAGTGTTCCTATTTCAGAATGAATTGTTTGTTAATTAAATGATAAAGGTAAGTGCCTATTCGAGCCGGCTACAATTTCTTTTTGAAAACTAAATTTTGGCTACAATTTGTTTTTGAAAAGTAAATTTTGTTTTTTTTCTCCGTATGGACTCCATGTTTTTCTTGAATTTTGTTTGATATATGTATTGATGAATCTGGATTCAGACGATAACAGTTTTTATATATCCCCATTGCTTTGATTTACTACTGTGAAAGAAGAATAATTTTTTTTCCTCTCATCTTTGTTTTCTTCTCCACAGTGGGCAGAACAAATTAATGCATGGTAGTTTAGTTATTTTTTTAAAAGACCAAGGTGAAACTCATCTTTGCCCCACTTATCTGCTCTTGACCAACACAAAAAATTTGACTCATTAATCAAACTAATGCATACTGAATTGACCCTAAGATTCAAGAAGAGAGATTTTTATAGAAAATCTTTTTAACAATAATGGAATCCGATATTTGGGACAAAGTATAATTATGTTCACTAATTTTGTAGGAAGCAATACTATTCTTATGAATTGTGCCGCTCTACTACGGTATTAAGCCATTTTTTAGGCCTAAATATTTTTGGGGGTCGGAAAAGGGGTAAATTGCCCATTGGTCTCCTGTTTATCTGCAGCGATACCTTCTGGTCCTCAGAACTCTGAAAGTAGGTGATTGTACCTTTTTTTTTTTCCTTTTTTTGGGATGAAATTGTTTTTTCTTTTTACTGATTGTTTTTTGTTTTACCTAAAAAGAATAAATTAAAAACTGGTCTTTTTTTTTTGTTTGCAGTGATATCTTCTGATCCTCAAACCAAAGTAGACATTTTTACCATTTTATTCTAAATTGTTGGTTCCAAACTTTCATAAGTAACACTTTACGCCTTGTTTACCCTCAGTTATATTGGTTTTAGGGCATATATTTTTTATTTACTAAGTTTACTACCAATACCTTTTACATTTAAAAAAAAATTAAATTGATCATAACTTATTTTTCAATTCATAATTTTTTATTATTTTTTCCTCAGTAAATATAGTTGATATTGAAAAATTCGTAACTTCGTTCTAATCTAAAGATCGTCATGTAGTACGTTTGCCGCGCCATAATACCTTCCAGCGAAAGATAAAAGTTGTTTTTGAGGCAAAGCTAGAAAGGGACTTATATAGCCCACTGTATTACGGTGCATGATACTGACTTTTATAGGCATTATTTATTCGAATTTCAAATTTACTGAATCGAGTACTAACATAAGTTTTTAATTGATATACTGAGTACATGACTAGAAACACAATATTAGTACAAATTAAACTAAAAACTATAAATTTGAATTGACGAAAATTCGGTTTGAAACAGAAGCTGATGGTTGATCAACAACATCACCAAATCATAGTGTGTAGATATATGTATATATGTACTTCAAACCACATAGGAGTATTACTTTTGAATATTACATATGAAGACATGTATCTATGCTTACATATGACAAAAAAATAATCATTTGGATAGAATAGAATTTTTTGTTGATATTTGGAGCCCTCAAAAATATTATGCAGTCTTATTTGACGCTGTGTTGGAATATTTAATTTGGGCGGCATATCTTTTTGTAGTAAGTGATTTCAATTTTATGTCGTATTCCGAATGACATATACTAAAAAGTTGCTGACGAGTATTCTAAAATAGAATTGCGAATGGCCTAAACACCTCAACTTTATTAGCTCAGACTTTTTATATCCTAAACTTTGACTTGAGTTTACTCATTTTTTAAATTTTGAAAATTGATACGTTTTATCTTCCGACCTATTTAAACGGCTATGTAAGCTATATGAGGACCAAAATGATGATAAAATGAAAGATAAATGACTAACTAACCATTTGACGTAAATTTTTACATTATTTTGATTACCTGCTTTAATATTCTTGATTTGGGCAATTTAGGAAATCACTAACATTATATAACCTAGATTATCCAATCAACATTTGCATCGTAATATGATTCATTTAATTCTTGTAATTAACTCGTTTATAGAAAAATGGTTAATAAGTCATTCATCTTCTGTTTTATTTTTCTTTTGGTCCTCATGTAACCTAAATAGTTATTTAAGTGAACTGATGGTAAGGATGTCAATTTGTGCCCTTACTCAACAAGTAACTTACATGTAGATTTTTTTTTATTTTTCCAATTGAATGAGTTTGACCCAGGTTCAGGTATTTTTTGTTTTTATACTTGTTGAGTATGGGTTTTAATTAGGGGTTTACACTCTCTGAACCCGGCTCATACCCTACCCGCATATAATATATAGTATTTAAGTAAGCAAAATTTTTTATATATTATATACATACCTAATTCTAATCCTATACAACCCAAATATATGATATAATTCTAACTTAGTAAACTTTAAAATTCATTGTTGTACAACCCAATAGCCTCATCCCAATTCCTAGTTTGCCAATAAAAGCCTATGGATTGCAATTGCAATTGTAGAGTGCAATACTCTAAACCCTGAAATATTTCTTGCTTTCTTTAGTTTCAATTTTTTGTTGTGATTATATGTGCAGATATTACGGATATAATACCCGATTTTACCCACCCCAACATAGGGATGGTTTGGGCGAAGAAATCTTACCTGCTACAGGTTGCAGGAATAGTTTGAGCAATGCTTTCATATTATAGATAGGGTTTATGAATGACTTTATCATCCCATACCTGGTCTGTCGGCATTCCTAGTTGATGAAATAAAATGTACCAATTTTTAAAATTTAAGAAATGAGTGAATCCGAATTAAAATTTAAGAGTAAAATATTCGAATTTGCAAAACTCATGGGGTGAAAGTAGTTTTAGGCTAATTGCAAATTATCGACAAAAATGTAATATATACCAGTTGAGAGCTAGCTAGATTTGACTTTTAATGAATTAGGTTGAGAAACAAGTGTTATTTATAGATTGCTCGATCATGAAATTCATGCATGCATGCCCCTCCAACCGTGACGATGTACAGATGACTTCTTCTCATCAACCCCCTTTAGCGACGCATATATACAAGAATTCCTCAAGTTTCAAATTCCAATTAATAATTAATTGTGTTTACTAACTCTATAGCTACTTACTTAATTAATCTTTTCAATTGCAGGAAGATGGATAATTAACATGTATATATGTAAACTGGAATTAATGTTAGTTCGTAAGAGTAGCAGGAAGAAGGTGCGAATTAATGTCTTTGATGAACTGTATATATAACTTTCTTTCTGAGTACCGAAAAAAAAAAACTGTATATGTAACAACTTAGAATTCTAAAAGTTTGATCACGTTAAGCCTCTACATGGTGTTGTACAAGATGCTGCCTAGTGCCTTGCACAATTAAGTGTACACGTATCGTCAAATTCAAAGTCCTGGCTAGCTAGCGATCGAGCTAGCTTAAAGTTGTTATTTAGCTTCTAGCATGAGTTAATGAAGAAGAGGAGGAAGAAGAAGTTCCAACTGCAGTGCGGGCTGAGAAGAAATCGAAGAAAGGAAGAGCATCCTTCTTGCTCTGCTGGTCTACCTCCTCCTCCAGATCTCTCCTGCTGTTGTCTGTTACTTCACTTCTGTTCGAGTCTGTGTTTACTTGAAGAAAATCATAGAATTCCATCGGCTCATTTTTATCTGCATGCATGCATGTACACAAATTGCGACTCACTGTGCGTCAATGTATAAATGCTAACTAATATGCAACTTTAATAAATAATAACCAAAGCTATCAATTTAATTTTAATAGGTAATTATATATTTAGAGAATTCAATTCGTCATCATGATACCAAAATAACGTGGAAACTGTAACACATTTTTAATTTTCGGCCATGAAAACTAGCTAGAATGCATCATTTATATTATATACTATATGCGTTTGCGCGCAGATATATATGTACTACTGAATTAAACATTTAATTGGTTGGGACGTTAATCGCACAATATAAGCACTTCTTATGAGAAAATGGCAAGGCAATATTTAAGTATACCCTGACTAATAAAAGCTTCAGATCGATGTTAGAAATAGAATATGCATGCACCGGCCAGAAAATTTAACACGAGATTAAATAATCAAAAGTTGATTATTTTGGTTCAAATAAGGAAAATTTAACAAAAACAAAAAGTCTTAATTTAAACCACCTGTCTGCTAGTAATTTATAACTATACTGATTTCTTTTTAATTTTCTTTCAAAAATTATGTAGATCAAGAATGATCAGCTCTCGAATTAATTAAGAATTCAAGATCAACACATGAATGTTTATATTGTATATAATATCACGGTATTGCACTTGCGTACGTAGTTACCTTCATTTCTTGTTACACCGCCCTGAATTGGTAGTTGAGGATAGAAGTCGGAGAAAAAGTGAGAGTTTGGAGAAGTTTGGGGATCATGTACAAGTGTTAGTGGGGAAAAAGGTTGAGGTTGAGGTGCAGCAGCCGCCCTCTTAGCGTAAAGCCGCGAGCGCTCTCTACACCTCCTAGCCATAATAACATGCCAGTGGTTCTTCACAGCATTGTCAGTCCGGCCGGGAAAGAACCTCGCGATGACCGCCCACCGGTTCCCGTGTATCCGGTGCGATGCCAACAACCTTTCCTCTTCTTCCTCCGTGAAAGGGCTCCGGTTGATCCTTGGGTCCAACTGGTTGAACCATCTCAACCTACAACTTTTCCCTATACATATATATTCATTTGTACATATATAAATTAATATTCAACCAATCAGATTCAGCAGTGAGTTGTAATTAAACTGAATTAGTTGAGCACAATTTCTATAAATTATGTAAATGCAAATGCACGCACATACACACATTCAACAGTTTTAATTTTATCGCCAACAAAATACAAAAAAGACACATACGTATATATTTTTATAGCAATAAAAAATTCATTTAAAGGAAAATAAGATATCAACATTGATTTAAACATCTGTTGGGAAGTTCTGTTTCAATTCGGTGAACAAAATTAAGAATAACTGTTTAAATTGCTTAATTAACACCAATATGATATATATAATTATGACAATTAATTATGGCTGAGCTCTAGAAGCACATATATTAAACCCTAGCTAGCCAGATCTCAATATCTCATGCATGCATGCAGGTGCAGCACCTATATATATATATACAGAGAGAGAGAGAGAGAGAGAGAGAGAGGACTTCAACCTGATCTTCCTTGAAGTTTTTCAGCTATGGCGTTCCAGTTATGAGGACCATACTTCTCCACCAACCCTCTTAGCTTTTCATCTTCTGCCGGCCTCCAATGGCCTCTACTGCACATCTGATCAAACTTATATTTGTCTAAATGCAACCAATTAGCAATCAAAGAGTCGCTAAAAGAGATCGATCGGGATGATCCAAGAATCTATATATACATAAATCAACTATGCAAGATTAGAAATTGATCAGACCAGGTATATATAGGTGTAACTAAAAAGAAAGGCTATATATGTTATGTGGTTTGTGGTTGGGAAGAGATAGATCTGGATATACAAGGAAGTGGGTAATAAGAATAGAGAATATTTTGTGCGGGTTTTTCCGTTAGGGAGAGTTGGAGGGGTTTGGACAGACCACTTGTACCTGCAGCGACTGATGCAAACGTCTACCCTAACCAAGCCTCTTTATAAGTAATCCATCCATCAGCAGAGAGAAAGAGAGAGAAAGTTAGGGTTGCTTGGCAGGGTGAATTTGGTTCTGCTTTCAACGTCCTCGCAGTGCAAGTTTCTAACCTACATCCTCTACTTGCAAACAACCCCTGCCAGGCCATGTCTTTTTCGACTCTTATAAGTTTTATAATTTTGTTATTTAGTTGACAATTGTCTCTTTTGATTATAACTAACCCTTCGCTAGCTCCTCATCATCGTCCTCGATCATCTTGTTTAATTAATTTATTAACTATGTATAATAGAAACAGTTTAGCTAGCTAAGAACTAAACTGGTTCACTATTCATAATTAAATGCTTAATTCAATCCTTAATATGACGTACATGTTTCAAACCCAAAATAACAATGAACTTAATTATGTCATGATCGATCATCACATATTAGTATCTATAGATCATCATGCATTGCCTTCGAGATGTTTAAGTTCCTTACAAGTTATTGAATTAAAGGGTAAACTGCACTCTCATAAACCTACAATTACCAATGCAAATTGGTTTCAACCTCTATTTTATTGTATATTGGTTTCAACCTTTATTTTATTGTATATTGGTCTCAAACTTTTAAAGTCTTTACTTATTGATTTCTAACCCTGTAAAATCCACTAACTCTAACATAATTATAAAATATCAAATTTCTAAATTTTAATTTAAACTGTCTGATAATTATCTTTAAATAAATTCAAATTATCTTTTTTTACAACTAGTAGACCATTTAAATTCTTGGTTTTCCACTTTGTAATTGGGTTTTTATACTAACTCAACTTTTTTGTAGGGCTAGGAACCAATATAAACACTTTATAAAAATTTAGGACCATCATACAACAAAATATAGATTAAGTATTGATTTACAATGATAATTATAGGTCTATGATCAATGGTGACTTGGGCATCTTGAGGGTCCTCCTAACCCCATTATTGGTCATTGTATGGTAACTGTAGCTAGTCAATAATTCTGGTATGTTTGTCATCTCTAAGGTGCAAATATTAAAGGGGTTAGCAGAGGCTTGGGCTCCCTAAAATTTTAAAATACTTGTAACTTTTTAAAAAAATTTAATGGTAAATATATTTTGATCTTCCCTTAAAATTAGTCAAATTTTTGTAAAGATTACAATTTAGGAAAATATATATTTTAGCTTATCCTTTATATAAGAAAAACATATAAGTATGCCCCTACATTCAGCGATATCCCAAGATACTTTGTGTATCAAAATTGTGAATTATATTCATACTTGTATTCATCACATCTAAACTAATAGTGATAGAGGAACTATATACAAGTTATATTGAACTAGAAACTATAATTTCAGATAATTCTGATATCTAAACCAATATTTCATTAAAATTGATATTTTAAATTAACATTTACATTCTATACTCATCAATACTAAAATGAAAAAAAAAATGGTCATCAAACTTTTATAAGTATGCACATCAATCTACGGAACTACTTTTTGCTCTAATCCATCCATTGAAAAACTTGTTTTATTTGCCAATTGAATACCTTGGATTAAAAAAAAATTATGTATTCGGGTCTTGAATCTTCATTATAATTGGAAAAATTATACTATTGGTCCATAATATTTGAGATTTTTCAGTTAAGACATAAATAGTTTAATGAGCACAATTAAAAATTCGATAGGTGGATGAGGATGAAAAATTATTCGATGAACTAATTAATGTGCATATTTGTAAAAAAGTTTATGTCTATGTGTGCGTGTGTGTATTTATATATATATATATATATATATATATAGGAAGGGTTTGGTAATGTAGTTATAGACCGTGAAGGATGGATTTAGTACGCACTGAGGTGTTTAGGTCTTTGATAACCCATCATACCTAACTAACGCTATTAGCTTGCAACCCACAACAACAGCTGCACGTGGAGATTCTGCTTTCCTTCCAGTCAAAATTACCGGGTCTCTACACTTGTTATCGAGTTGCTTCCCAGCCAGTTTTAAATTAATTACTCATCTTTTTTTTTTTGGCCAAAATTAAATACTCATCTGATATGCCACACTTCCATCATTCTTTCTTTCTTTCTTTCTTTCTTTTTTTTCTTTCAAATAAGAGTCCTTAATTACTCTGAATTTCCCTTCTACTCGAACAAATTAAGACCTAATCACTTGATTATTTAACCTGTATTGGTTGCGACTGCCCATCTTCATTTTTGACTTGTTATCTCGTATATTTAGAATTTGTTGATTGGATCGAACACATTTTCAGAAAGATTTTAAATACCAATGTTGTTTTAGATAAATATTTACGTTTTGTTATGATTACCTGTAATTAAATAGTATAGTACAATAAAAAATCATTCAAAATGATTAAATTTGAAATATATATATATATATATCCGTTGGTCTTCTTTCAGTTGATAAATTCTTTTGGGAGCCTAACCAACCAAGCTCTTGATATTATATATTGGTTCCAACTAATTGAGTTCAACATTTTATTAATTAATTTAACTCAGCTTGGGCCTTGGGGAATGTAAATTTAGCTGCTATGGTGATGAAACCAAATCCTGGGTTTTTTTTTGTAATAAAAAAATCTATATAAGGTATAAGAGTTAAGAGTTACAACTACCTTAGAGTTTTTTTGGGTTTTTTTAATTTTTCTTTTCTGTAACAACTCGGCTAAGAAACTTCATTAAACAAATAAAGGCCTAGAATCAACTGGTATGTCTAGTCTAGAATCATTTTATGGGCTTACCCCCCCCCCCCCCCCCCCCCTCTCTCCAAAACTTAAAAAAAAAACAATTTATGGGCTGTACAGAGAAAAAATAAATAAATTTTTGGGCTAGCAAAGAGGGCCCAAAGGCTGGTCCAGGGCTGTGAGAATCAACGTTATGAAGTTGGGCATGTGCATGGTGTGGGTATTTGGATTTGTTGGCTCTTGTGGTCTTCATGTTATCCGGTTCTTGTTTTTATTAGACAATGTCTACTCTTTTTCTTTTTCTTTTTTTTTCTGATGATGTTTACTTAGTTATTTTACTTTTATTTACTTCATGAAGTCTGCATCCTGTGAAAAAAGTGCAGAAAGTTCAGGTCTTCATATTGCTTGCCCCTTGTATATGCTAAGCTGACATTTACTTGATTATACTATCCCAAAATTTAATTTACATCAATGCAACCACAAAAGTATGTTAAGTTTTGCATTTCATGAATCGAACAGTAAGGATATATTAGCATTTTTTTTCATGCATTAAATAAGTAGTCTGTATCTTACATAATTACAAATGTTTGAATTTTGTTTTCCTTTGTTTATGACTTTCGGTGTTCAAAGGATTAACTTGACTCTTTCAGTGTTCCAACTAACTGGAATTGAACTGGATGGACTCATGTTAGGGACCGGACCAAAGCTTCCGTTAAGTTCACAAAAATTTACTTAATATATTCGAAACATAATGGGTATTCATTTAACTTGCACAACCTGCCAATCCAACAAACCAGATTGGGTTGGGTAGTTAAAAGTATTACTCGATCTCAGTTCAAATTGAAATTTTGAAACCCGGTTCAATTCTGCATATGCTTTTCAATTAGAACTTTAGCCCAGCCTCAAAACCTCTTTGTATGTGTCGGCCCTCCCCAGCCCAAATGGCAATTTCTAGTGCTAATTCTGAAGCTTGGAAGCCCACCCAGTGGCGCATAAACCTAGTCTTATATCCATAAAAAATTTGTTAAAGAATTTTTTTTTTCTTATGAAGAAACCCTTAATTTTATATGATATGCTTGAGTATATACGAATTGTCTATCGGACCAGAGCCATATTCGTTGATGAAGACAACCTTTAGAGTTTAGATGAGTAAGGAGCGAGAGATCATAATTTTATTCGCAGAAGTGCCACAAACGAAAATTTTAATTCTATAAACAACATCATCCTCCCTCGTGTAATGATTGTTCCTGGAATAATATCTAATTTGGATGGTGATGAAAGTAATGATAAGGATTTAGATGTCAATTGTATCCCCACATTTCTACCCAGTGATTTGTAGAATAAGTTTTATGTAAAGCTTTGTAAACGCTTTAACTGATTGAAGCTTGGGTTCTTTCTTTATAGTCATTTTCTTTCATCTCAAAATCAAACTTTGCCTATTAAGGATGAAATTCTAAGAGGCTTACTGAATTATGATCTCATCAAATTTCACACATTTAATTATGCGTGACATTTTCTTTCATGTTGTCGTAGAATGTAAGGCCTTCATTATGTCTACGCAAGGCACATTGGTCTTGATTATTTTGGATGAAAAATTTATATAAAAATTATGCCAATTGAAGTTCATATGGTCTCTTCAAATAAAAAATTGAATGACACTAGCAAGTGGTGGTGGAACAATATTTTAAGTATTTATTTCTTTAATCACCTTAATCTGTTCTTATCCAATTAGGCATGCAGTATTTTGCAAGATTTGTAAAAAGTAAGAAAATATATATATTAGTTAAACAGAATATTAACTCTTAAATGTTGTTAATTCTAATAAAAACTTAAAACAAAATTATAAGCAAATTTTGAAACTTGTTTATCTGGTTTATCAATGTGGAACTTATTCTTCAAATAAAAAATTGTACTCACTCCATTAAACTGAAGTTTGCTTATTTTGCAAGCTTAAATGGGTGTGAGGACCGACAATAGGATGCAAATGATGTTGTAGTCTTGACTAGGCTCTCTGCTCATGGCTTCATTTATGATGACCCTTGGCCATATGTAAGCTCAGTACAACCTGTTCTTAGGTATTAATCCCAACATATTGGCTGGAGGTTTGGGAGGAGTGGGATCCCATCCTTTGTTTTCCGGACCATATCGGCATATCCAGGGATGATGGATTTCATCCCATGCCCCTGGACCATACACAAGGATGTTGAGATTCCATCCCACGTCCCTGGATCCTATCCTTTTATGTTGGTGGCTTAGTACATGCCACGAGCAACATTTCATTAGCCCTTAATGGGATCGAGTACGCTAACATCAGGTCACACATGGTCCATGTGCATGGTGGGACGAAGCATCCATCAAAATGTACTGGGCCATCACTTATATCACACATGATGTAGAGCACTGCAAGGTGGGGCCTTCATTGGGATCGAGTGGACTGTCATCAGGATCACGCATGACATACAAGCACAGTGAGATGCAGTTGCTTTACGTTCCATAATTACTGTGGATGTCTCAGCAGACTTAGCATGAAAGCTAGGTACCTGAGACTCAGCTTACCCTAAGTAGACATGTCATTGGGGCTGACCAGTAGACTTAGGATCCTGCATCAGAGTTTCTCACTTTCAATTACACCCAACATCTAAATGGATTTTATTTAAATTTTAATTACATTATTTAATTATTTTGTTACTAATAATTAAAATAAGTCAACATTCATTCCAATTTAATATAAGTATCAATTAAATAACAAATGAAATAAATAATCATTTGAATTAAATAATATTAATTAAATAAAAATTATATTAAATAACAATGACATTAAAAAAAGTATGAATATAGTGACTGAACTAGCGGTTGCTAATTTAGCAACTGAAGTAGTCAGTCACTGCTCCTAGGACGGTGCACAAATGTCTTGACTGAATCTTAATTGAGTATTTTAGTCATTTTTGGCAGTTGAGATTTAGTAGCGAACTATTAGCAATTAGGGAAAATCCAATTGTCCTCTATAGTCGCTGGTCGGTTGAGATTGGAGGTACATCGCAATTGAAACGTGACAAGGGTGGTAGTTGCTATTTTGCATTTGTTGCTCAACATTTGTCTCTTGCACGCTAGCCACTAACCTAGATTCCCCACTTTTGCAACGCTGACTGCACTCAACCATTGTGATTGTAGTGTAGGCCGTTGACCCTTGGTATCGGATTTAGTTGTTTGCTGTTGGATCTGCTTGACTAGCTCTTCCTAGCCCATGACTCTCCACCACATGGGCATCTTTATGTGACAACCAGATCTGAGGCCTGTGAAGACCAACCTAAACCAGAAAAGCTTGGGGTGAGTAACCAATGGCATGGTAAGCTTGGGTGATCCAATTTGTGAATAGTTGGCTCTACAAGGAAATTGATCCCTGAATGACAAGTTTTGCGAACACATTTGGCTGTCTTGACCTAGATATTGATATAATCTGACCTATTAAAAAATGAGATCACATTAAAAGTTATTAATTTTAAATGAGCTACTTCTAATTCTTTATACGTTTTGGGTTTAAATGGTTGTAGTCATCAACAAACTTAGTTCTACCTTTAGTAGTAATTTCGAACTCATTTATGCATTTGATAGTTAGCTTACAAAGTGATCAAGATAAATGTTCAAAATTTGGCCGATTTCATTTTCTATTTTTAAATATATCTCATTATCATTATTATGCAATTTTTTTGGTATTCAAGATTATTTGTAAATAGAAATTTAAGAGTTTGTAGTAGTTAGGGAAAATTGGTTAGTTTCCCAAAACTTGAAGGGCATCGAACCATTTTTTTGACAATTACAATAGTTGAAAGGCTAAAGTTTCAACAAACCACCTAGACACTGGGTTACTTATTACTCCTTCCATCCTACTAAATTTGCTCTATTTAATTTTTTTTGAATTGTTTAACTTTAATTATTCATATTATTGTTTGTTAGAAAAAAAATAAAAAGTATATTTAGAAACTATAAGTCTTAATTTATCATTTACATATGAAATTTTTGCATTTATATGCTAAAATGTTAAAAATAAAAAAATCATAAATTACTTACTGAGAAGTGAATGATGCAAAGAATTTGGGATAGAAGGAGTATTATGTAACATTTTTTAATTGAACATCTCCTTTAAAAACTATATCCTCTAAATAATGATTTGAATGATATTTTTTTATAAATTAATTATATTTATATAATTTTTTAACATGCAAAATCTAGAAAGCAATTTTTTTTTGGTAATTAAAAGATTCTATACAAGAATGTGGGTAAGAGGTACTTTATAACAAAAGGAATGAAGAATATCTATTTTTCTGGAATTTAGAAGGCTATCAAACCAGTATAACTTGCATTTTATGGGAAATTTGAAGTAGTTAAAGTTCATTCCTTATCTCCACTATAGTGTCCTAAGTCTCAACAACTTGGGTTGAGGTTTTAGGGAAAAAAAATTAAAAAATTAATAAAACAATACTTACTGGTCGGTCGTCGAAACCATAAAAAATAATTCTGGTATCAGTAACAATTCAGAATAAATAAATTTGTAGTATAGCAGTGGAAACCAGGTTGAATCCCAAGGGAAATTCTTTATCTAAAAGCTTCCTGACAAAAAAAACTGAAATAAAATATTGGGGGGGGGGATTGTTTGCAATAAAAAAAAGGTAAAATAAAAAAATGATCAAAGAACAAAAATTAATAAACCTCTCAAGTAAGAAACCAACAAAACAATAAAAATTCAAACATTGGCATCAGTCAACATCCACTACCGAATTCCTATAACTGATCATTGATACATAGATAGATCAATCAATACTTTGAATATTCATCGTTTGAGCTATCTTCCTACCTTCCCTTAGTCGTAGTTAATCAGAAACAAGCGATCTAATTAACCATAACTGCTAAACAACCTAAGACAAGCGCTTTGATTTACTTTAACAATTACATTAAAATTTAGAAAGATCGATGAAACTAAATAACACAAATACAAGCGGCTGCATTTAATTTATTTGAATATTCTTTATAAGACCTAATGATTTCTGACGCAGTAAATCATTAAACCTCAATTGCTTCATAGCTTAGAAAAACCAAACAATTACGGATTTGATTTCTAACCTAGCAATAGATTGAATTCGAATAACAACTAGTAGGCCTCTTAGCATATAAACGAAACAATTATGAAATTAATCATAGAAGAACATCCAATACTTAAAATATTAATTGATGAATAAAAACAACTTTGATCTTACAGTGCTAAAGAATTCGGGGTTTCAGTTTCCTTCAACCAAGAATAAAAAAAATACTAAAAAGAAAATAAATGAAGAAAGAAAAGAAAGAGAGTTAGCGAAGAGGGGGAGAGAGGGGGGTCTTGGCGGCGGCGGCCACGCTTAAAAACCAAAGAAAACTAAAATCTATGGCTAAACTCATAAAAATTCCCTAAACCTTCTATATTTTTACAAAAGTACCCCAAATAATGCTCCCGAACAGTAGCAGCAACTTTAAGCTGAGATTCGACCTTGATGTAGTTAATATTTCTCAAAATGCAAAGCATAAAAGTTGTAGAGCTCTTTCTTATTTTCGAAACGACACTTGAATCGCATAAAACAGACATCTACAGCCAAAGAGATGCCTAAAATACCGCAACTGCTTCTAAACCAGTGGTGACTCGCAAATCGTGACTTTGAAGCTGAATTTGACCCTCTTAACGTGCAAACTGAGTTTCATGGTTTGAATGTGATTTGTAGCTCCAGATGTTAACTTTCCAATGAATCAAGAATCACTTCATTCTGATCTCTGTAGCTCAAGATATGATTTTTTTACCGGAACATCACCAATTTGTTAGAATCCTGAAAGAACATAAGCAAATTAAAACTTGTAAAATGACAAATTAAATTCACTTTCAATTGATTGAGTTCAGATATGCTCTAAGCTACAAAACATACTCGAATATATATTTAAGATTCAAAACATATTAAAACATACTAAATATGAGAGAAATAAATATAATAAATATAAGCTTATCACTTACTTCTTAAAAAAATAATTTTAAGATGTTATTGAAGGTTTGAAGTTTCAATAAAAATATAATTTGAAGAAATAATTACTAGGAAAAATAAACACTTCTTAAATTATATATTATATTATACTATATTCTAAAAGATGAAGAGATTTTACTGTTCATCAACGGTGTTTATTGTATATGAATAATTTTACCTTTTTTTTAAAAAGGCTTTTTGCAGATGCGATTTGCTCTTTTATGACGTTTGATCCTCTTTTTACAAGGCGCTCTACTTTCTAAGGGCCTGTGATGCAATTTTCCAGGTTCAGTCTGTTTCACGTTTTGTTTCGGTTAAAACGAGGTTTCAGTCCCAGCTTTCTAATTTTTAGCATTTTAGGCTTTTAGTTACATCCAAGTTATATTTTGGTCCCCAAACTTTATAGCTATTTAACTAGATCTTCTATTTGCTCTTTTGGTCCCCTAGTTTTTTTTATTGTTATTTTATGTACTATCTTCCAAAGTGAGACATTGATGACTATACTTTGTTTATTTTTTAATTAAACCATTTTTTATCTTTATTAAGTTAATTATTAAATACTTAATACATAAAATTTTCCCATTTTTTTGTCTTCATCTTTTTTGTTGATTTTATTTATTGTTGTTTTCTAAAATGAAACTTTAATTATTATAATTTGCCTACTTTTGATCTGGTTCTACTTAATTCAGCTTTAGTCAGTTTTTTTATTTTTATTTTATCTTTGTTAAGTTAGTGATTAGACTGTTAATTGACTAACATATATTAAACATAGTTTTGTATTTCGGTCATTTTTTTATCATTATTGATGATTAAGTTTTATAGCATCAATTATTTACTTTAAGTTCTTTTGTTTAATAGAGTAATTTGATCTATAATTTTTAAAATTGAAAGTAAATTTTTCATTAATATTAAAAAAAAAGACACAGTTCTAGTCCTTAACATTTTAATTTTTCTATTTTACGCTCTAAGTTACGTCCATGTTAGATATTGGTCCCGAGATTTTATAACTATTTAACTAGATCTTCTATTTGCTCTCTTGGTCTTCAAGTTTTTTTTTTGTTATTATTTTATGCACTATCTTTTTAAGTAAGACATTGGTGACTATAATTTGTTTATTTTTTATTTAATCCATTTTTTTAATCTTTATTACATTAATTGTTAAATCCTTAATACCTAAAATTTTCCATTTTTTTTGTCTTAATCCTAATTTTTGTATTGTTTTTCTTTATTGTTGTTTTCTAAAATAAAACTCTAATCATTATAATTGCCCCATTTTGACATGGTTCTGGTTTAAAATTAGAGACTAAGAGAATAAATGGAGAGGTTTGGTAACCTGCAAATAGTAGTGAATATTTTTGTAATAAATTTAATGATAAATAAATAAAAATTTATTGTCAATAAATTTATGATAATAAATTAAATTTTACTTTTTTTATTTATTGACTTGTAAAGTAAAATCTTTATAACCATGGTTTATTTCTTTTAATTTTTTTAATCAACCATAGTGACTTCATTTAGAATTTTTTTTGGTTTTTTATTATTGCTTTTTTGAACAAAACTTTAACCAATATAAGTTATCTACTTTTTGGTATGGTTCGAACTAATTCATTTTAGCCGATATTTTCATTTATTTTCTTTTTTACTTTATTAAGTTGATAGTTAAGTTTTTAATTATAGAAATTTTTACATTTTCTCTCTTGATCTAAAGATCATTTTAGTCACCATTTTTTTTATTGAAATTCCACTATTTGTCTTATATTATTAACTTTTTTATATTATTTATCTTTTCTAAAACAAAATTTTAGTCATTACGGTTTATCTTTTCATATTTATAATTTTTTTTTTGCTCTCTTAGTCCAAAAATTTGCTTGACTTTTTTTTTTATCCTAGTTCTTGATTTTCTTTTTTCATTTTTATGAAATTTTTTTCTTTGTTAATGATCACTATTATTTATATTCATATTTAATATTGACACAGATTGAACCGCCATAATGCAAGGACACCATGAATCTCATATATACTAAAACATAGTTAGAATTACTGTAGATGAATAGTATATACAGGTTTGGCCAAAAGTGAACAGTACCAACCCAACTTAAGAAACAGTCTAGAAAAAAAAAAGGGTTAATGATGAAAGAGATAGTTCATTTTTTGTACTTTTCAGTATTGGTCCTCAAATTCCACTATTTGTCATTTGACCCCTCAATTTATAGAATTTAATTCTTTAAACTGTTGTTTGTTGTCCTCTTGGTCTCCAAATTTTACTTTCTTGTAACCATACTCCCAAACAACGCGTTGCCGATCCACCTAGTGCTTTATTAATTCAGACTTTTTATTTCCAATTTTTAAGAAGGTTTAAATATAGAATAGTATCCCAAACTTTGCCAACTCGGTTATTTAAGGGCCTCAACTATCAACCCGCTCAATTTAAGACTCATACTTTTGAAATTGATGCAAGTCAGTCTAGTGAACATAATGTGAGGTGTGATGGAAGTTCAACTCCAAATGATGGTTGATTATGAAGTTGTAAATCAAAGTGGAGGCTCACCAATCCATCTTAGAAATCCCCAAATTTACTCAAAATCTTAAAGTATAGACTTAAAAAATTGGCAACATAAACACACAATAATGCAATTGAAGATTCAATTGTTTGTAATGACCTGAACACACGACATTGGAGATGAATTCCTTTGGTTCAGTGATGTTGTTGTCGCAAAATAAGGCAACCTTTATTAAAAAGTGACAAATTTGTCATTCACATGATCACACGTGACTCTTCATCTTAATATGTGGATTGAGCTACCCCAATTTCAAAAGTATGAGTCTTAAGTTGAGCTGGTTGATATTTGATGCCTTTAAGTGACTGAGTTGAGAAAGTTCGGGGCACTATTCTGCATTTAAGCCTTTTAAGAACTTTGGGAATATTTTTTTGTAACAAATGGAATTCTTAATAAAAAAATTTTCGCACTTCATGTCGAATTTCTTAATTCGTTTGCCTCACTAATTTTCGCAGACAAAAGCACCAGCCTTTTATCATCACTGAAGGAGTAGTAGAATTCCTCCCCTGTCATTCTCGTTAGATCCAAATTCCAACCGGTCCTCTCTATCAGATCTGCTGATTGGCGTACTCGGATCTTGATCACCGAATTCGGGTCGTTCCGTTGCCTGATCCGTTGCCGCCAATTGTGATCGATTCGTTCGAGCTTCTGGCTTGATACAGCGTTTCATTATTTTGATCTGGTTTTAGCCATCTACAAGTTTCAACCCTGGATCCTATAATGAATCCGTTCTCGTCCGGTACCCGCTTAAGGTGCGTTTTAATTCGCGTAATATCTTTTTCTCCGTTTTGATTCAAGAAAGGCGTGTCGATTACTTTTGTTATTAGACGAGCTAAGTTTTGGCGAAATATTTGCTATTAGATTGCTTTTAGGAGTTGAGGGGTTTTTGTTATTGTGTGTGGGGGTTAATATCACTATTGTTGTTGGAAATGATGCTCGATTAACGTGGTTGGTTGCATTATCAACAAAAATCAGAAAATCTAGAAACGTGGTGTCGGAAGTCTTAATATTTGTATGATCTTTGTGAGCGCAGAACTGGAAGGCTTCTACCTTTGTATTATTTTATGGTTGAGTGTCAGAAGTTCATGGGTAGAGTAAAGCTTGTTTTATGCCGGAAGACAACAAGAAATTGCTGTTTGATGGTATATTTGTCGTGTTGTTTGGAGAACTGATGTTAGTTACGCAGGTAGTTAATCTACTGTGGTTCTTTGGAATTTTTGGCCTTTGGGAAGGCCAATTTATATGTAGTGATTGTTTGTCTGTCACTGCTCATGGAGATACTTCTGATTAGAAGAGTGTGACTCTAGTTCCACCTGAAAAAATCAAATTCTAGAGATGGTGTGAGGACAGTTATGGGACATGAGCGTTTGCAACGTTCACTGAATGTATTTCCTCCAAAACATTCTGCCTTTCACATCATTTTGTGGCTTTTAGTCCTTCTGAAAGTGCTTTGCAGTTCTGACACTTATTGTTATTCATGAGAAGAAAGCTTTTAAGTTACTTCCTCAGTTCCATATTCAAGTTATTTTCTGTCGATTCAAAGGCCTGAATACAAGTAGTTGACGTTGATGGTGTTCAATTAATTTGATTTTGCATGCTTTGAAGTGTATATTAATATTAAGTTGGTAATTTATGTACTGTGACCCAATCCAGGGATATGATTCGAGCCATACGGGCTTGTAAAACTGCAGCAGAAGAACGAGCTGTTGTAAGGAAGGAATGTGCTGCTATCCGCGCCTCAATCAATGAAAATGATCAAGACTATAGGCATCGCAACCTAGCAAAACTCATGTTCATTCACATGCTTGGATATCCAACTCATTTTGGTCAAATGGAGTGCCTTAAGTTGATTGCCTCTGCTGGATTTCCTGAAAAGAGGATTGGGTATCTAGGCTTGATGTTGCTTCTTGATGAAAGGCAGGAGGTTCTCATGTTGGTCACCAATTCATTGAAACAGTATCCTTATTGAACATGGATTTGTCTGTAGCTTGACTTAATTATCTGTTCATCTCTATACCTGAGCTGTTATCACCATGGTAACATTGGTGAGATAGGAAGAAAATAGATACTTAATGCACTTTGGTAAATCCTTAACATTTTTATAGAGATCTCAATCACTCAAACCAGTACATAGTTGGACTTGCCCTTTGTGCTTTGGGGAACATATGTTCTGCTGAAATGGCTCGTGATCTTGCACCTGAAGTAGAAAGATTGCTGCAGTTTCGAGATCCAAATATTCGGAAGAAGGTAATTTTGTTTTCTAATACTCTGGTTAATGAGGTCTAGATTTGGAGGGAAGGAAGAGTGCCCATGGATTAAGACTATCGTTTGTCCCAAGTACTACTTTCTCGGCATTAAAGAAAGGCATTTCCTCACATTGTCAAACTAGGAGAATATTTAAAGAACCTGCTTTGTCCTCATCTGAACTGATTTTTTGTGAATCTTTCTCCTGTTAATTTCCCAGCTTAAGTTGCCTTCATCTATCATTCTGGTTTATTCACATATGTCTCCCCTCTATAGGCAGCATTGTGCTCCACCAGGATTATAAAGAAAGTTCCAGACCTGGCAGAAAATTTTATAAATCCTGCCACTGCCCTACTCAAAGAAAAGCATCATGGAGTTCTAATAACAGGGGTTCAACTTTGTGTAGATCTATGCAAAGTCAGTTCAGAAGCTCTGGAGCATTTCAGGAAGGTAAGAGGGTGATGCATGATAAGAGTTTGTCTGTTCTATGCAAATGAAAACTTTTCTGTGGGATAAATTTTCGTCTTTTGCTCTAGGAAGACAGTTTATTATGATCTTATGTTTTAACCTTGCTGTTACCTTGTGTTCAGGTCTGCTTGCGTATTTTCTTGACTGGCTATATTTTATATTTCTAGATTAGCATTGCTAGCTTGCCTAAGAATCAAAATGAAGGAATGAAGGACTGAGTTTTGTTTCTGAACAACCTCTTTTTTTGTTTCCACAGCCATTGAAAAGGAGATCCATTTATCAGGATAACTTTGCTTTTGTAAACTGCTAACACCACTTCCTCTCACCTCTTTTATTGTGCGTTGCCTTTCCTCTTTTATGCAATAAAATATAGCCCTGCTTTAATTAGGGTGATGCTGACTCAAGAATTTCCTTTTTGCAGTCTAACAAATTTGAAAATTTCCAATGCTCTTAGCTCATTATTTCTGCATTTTTCTGTTGTACATATATCTTCTTATTCATAATGGAACGTGGAAAATTTCCTTCTATTTACAGTTGAATATAGAGGAAAATTATTAACAAAGGTATAGCTGTAGCATGCTGTTTGTGTAACACTAATAAGAATTTTTATGCTTTCTCAGAAATGCACAGATGGGCTGGTCAAAACTTTGAGGGATGTTGTGAATAGTCCATATGCTCCTGAGTATGATATTGCTGGTATAACAGATCCTTTTCTTCACATACGACTGCTTAAACTTCTGCATGTATTGGGCCAAGGGGATGCGGATGCTAGTGACTGTATGAATGATATACTTGCTCAAGTAAGTTGCAGGTCTCTTTTTAACTATTATTGTTCTGTGCTGTTTTGATCTAATGAATGATATAACATGCTACGTGATGTGTGACTATATAAATGGGGTGTGATTCTAGCTAGATAATTCTGTTGCCTATGTTGTTAATCCATACTGGATAAAATGAAGCCTTAAATATTTTCGTAGCTGGTTTAGAAGGTAGTAAAAGAGTGTGGTTGCATTTGAAGTGGTTAGGTCAATACTTACAACTAAGCCAAGTGTTCTAACAAAAGAAGTTTTAGTCATTTCACCCCGTGCTAGATCTAAGAACAGAAATTAGCTACATACTGATCTGCTGTGTACTATAACTTTAAAATATTTCACTTATTAAAAGAAAAAAACTTCAAGTATTAAAAAAATATCAATGTTGAGTTTCCAAAAATGAAAACTCAGTCATACCTTTTCCATCTCACTCTTAACTAGGTAACATGGATGCTCATTTTTGTATCTGTGTTATCTGTTCCATATCCTTTCCCTTTCCATTAGCGGCTTAAACATTTAGGTAGCAGCATACAATGTACAAACATGGTCACTCTGCCTTGCATGCTTTGCTGATCAATGGAATTTTTTGAAGTAGGTCTTAGAACTAAGAAAACCCAATTTTTTAGTGCATAAATAGTAGAATCTTGTTTTAAATACGTTGTTCATTATTTAGATCACATCTAAGAACAGGTTTATTTGCTATTTGCCATTATAGGATTTGTGAATTACTCGCAGTTCTGATATGTTGCAAAGTACTTATTCTGATTTTGTTCATTTTTGTTGTATTTTTTAGGTGGCCACAAAGACTGAGACTAATAAAAATGCGGGAAATGCAATTCTATATGAATGTGTTCAGACTATTATGAGTGTTGAGGACAATGGTGGCTTGCGTGTGCTTGCTATCAATATTCTAGGAAGATTTTTGTCCAATAGAGACAACAATATCAGGTCCTAGTTTTTTGGATTGTTTTCAACTCTCTAGCTCTCTATCTGTTGCAAAAATCTGTGATACCTTGATGTTGATAATTTATCTCATGATCTGCTGGCAAGAGGGTCCTGTTAGGGAAGAAATCTGGTGTAAAAGCTAAGTAGATTGTTTCTTTTCATGGTTTTGAAATGCCAATATGACTTCTAAAAGTTTCTTTGATATCTGGATATCTTACCATTGACCTCAACTTGTTTAGGATTTTGGTGTGCTAGATGATTATGATGATGACTTAAGGATATTGAAAATATCTCCAAACAGATAGTGTAATCAGCAAGAGTAATTTCATTGAGCTTTTAGATTATCCTTTTTGTACTCTATATTGGGATGACATAATGTTGATGCCTTCTGAATGAATTCATTTATTTATTTTTTATCTCAAATGAAAAAGATATCTGCATTGATGTCTGCTATACTGTACTACACGGTTGCTGACTGCATCTGAGATTTTGATACGATTTTCAGATATGTTGCATTAAATATGCTCATGAGGGCTATCACTGTGGATGCTCAAGCAGTCCAGAGACATAGGGCAACAATTTTAGAATGTGTAAAGGTACATCAAAAAATGTTTTGTAATCTGGATCTGTTATAGGTGTTTCTGTTTCTTGAGAATGTTTAAAAATCTTGCAATTGCTAAGTTTCCAATTATTTAATTTCTTTAGACTTTTTTGGTTACTGTTGATAGGCACCCCCCCCCCCCTCTTTTTATTTTAAATTTTTCCCTTTTATTGACTGTTTTTCTTTTAAGTTTCATGCTTAACGTACAACTAATTTTTCTATTATATCCACTCAGTAAATACTTAAGATCCTTATAATGTAACTTCAGCTTACAAATTAGCTTACTCTCATTTTCATCTTGGTATGTGCTGGAAGCCTCTTGTTTCCATGCTATCTTTTGATTTGCACTTTATTCCGAAGAGAACGGAAGAGAGACCCAATAGTCCTTTTTTTGGCATGCATACCGGAAAATCTCCTGCAGTTCTAGAGCTCCTTAAATATTCATCATCATAAACAGTATTTGAGTAGAATCTTCTTTTCAGGATTCAGATGCTTCCATCCGGAAAAGAGCACTCGAACTTGTGTACCTCCTGGTGAATGAAACCAACGTGAAGCCTTTGACAAAAGAATTAGTTGAATATTTGGAAGTTAGTGATCAAGAATTCAAGGGAGATCTTACAGCCAAAATTTGTTCCATTGTCGAAAAGTATGTTATGCTTGTTTATTTGATATTGTACTTTTCTTAACCAATTGCAAGTTATGTGGGTTATGTTGATGACTTTTACACTTTCATGTCAAAATGACCAAAAGAAGGACCCAAGTTATTAACAGAAAAAGATGTGAAAACGACATCTTTATACGTTTTTTATTATTTACTTTACTAAAGGTGAAAAATGGGGGCTTTAACTATGCAGAAAAATCATTTAGAAACGTAAAGTTTTTTTTGGGGTTTAAATAAAGGTTCCCACTGTTCTAAGTGGTCAGTTAGGTGCTTAATTTTTTTGTGTGTCAAGTAAGATCTTCAAGAATTTGAAGTTGGACAATGTAAAGTAATAAATATGTTTAATTTTTTGTCATGAATTTTAATATGCCCTCATATTTTCAGAATATCTTGAATTTATCTAGTTTGAATAGTTAAAGGCCGCAATTGAACCCTAAGTTGAAGAATATGGACAGTAGCAGCCCAAAGTTAAAGCCCTTAACTGAATTCTTTATGTAGATAGTTGAAGAGTTATTTTGCATTTGAAGTGGTTTTGTTTTTCATATAAATTGTGTTTGACACTGTCATGTGATTATCCTCTGTTTCCTCTAACAATTTTGTGACATTTCGAGTGTGCAATTCTCCATTTCATATGAAGGCAGCTTCGGTTAATCTTTATGTCGCTAGTTAACAGTTTTAATAGATTTGAAAGTTAGAAGTTGATAGAAATTTGAGACTAGGTTGGATCATTAAAAATTGTCTGTTAGATAATATTCTACTCATGATTTTAGTGAGTGTTCGAAAGAAGACACTTTGCTCTCTAACTCATCTCATCTGGCTCAATGCTAAAGGAGAAATGAAAACTTTGCCACAACATTTATACCACCAGCACTCTCATTTTTCTGCTCTCCTGTTAAGGTTTTCTCCGGAGAAAATATGGTACATTGATCAGATGCTCAAGGTTCTCTCTGAGGTATAGACCCTAACCATATGGCCTTTATTCCACTTTTGTGTATTGAGATTATTCTGTGGTTTTGTGATGATTTTAAATGCACATGGTCATTGCTTTCATTTCTTGAAACTTTGCGTCACTTTTCTGACAGCTGAATAAATGCCACCACATGATCATGATATGAAGAAAAATTTACCATAATGCATCTTCAAGTTATACAAGTGTAAAGTTGCTTTTGCTCTATTTCAATCCTTGCTTCATGATTTTCTGGCACATTTTTATATGAAAGTTAACGGGTGGTGTCATGGAGTCTGAAAGTTTTGCCTCTTTAAGTTGCTTTATGCCTTTTTCAGATAATGATCTGCTTGTTTCTTTTAATAAGAATCAATCCTTTTTTTTGTTTTGCTTGGTAGGCTGGAAATTTTGTCAAAGATGAAGTTTGGCATGCACTTATTGTTGTGATAAGCAACGCATCCGACCTTCACGGGTACACCGTCCGGGCATTGTACAGAGCTCTGCTAGCAGCGCCAGAGCAGGCACAGTTTTGTGCAGCTGGATCTGATTATTTCAAATCTTTCAATGCTATCAGCTTAACTGATTATGTTTTGGTACCTTTCTATTAGGAAACCCTTGTTCGGTTGGCCGTTTGGTGCATTGGAGAATATGGTGATTTGTTGGTGAACAGTGTAGGAATGCTCAACATAGAGGACCCTGTTACTGTGAGTGCATCCTTATTTATTGCTTTGATAGTGGTTCATAGAATTTTGTGTTCTGGAGAAACTTCTCGAATCTCAAAAACTTTTGTTCCTGAAAGAATTGTTCTGTTTTATTTTTGGTTTATTTTACTGAAGACCCCTCTGGGCTACAAGTATATTTCTTCAAAATTATGGGTTTGCACTACAATAGCAAACCATGGTTCCAAAAGATCAAAAGAGAAGAAACTTGCAGGAAAACATGTTTGAAATAGACTGCCTTAGTAGAAAAGATGTTGAGCAAGTGCTGTAAAGCAAATAGAATTTTAGCTTTTAGATGGCATATGATATTAGCTTTATGGTACTGAATGTTGGGCAATCAGAAACATTCAAACAAACTGAATATAGGTGGGGTGAGAATGTATGGTGGATGAATAGATGCATGCTATGCAATAGAATTAGGAATAAGAGTATTAGGGGCATGGTGCAGGTAGCTCTAGTTGAGGACAATCAAGCATGGTTGCCTTAGATGGCTTAGTCATATCCAACGTAGACCAATAGATTCACTAGTGCATAGGAACACTAGGATAGATTTAGGAGGGGATGAAAGAGGTAACAGGAAACCAAATTTTACTTGGTTAGATTTAGTACCCCCTTTAGGGCTTTCAGAGAAGCTTGTGACCTAGTGTTAATGAAGATACAGTATTCATTTGGCCAACCTCAAGCAGTTGTGATGAGGCTTGATTGATAGATAGATTGATAATTTTGGCTCTAAAAAATAAAACACTCCTACAAAACAAAAGACCCATTAAATAGTAAAGTTGAAGAATAAATGATGTTTTGTTCTAGAGTTTGACCGGTTCATTTTTTTTTCCTGGGAGAGGGTGAATGGATTGTCTTCTTTTTACACCATGACACTGCAGCTGTATCTTAAGTTCCTATTCAATTCATTGTAAGCATCTGTCAAATGGCAATTCTAATTTATTGCGTCTCCTTTGCAGGTGACAGAATCTGATGCCATAGATGTTGTAGAGATTGCCATTAATCGTCATAACTCAGATCTCACCACCAAAGCAATGGCACTTACTGCTCTTTTAAAGCTTTCTTCCCGTTTCCCAGCTTGCTCAGAGTATGTATTGTTCTGCAACTTGCATTTCATTGTTTGGCATGTTCCTCTGTTGCAGGGGTGTGTCCGTAGATTTGATGTTCATTTCTATTTGTTTCAAGGTAGATAGGCCAGACTCTGTTTGCCAAGGTTTTTTCATGAGTAATATTTTAGAAATAACTGATGAATCAATTCTTCTAATCCTTTCCCATAATGTAGAGATATATATTTTAATGAATGTGCAGAAGGATAAATGATATTATTGTTCATCACAAGGGAAGCCTGGAACTTGAATTGCAACAGAGATCAATTGAGTTCAATCATATTCTTGAGAAGCATCGAAACATTAGGTGCTTGTTTTCCTGTAATATTCAATATCTTATCTTGGTAATCTCTGGGTAGTATAGGTTCATGTTGTGGGTGTGAATCGTTGAGCTGATAGAAGAGTTCATGCAGATCTGAACTGGTTGAAAGGATGCCAGTTTTGGATGAAGCAGCTTTTAGTGGAAGGAGGGCTGGTGCTGTACAATCAACTGTTTCAGCTTCAAGTGGGAACTCAATTAATCTTCCAAATGGTGTGGCCAAACCAGCTTCAGCTCCTATTGGAGACTTGCTTGATTTGAGCTCTGATGATGCCCCTGCACCTAGTTCATCTGGTAGTGATTTTCTTCAGGATCTTCTTGGTATTGACTTGTCACCTGCTTCAACATCATCGGGTAAGTTCTTGCATTACCTGGATCTTGGAGCTCTTGATTAACTTTTGAAGTTATTCTGTTGAGGATTCAGTTTATACACTTTAAACATTTTGAACTAGAGCATGTGCCTTTGGAGTGTTGGGGTGTCTGAAGACCAAACATGCTGTGTTTCTGTAGTTTAACTCTTGTTCTTTTATGTACATATGATTATGAACCAGAACACATATGGTATTAATGGTTTTGGTATTGTAGAGTGAACTTGGAAGCTAATTTAAACAAGCCTTTATGGTTATTTAAATGCAAGTTAGCCCGTTACTTGTGGTCCAAAATGTGAACGGTTGGTTGGTTTTGATAATTTTTGCATGGCATATGGTCTATTACTTTAGCATATCCAGAAATATGAGACCATCAAATAGTTAATAGGCCTAACGGCCAAAATGAAAAGAGAGTTTGAATTGCACTTATGTGATTTTTCTAGCTGAATCGCCCAGTGATCTCCCTTGCCATCTAAAAGAAAAGAGGACCCATATGCACGAGTTTCATAGTTCATATTGGCATCTATTTATGGACATTAACGCATTAATCCTATTTATCAGAGTTTAGAACTTAGAACAGATTTTATTTTGTCACTCTTAAGGAACAACGCAGCCTCCAAAAGCTGGAACCGATGTTCTGCTGGATCTTTTGTCTATTGGGACATCACCTCCTACACAGAATGTTCCATCTACACCTGATATGCTATCCTCTAGTCAAGACAAACAAACACCAAATGCCAATTTAGATGGTCTAAAATCTCCATCCTCACTTATCGCACATGCCACTTCTCCTGCAACTGCCCCGATGATGGATTTGTTGGATGGCTTGCCCCCTAGTCAGCAAAAGACTGGTAAAAGTTCATTACATGTATGCCTTCTTTTAAGCTTGATAGCTACTGCCATTTTCAGATTGACAGTCACTTTTTTTTGTGTACAGTGGAGAACGGCTCGGCCTATCCATCTGTTATTGCTTATGAGAGCAGCACCTTGAAATTAACATTTGATTTCTCAAAGCATCTTGGAAATCCTCAAACTACCTTAATCCAGGCTACCTTCACAAATTTGTCACAAAATGTGTGTACTGATTTTCTTTTCCAAGCAGCAGTTCCAAAGGTAACTTGACAACTTTTTATAAAATAATTTCTTTTATATAGATTACTGCATCTTTCTCCCATGATGTCAGACATAAATTCATGCATGATTTATGTTTGTCTTTCTTCCATTTCTGTTTGGTTTATAAACATCATGAATTTGCAGGCTCTATATTATTACTTCAATTCTCTCTGAAATGGGCTTAATCACTCAAGTAACTAATTGAAGTAAATATCGGTTCATATAATTAGTGAGCTTCCAAGAACTAGGATTATTGAGCTTCTCCTTCTCCTCTAGCGGCTGCTGCTTAATTTTAATTTTGTTCCTCAAATTGGGGACATTAAATGTTTCCATAATTTGCAGTTCCTTCAATTGCATTTAGATCCAGCCAGTGGCAATACTCTGCCTGCGAGTGGTAGTGGGTCAATTGTGCAAAGCTTAAGAGTCACAAATAGCCAACAGGGGAAGGTAATGTCTTCCGCTATCTAACTTGATATTGACATCCATTCCTCATCTCCTCCAACATATGGTGGAAAATATATTGTGTTAGTTTAAAAAAGCACAAAATACACTTCCATACAATAAGCCGCACCTTTTATTTGTCTAAAACATTTAGGAGATATTTGCATTGCAGTTTTAGTTGTGTTCTCTGAGAAATAACATAATTTATTAGTCTCCCTCCGTCCCATAATAATCAACACTTCTCAAAATTGTCGCATCCCCAAACAATGGCATTCTCATATTTTGTATACCCCCCCCCCCCCCCCCCCCCCCCCCCCCCCCCCCCCCTCACTGCCAACATCCTTGCTATTTACAAATAATAATAATAATAATAAGAGGGGGGGCGGGTGCGCACTATTTTGCGACATGGGGAGTATATTATTCCCTTGCTATTGGAGTTTGAATTAGTTGAAATGCTGCAGTATGAGTGGGAGAACAAGAAAATGAAAGGGAAAGGTGTATTAGTTGATGACATCATAGGGCATAATTCAATCTTTTGCGTACTACTGGATCTGCAGTTGATGATATATTAGGGAAAACTATTTCCATATACCCATCAGCCATCCGTTCAGATGTTCATTCAAAGAAGGTTGAGTAATTGCAATGTTTTCCTTCATTTTCAGAAATCTCTGATCATGCGCATAAGGATAGCTTACAAAGTAAACAACAAAGATGTTTTAGAGGAAGGACAAATCAACAATTTTCCCCGTGATTTATGAGGTATATTTGTTCAGAAGGGTGTCTGAAGGTAATAGTTTTACCTCATTTTTTTCATTGTTGAGAAGCTTTGCCACTGTGTTTAGTGATAGAGCTATGTTTTGGTCTCATCATGTTCGGTGCCAGTATAGAACTTGCTGTATAAATCTAAGATGGGATTTTGCTGAGTCTGAATTGCGGCAAGCTGCTACTTTCTTTGTAACGTCCGCTCTTTGGGTGGCTTGTGTACATTATCTCACACTTTCTGCATGGAACTGCTGGCTGGGAGTAATTGAAATTCTGGCACAAAGAAGACTTGTTCTAGTGTTTGGTCCCTGGCGTCTTAGAGATGGCAGTTGTAATCTAGGTCATTTTTGTGCTCTTAGAACATTAAAATGTAAAATTTTGAATCAATTTGTACTTCCTTCTCTGTGAGTGTACATCAGTGTATTTTTTCCCCCCTTTCCTTAGCGGAGGATCAAGTGGTCGGCTTTTGTTCAACTTAATCGTATTTGAGCTTTAGTTGAATGTACATCAGTGATCTTGCCTCATTCTTTTTTGCCAATTTTGTATCATTTGAAAACATATATATCAAAAGCCCTGAACAGCAGTATTTTTAGAGCATATTTTCTAAAAATTCGTATTTTAAATTTTTTTAGATATGGAAAAAGGTAAAATATTTTTATAGAGAACTAATGAAGAAATTTTCCTCTTGTTAGCCACATGATCATTACTCTTGTAGACTGATTCGGTTCCCTGGTGAACAAGTTTCCAACTTTTCGGTCTTATTTCTTGTGTGTGTGTTTTTGGGCTTTTTACGGCATCTTTACCCCCTTCAATTGTGTTTTTTTGCCAGATTCTATGGGCACCGTGAAGCATTGAGAGGCAAATAGCCAAATTATTGGAGCCTTATTAGTTCATGAAACCAACATGGTGAAGGTAGTTATTAAAGCGTCTGATTTTTTTTAAATTTGGAAGTATGCATATAAGGTACAAGGGTTTTGAGATATTTATATTTAAATAGATGGGATAAATGTCTCATTTTCCAAGACTGAAAAATATCCGAACAAGTATTTAGGGTACTATGTTAGGGCAGTGTGAGCACCTCCCGGTGTAGTGTCGGGGACAAGCGTCTAACAATCTGTGTGAAACGTAAATAGGACTTACAGGAAAACTGCTTCGGGCACGCTGTAGAACTGTCCTGTGCTGCAGGAGGTTATGGTGAATTTCAGTGCTGACCTCAAAATTTGCTTTTGGAACTTTTATGCAAAGAGCTTCTATGCAGGACGACAGGCATTTATTAATCTCATGTGTGCCGTGGGTAATTCCTCCCTGCTTCTAAACTTAAAGCGTTGTTTTGACCTTATTTATTAAGCACACTTGCAATGAGTTATCAAAAATATTTTAGAAAAACTTTCTCAACACTTGATAAAAGAGTTCATATAAAAAATCAAATCCAAGTTTGGGATTTGGTATAAATGGTCCCAAATTTATGGCTGCTTCCAACATTAAGCTTTGTATTTCGAGCCATGGGGGAAGAATCTTCTACCTCACAACAAAGAGAAGTCTTGCATTGAAAAACAAGGGCAAAAAACAAAAAGAAGTCTTGCCTTGAATTTTGACTAGGGTAGAAACACACTTTTTTTTTTTTGGCATGCGGGGGGCGGGAGGCGGGGTGTTCCAACCAATTCTTCGTCTTTGAGACTCGAAACAACAAGAATGAGAATTTTTTCCACGAGAAAGCGAGAAGTAAACAATCCCAAGGGATACATGAAAAAAATCCCATTGGCGTCTTTTAAATTTTGATCTGCTGCGAGTTCAAGCTCTAGCGGAAGTGAAAAATCTCCATGTTCATGTAATTCGGGAAACTTGAAAATCAACGTTTAAAGACTATGGGGCAATTTTCATCAAAGGTGTTACTCTAGTGGTTTGTATTCACGTCGGATGAATATGGATGGTAGGTTCAATGAGACCAACTACAACCCAGATCAATCCGTCAATGATGATGGACCGTTTAATCGTCATTTCCCTTTCACGAAGTCTTTACATACAATGATTATTTTTGTTTTTACGATCACAATCTATCATAAGAATTGGGATAAGAGCATCTTATCCTAAACTTAGGGGTGAAGAGGTTTGTTACAAAAATTAAAGGACCTTAGCTGGAATTAGCACATTTTTCATAACCAACTTGGTTTTGCTTGTAGGTGTTCTTCTAGTTTTTGTATCCTTTTAAACTTGTTATATTCTATGGGCTAATTTTACAAATTGTCCCTAACATTTAATTGTTATTCTGTTTTAGTTACCAAGCTATTAACCGTTTTCTTTTAGTCCTAAGTCTATTGAAATTGTTTTATTTTTTAAATCCATTACCTTGAAATAATTGTTTGACATTATCTTTTAAAATCATAGTCTAAAAGTGATTATTTTTTTTAGTAAACTTAAACTATACAAGTTATGACAGTCAATAAACAATTTAAATTAATAAATTTTCACTTTTGAATAGAATAATTCCGATTTAAGAGAAAAAATTAATAATTTCAATTATCCATTAATTGTCAACTAACTATAAAGTCATTACCTAATGGTTTAAATGTGACTTTTAAGAGTTAATATCGAACAATTGTTTGAGGTTAACAAAATTGCATTCAATTGGCACAAAAATAAAATATTTTTAATAGATTTAGGATAAAAATAAAATATTTTTAAGAAATTTAGGAACTAAACAAAACAGATAATAGATCAGGAACTAAACAAAACAATCATAACAAGCGAACTATTCTAACTAAATATTCACAGTGATAAACGGGCTTTATGTCCATCAATTGCTAGAGTTTGTCGGTTGCCTGGAGTTCATGAATCCAGTGCGTGCATTTCACCTGATCGAGCAAATTGGAGTTGCTCTTGAATCTGATGTTTCATGCTGTCACAACATAGAGGAAAACAAAAATCTACGATTTCCTCGAAATGAGAAAGAAGCAGAAACTATAGGAAAAGCGTCTTATCTCAGAAGCTTACTTGGAGCCAAGAAATGTCTTTTCTACTTTGTCCTCAAAATTAGAGCGAAGAACTGTCCTTTGAAAGCAAAAAGACAAAACGAAAGCAAAAGCTACAGGAAAATACCAACTATTCTAAAATCCTACCCAAGTTTTAGTACAAAATACTGTGATATAAGAGTAATAAACATTAACTAACTTAAAAAAAAAACATTAACTATATGCAAATCCACTTAATCTAGTAACCGTGTGACACATCAAGTAGAACAAAAACTTTCAGTAAGATTTGCTGCAGATGCAGTAATACCCTTAGCTTATTAGTAACAGATGAATGTAGAAGCTTATTAGCCATGATTACGAGTCAGGTACAGGACAAAAAGTAGCCTTCATGTGACCGGTTCTAGTGTTTGATATTACTAACTAACCTGAGTTCTAGCGTCAGCCCAAGGTAACCCAATGGATATAGGGGAAGAACTCAATTGGGCATCTGACGGACTGGGGGTTTTGCCCTTCTTTGACCATTGCCAGATTTTGGACACAGAAAAGCTCTCACCTTTACTCTTAATCTTCTTCCCTTCATCATCTCCATTGGTTGGGGAGTTCCAATGTTGTTCTCTCACTTTCACTACCTTCAAGCTAGCCCTACTATTGATAACGTTACCTCTACTGGGGTGCCAGGCCACTTGTAATTCTGAATCAGCAACCACATACTGGTATGAACCCATTGAGTAGCATCTCCTAGCATTCAGATTACTGCTACTGGTCTCTCCCTCTCCTCTTGTTATAGTAGCTCCTCCAACATTTGAGCTCCTGAACTTGCCAAGCCTGACAGAAAACACCCTTTTCCCACTAACAATCTCATTCTCTGCAGGCTTAGGGCCAACTGAAACCCCACCTTCTCCATGGCTTGATAGCCCTTCTTCTTCGTCCCATGGATCTTCAAAGTCAAATACCGCGTTCTCGATTGGAGAACCGGGCGTGAAAATGGTCCCTCTACATAGAGGGCAAGTGGAATTAGACAGTAGCCAAGTGTCTATACAATCAATGTGAAAAGCATGACTGCATATGGGAAGCAATCTCAACTTGTCTGACTCAGAGAATTCGCACAGGCAGACAGCACAATCAAATGGCTCTTTCAAACCCATTATTTCCTTGTAATTAAACACAGGTAGAGCATCAATAAAAGCCTGATCTAGACCTGAATCGTGGAGATGAAAGAGTTGCTGTAGCTGTCTTTGGAAGGCTTCGGAGCCTGACATTTCAGGGTACCTGCTAGATTCTGACACCGATGAGGAAGATCCATGCTTTGAGAGAAATCTAACCAGCAAGTGAAGAAGACCAGAAATGAAGAAGACGATAGCAATAATGATAATGATGAACAAAACAGCTGGGCTAATCTTATTGCCAGAAGAGGCTGATGAGGTTGGTTGCTTCTGGTATGACAGTGGAGGGGGGGATGAGGAAGATGAAGACGACAGCAGAGAATGGTAGCTGTAGCCAGAAAACCCATCTCTGCGCTCCAATTTATCAGAATGATCCCAAGACAACATCTTACTTCAAATGCATGCTAGAAGACCAATCTGCTCCGATTGCCAAAAAACAAAAAGATCCCAAAGTTAAACCCCCAAATCTGGTTTCCTCAACTCATCTGAAACCAAATCCAACCACAAAATGAGATGAACAAAGCAACAGCGACACCAGTTCTTGATTTCAATCAGCAATTCGAAATAAAGATCAGATGTTGACATCGAACAACAGTTGAAGCGAGTGCTTGAGCAGAGGATATTGATACGGCTGGCATTAAAACCCAAATGCAAGCCGCCGTCCGGCACTAAAGCCAAAATGAAGTCTAAGCTTCACCTACCTCGGCCCTGGAAATAAAAGCTGCAACGATTCTGGACCTTCCCGACAACTAGAATAGAAGTTATTGAAAACCCTAATAGACCCACTGCTCTATTTTTTCCGGAATGAATATAGAAGTTGAGTCGGGGACTGGAGAATAAGGATTACCGCTAGCTACTAGCTGGTAGGTTATGAAAAACTAGAAGATTGAAGCTCTGTATGAACTCTGGTCCCTAGGCTGTACGTCCTGTTGTACATTGGTCTACTAACTACAAACTACCCCCTCTATTTTGCATAAAAAATGATACGTTTGTTTGGGCATCAAGATTAAAATTTATGTAATTTATTATATTTATTTATTTATTTTTAAAGTTAATTTTTTAAAAAAATTGTTGAGTTTTATGTATTGAACGTACAAATAATGATTAAAAAAGTTATTCATTTTTGGGATGTGTGTATTGAAATTTTAAATGAAGATTAAAAAAAGAATAAATTCCTTATTAAGTTTTGTATGGTGAGTGTTAAACTGATGTTAATAAGGTAAATTAGATACTAAAAACTATCTAAATTTTTTTTTTGTAAGCTCAAAAAAGAATACGTTTCACCTTTATTTGGATGGATTGAGATTAATTTATCATCCGTGGGTTGTTTGAAACGTTAAAATGTTGGCCTTGTTCTCTGTCGTTCATAGTGACCACTGATGACTGTCGTAATTGACAAAAAATAAAGTTCAATTTTACCTAATTTATGTAGCAACAGTGAGACCAAGTCGAACTTTAGAGACTAACTAATGTAATAATTACTCCTTTCTAACCAGTAAATTAACACAAAACAGTGGGGGGTTTGTATGCAAAAAATCATAAATCAACAGATCTAAGGTAAAAGTAGCAAACAACAATTAAATTGATAAACTTAAATCAAACAAACTTCATATTAGAATAGCTATGAAACAATTGTTTGATTGATCATCGACTCTCAGATTTTAATTCTTGTTCAAGTACTTAGCCTATAGATTACATGGAAAAACCATAATAATCATAATTGTTCCCTTACCACACTAAAACTAGTCCAACACTACGATTAGATCTTGTTATTAACCAATTAGTGTTGAAAGTAACCTAAATACAAATTAATAACAGCATTAATGATTCAGGAAGATACTAAGACAATTAACAATAACACCCAACATGCATTGTTTAGATTGCACTATATTTTCCCTAGGCAATCACCTAGTCTATTGCTTTCACTACCCTGCAAGATAATTATGAATAAGAGGATAAACGTAGCAATCACATGAACAAAAGTCTAACAACCTAATTAGATGATCATCATACATAAACATTCAACACAGGAGAACATATATACTTGAATTGAAATTAGAATAAAAACAATAGTATGGGTCTCACAATATCAACAATTGAATATAAAAACTCCAATAATTTGAATAAAAACTTAAGACAGCATGATGAAGCTCAAATTCTCTCCTTGTTGCTAAAAGCTCTTGGTTTGCAATTTGATCACAAATAGTTGCATGCTAGAGAAATTCGAAAGAATAGGAATTTGGTGAGGTGTACCTGTGGGGGTGGGTCAACAATAATGTCTGGTGGTAGAGATGTCAATGGGTCGGATTTAGGTTGGATGAGGGTATTGCTACATCCTACTCATGACCTTGAACGCTCTACCAACATCCTACCCATCATCTATCGGGTGGACAATTGTTACATCTATATCCTACCAATTTTTAAATGGGTTGAGTCGAGTAAAACTCATCCACCCACTACACATCCACAACCGCAATTTTATTGAGTCATGTTATGTCTAATCTTATATTTGTTATTATTAAAAACATTCATCATACCTTATCTATTAAAGAACTCATGCTTGATTTTAATTTCATATAATTTGTCTATTAAACTTTTATTTTTCTTCATATAACTAATACTAATATGTTATACACACATGCACATATATATATATGAGTTGGATGTGGGGTAGGTGAACCCTAAACCCGCATTCTACCCAAATCCATCATTGGGTGGAAAAAGAAAAACCACATCCAACTTAAACCCAATCAATTGTAAAAAAAACCAAACCCATAGAATCAGATGCAACTGGATGTTCGTCGAATTGGGCTTCCATTGACATCCCTACCTGGGGGGCAGTAAAGTTGAAGATAGAGTCTAGAGAACCTACATCATGAGAAATAGAGTCACGAACAAAGGGAATTAGGATGAGAATGAAAGAATTAATTAAGGAAATATACTTTATTTTTTAATTGAGGAATTGATGTGCATAAGAGAATATAGTTCATGGATGAATTGTGCAATTTACCATTTCAATTAGTTATGTCATTATCACATTTCACAAAATATTTCATGAGATAATAGAATATTCAGGTCATTAGTTTTCTTAGTGACTAATTTATTTTGCACATAAACATTAGTCGCAAATATTCCTAAAAAACAAACTTGGATAACGGATTTAACTACAAAAAAATATTAGTGGCCAATAGTTCTAAAATTTTTTGTGTTTTGACAAATCAATCATAAAATTTTTCAAATTGCCAAACAAGTTCTAAAACCTATAACCATTAACATCGTTAGTCTTAAAAATTTCAAATTTTACCAAAGCAGTCCTAAAACTTTTTTTTTTTTACAAAAAATGTTGATGTGACACTTAACATCGTTATCTCTAATAACTAAATTGACATTTTTCAAAATTTAGTGATGTAAAATTTTTATCAAAGTTTAAGTGTCACTTTATAATTTTTCAAAAAAATATCTAGACTAACTGAAAATTTTCAAAAATTATAAGGACCAAATTATAATTCTTAAAAAAATAAGGAGTTTATTTTATGTTTTATCCTAAATTTACAAATGAAGCAATGTGGAGGTCAATGGAATGAGTAGAGCTATGATATTTAAAATGTTAAAAGTTGACTAAACCCACTATACTTCATCACAATGGATCAACAAAAAATTTACTTCATCGGAGTTAGCCAAAGCAGTGTTCCAGTAGAGTATAACATAATGCCCATCTTAGAATTATCGAGTTAAATCTAAAGGATGTCATAGTCTACAATAACTTTGATAAGATTCACTCCACCAAAGTGGATTTTATTGCTGATTCGATAGTGATGGTGTAGAGCTGATTGAATATGTTTTTATGACTTTAAATACTGAAGTCCCATGTTTATCCATCAAATTTTAAATTATTTCATTCCAAAATTTGGAAAAATATAAGTAGAATCCCAAATTTTTTTAAATTTACAATTTGAGCAATATATATTTAAAAAAGACAATTTAGTTCCTAGATTTTTGAAAATTTCAAAATGACCTCCAAGATTTTGATAAAATTTTTCAAATAAGTCACAAAAATTTGAAAATTGTCACTTTAGTCAATGGAGATAATAGCGTTAAGTGCCACATCAACATTTCCCATTAAACACAAAAGTTTTAAGATTGATTTGGCTGAACATGAAACTTTCACGACTAATGAAGTTAATAGTTATAAGTTTGTTGGATTTATTTGGAAAATAAAGAAGTTTTAGGATCAATATGGCAAAGAGTATAAAGTTTTAAGGCTTAAAATTAGGAGTGCACACAAGTTGGGCAAACTCAAAACCTAACCCGAGCCACCCATACTAGGTTGGGTTGGCTTAGACAAAAATTGACCATGATTCGTGTATTGGTTCTACATCGGTATTTTGGTTGGTTTCGGTTCCATGTGGAGTCAGCCCGAGGTGGAACCAAACTCAAGATATATGTACAAATATATAATAAAAATTATGATATTACTAAATTACCTATATATTTATGTATTGAAATAAAAAATTATGGGAGTGCTTCATGGTACTATTAATTTTATTAACTAAAATTTTTCTGATTTAGAAGTTTGTATTTTTTAAAAAAGTAAAAAAAAAATTGCATTGTTGTCAATTTTTGACGGTATATCGATCTTAGGCGGGTCTTCTTGTATCTAACCAAAAGATATAGTTTATTGGTACGATTCCATAAATTAATATGTTGGCTTTTACTTTCATTAGTTAAAAAAAAAAACATTGTATGTGATATCAATCCTCCTCTTTGAGTGCTCTCAATGTCATAACTGATATATATTTCATGATTCAGTTAGACTAAAGGAGTGAGCATTGATTGACACAATGATGATAATAGGTCATACCTGAAACCAATTAATAATTCTTTTTTTAAAGTGCTTATGGATGTAATTTCATTGAATTACAAAATTGTCAATTGTTATATGTATATAATAAAAAATGAAAAATTGAACTAGAACAAAAAAGAAAAACAAACCCATGGTTCTAGCTATATTCCCTTCTCGATTTTTGGGTTGTGTAGAATTTTTTGGAATCGACACTATTTTGGGTTAGTTCAGTTTCACTAGAAAATAGAGCCAACCCAACCCATGCTCATCCTTACTTAAAAATATACTTTACCCTACATTCAAATGTATGTCCCATGGTAATTGTCTTTACTATATATAGTAGTAATGTATATTGTACTCAAAATTAAGATTCTGTCAACACCAATTTTGTCTCAGCACTAATTTTTGTTCAATTTTAGGTTAGAAAAATTAGTTTAATAGGGCATTTTGGTTTTTAGGGCCATTTGGTCATTTTTTAGGATATATGGGTCAATTTGGTCATTTTAGAACTTAGGAAGTTGGCAAGATCTAACGCATTTAGATTATGTTGTTATTTCATGTTACAAATTTTTAGGAATTTAGAACGGTCATCTAGGATCAAAATATGAATGAATTTAGTTTAGGTACTAATTTGGGGTCCTAAAGGTTTTTTACAGTTAATTTAGGCAAAATAGAGGAGTTTTAGTGTAAATTGAGGGTTTTTAAAAATTTTGGGCAAAAATGTAAATTATGAGGCAAAATTGCCGACTCCTAAGAGTTTAAGGCAAATTTGATAAATTTATAAGGATCTAGAAAATATCTAGAAATTTTAAAAATTTGTGGGCTAATTTGACAAATCCTAAAAATTTTGTGTTGAATTGAAATTTCACCCAAAATCTGGGGCCAATTCAGAGCTTAAGAGTTTTTTTTGGAATTAGACAGATATTTTAACCAAACTATATCCTAAAAGATTTAAACTCTTTTGAATTGGATTTAGATGAGGTTTAATCTCTTTAATGTTGTTAATCACGTTCCCGTCTCCCCTAGTATAAATAGGGGCCATAGGAGAAACTGCATTTTAGCCCCTGATTCTTTCACAGCCCTACACCATAGAACCCTAGCTTCCCCACCTGTCGCTGCCACCCCTCGACGCTTCCAGCATTCTGTCCAGACATCTCCAGCCACACCGCCGGCCATCCCTGCTCACCGATGCCACACCGCTCACCCCCACGCTGTCATTTCCAAGCGTCGCCACCCGCCGGCGACGTTAATCAAATGGGAGGAGAAGAATCGCACTCACATCCGCCGCGTCTGCCTCTTCGGTCCATCGCCGCTCTTCACCATTCACCCCTCCGGCTGGTTGCCGTGTCACCGCCCAGCAAAGCCCAGGCGTGGATGAAGAATCGAAGGAGACCTGCGACCCGACCTGTTTCAGGATCCTGTTGACCACCCGAGTCAATCATCTCTTTTCGGTACAACCCCCGTTCAGCCCCTAATTTCTTATTCTGTTCGTTTTAGTTCTGAGTCTTCTCTGATATACAATTCAGTCACTAACAGCACTATTTTTGTTCCTTTCTTTCTTTGTCTGTTTGGTTTATTTCTTTGTATATTCAAGCCATAGGTTGACCTGATTCATATGGGATTATTAGTTTAGGATAGAAATTTAATTTCTATGACTAATATAAATTTAAGTTTCATTCAAATTCTTTTAATAACGTATCTCAAGTACCAATTTTAGCGAAATTCAATTTCTTGTAGGTTTAATAAAATCCTAAGATGAATTTAGGATAATAATTATAAATAAATTTTAAGATTCATATTTGGCCGACCCGATATTAGAATTCATGGTTTAGATAATTATTTAAAATCTTTAAAAGTAAATAATAAAAATAAAATAAGTTAAAATTTTAATATATATTCACATTCAAGTGATCTGATATGATCTATGGTTTAGATTGATAATTATCTAAAATCTTCAGAAATAGAAAATAAATAAGAATAAATTAAATTTAGAGATCCATATCTAAGTTGTACATAGGATCCATAGTTTGAAAATATTCTAAATATATGCAAAACCAAGTAAAACCAAGTAACAATCTTTATTGGTCCATATCCGGATGATTCGACTAGAATCCATAGTTTTGGAAAATTAATTAAATATCTGAAAGCAAGTAAAACAAAATTTCAATCAAACTAAGTTGACAATTTTTTGACATTATAATAAAGTTATTTTAGCGTAATTATACTTCCAAATCCATTGAACTCTCATAGATCATTTTAAGATATCCAATTAATCTAGGTATTAATGGATTGGTAGCGACTTTTAAACACATTGCTACATATTCGTATGTGTATTATTTCTTTAATGGAAATCAAATACATGCATGAATCTAGAAGCATTACTTTGTAGGCAACATATATCAGTAATAGAAGATAAAATGAATTTAAGGATGGTGAACCCTAGATTAACCCAGAAGAAAGAGTTTCCAAAACATGAAGTTGCAACCTCAACTGGATAATGTATTCTGCTGTCCTCATGAAGAGCCGATCGGGTTGCAACTCTTGCCCTCCTGGAATTAGCCTCTGCAACTTCTTCACCTTCATTTGAACCGCCCTGCTGCTGCTGCCACTGCCTCGGCGGCGGCCACAACTACCACGGGCCCTCTTCGTGCTCCTCCTTCCGACCCATTTCAACCTCTGGGTAGATCTACAACAATGGTAATATTCCATCTATCTAGCTATCTAGAGCAAAAGCTTGGCTTTAGTTATGGAAACAAGTTGCTTTGCTAGCTAGCTTCGACTACATATAAAGAGAGAGGGAGAGCTGGGTCGACGTATACGGAGAGCTATTCGTTCACAAATTTTTGTGGTGCATTGCCGTTGAGAGTTATAATTATATAACCACAAGAAAAGGGGTGAGTTATGTTGAAAACGGGACGGGCGGCCATGTGAGCGAAGCCATTATGTTTCTGTCGACTTTTAGTTTTAGGCATGTGGCTCGTAGTATCTGGTGTCCATGTTGGGTTTTTTAAGGATAAATCCCACAACAGTCATCAGACTTCTATAAATGTACTCATCGGCACCGCTCATCGAACTTTATTTTTTTCCCCTGCCCAATTGTTAATCAAGGTTTGCAAAATTGTCTCCCTTAGGTCATTAAGTGTCTTAATTTTTTTTATAATTATGAATTAGTAGTCTATTCTTTTTTCTAAATGTGACATAAAGAGCGTTACAAAATTAATACATTTTTTGTAGCTGTTGATATGTTACTAAGTAGACAAAAATTACCAGTATTAATTTTTTATATTGCTAGCTGTGTGACTTTTGATATTAAAAAATCACACCTTTAATCCACAATTTTAGTAACCTTTCAGTTAAGACACTCGATGCCTAGTGATCTAATGAGCGCAATTTCAATTGTTTGATGTGTGGATTAGCATAAAAATAGTTTGATCAGCTAATGGACATATATATATCTGGTTGAGTTTGATAGCCATTTTGGCATTTTGTAAAGAATAACGAAAATCTCCTTCAAAATAAAATAAAATTGAAAGTTTTCGTTTATATATGGTATGGAAAACAAGTTAAAGAAAATGTTTAATAAAAAGAAAACCTGAAGCAATTTTTTTTTCCTTCTTGGAGACAACAATAAAAATATTTTATGTGTGTTAGACATATTCAATATTTCACCAAAAAATCATCTTAAGTTTCCTTAGTTAATTGAAATTTTTTAGAGAAAATTAGTTAATTAAATGGATAAATATATTTTTTATTTACTAATATATTAACGATTTTTTTTGTACTAAATGTCAAGAGAAAACATAGCTGTTAATAAAATGCAATGTATATATCTATTTAAACTTAAATTATTTTTCCAACATTGTTGGACACAATACTTCATTTCATATATATTAATTTTTTAATAAATTCTCTAAAATATATGCAGTTTGTAGCAAACTATTTATAGTCCTTGCATCGTTACTTAATACTTGTTACATAAGTGATATTGTACAGATAAATAAGGTCGTAAAGTCTTGGGCTGAAACTGATACGCATGTGTGGTGGGCCAAAGTTGATTGGTCCAACCAGGTTGTCAATGGTTAGCTGAGCAACGAGCCTCGTGGCTGATGTGATCAAATCTCCCGCTCACGTACTACGGCCGATCTGAGCTAGTTGGAAAAGCCTTCTATAGTTGTGTTGTGCGCCAACATTCTGGATGGAGAGAACCCAATGGAGGGTAAAAGTTAAATCTGTTGGCAATAACGATAAGTTTTAACCACTCAATTAGATATTATTCACTCTGTTTCATATTTTATTGAAATATTTAAATATTTAAATACTTTAATTTAAATTTATTCATATTATTATTTTTTAAAAAAATTAAAAAAAATATATTTAGAAACTATAGCTCTTTATTTATAATTTATATATAAAAATTTTTATTTTTATATTAAAATGTTAAAAATAAAAATTATATATATTAATTAATGAATAATAAATATTGTAAAGAATTTGAATCAGAGGAAATAACTTTTATTCATGTGTTTTTGGTACATGAGAGACATCAATGGCTGGTTGAGATTTGAACATTGAATATTCCAATAATAGTTATAAGCCTTAAATGTCAGTTAATTAAGTTTGGTTTATTTCAATCCTACAGTAGATAGTCCTCATTTACTTAGGCTTATTTTATGGGTTTGGAAAAAAAAACATAAAAAATCACTATAGTTTGTGACTTGCCCAAATTTGTCACTATTATTTTTTCAATTCAAATATACCATTGAAGCATCTAATTGTCAAATTGGTTGTTGTGTGTTAAATCACAATAATACTTTTATGTGAAATGAGTATATTGTATAGAAAAAAATCCCATATGATAATATTCTAATTGAAATGAGTATGTTTTGTTATAAAAAGGAAAAAGTAGAGATCTATGGTTTGTGGAATGTGTTAGAATTTGGGTAGATATTGGACAATATTGTCTAATTAGCTTGTGAAAATTGAAGAAATGCATTCTAGAAGTGAGCCGTTATTGCCATACTCTAGAACCAATAGTTCAACATTGAATTGACCACTAAATTTAACGGAGATTGATAAATTTGACCAATTAAAAATATGACTACATAAGTGATATATTTGAGCTAAAAAAATATAGTGGTCTACTTTGATTAAGTCACGATCATTGGTAGTTTTTTTATTTGCCTTTGAAGAATTGGTCATTAAAATTACATAGATAAGAGGGGACTTATTTAAAGAATTCTGTCATCAAAATTACATAGATAAATAAGGACTTTCTTCATTTACCTTGACTTGAATAGTTGTACTGTTAGCAACATGAAGCAATTTGAAATGCCTTACTTTCCAATGAAGATGAGTTTAAAAGAGAACTAAACAATGCCACTTAGGAGCTCCTTGATCATAGCTTCTAATAGCAAGGTTTTTTGCACACAATGAGCCTCCAGCTCCATTTACTATCTCTTTGCAATGGGTTGGCTCAAATCCGAGGAAGTAACAAATAACATGCAGATGTTTACCCAAACCTTTAAACATAAAGGCTTTGCCCAAACATAAACCAAAATGTGGGTTCCTTTTTTGTTCTCACATTCCTCAAAATTTTACCTTTAAGCTTGCAACTGTTGCTAGTGAAGGAAGTCGTCGATGATGAGAGTATCAAGAGCCTTCCAAGCACTCTCCAGTAAGAAAATTCCCAATCACATAGTCCTTAGGCTGTCCAATGATTCCAAAACTGTGATTAGAATCTTAAGCATGGAAAAAATGCAAAGATTTTGGAAAGAAAATTTCTTCCCAAGTTTCAAAAACATGCAAGTGAAGAAAGTCGTCGATGATGAGAGTATCAAGAGCCTCCCAAGCACTCTCCAGTAAGAAAATTCCCAATCACATAGTCCTTAGGATGTCTAATGATTCCAAAACTGTGATTAGAATCTTAAGCATGGAAAAAATGAAAAGATTTTGGAAAGAAATTTTCTTCCCAAGTTTCAAAAACATGCAAGCTAAGGCTAAGCTGATAGAATATATCTAGAATTTAAATTTTTGTAAGACTTGTGGAGGCTCAAATGTAGTAAAAAGAGTGGTTGAGACCTTATGGACCAAATTGGCAAGAATGATGATGATTTCGTGCCACTAAGAGATCTCTCCTTCGTTGCTAGCCACCTCAATCTCACTACCAATGTCGACAATCTCCTACAACACCAATTGGCATAACTCGCTAACTTTTGCAAAGTATAAAGGCCAAAATTTAATAGGATTATGAGCTGTGGACTAATGCACTTGAGTTATACAAGTTTAAGAGCCAAACATATTATTTGGGCTTTCAAATTTGAGAGGGAACCTATAAATGCTTGTTAACATTTATTTACCTAGACTCCCTACTATTGTCCCATTAGTCTCAAATTTAACTTTTTATGTTTAGCAAACCTCTTTTTAGTTTACTTCAATTGATCTCAAAGTCAACCATCAACATACCTTTGTCTTTGTATCCCATTAGCCTAAATAGGGTAGTGTTCAATTATTGAAAATTTTCAGTTATAGTCAATATCAACAATTTTTCTATTGACCTTCAATGATGATAAAAATGGGCCAAGGGTAGCAACTTGCAATGCTTGTCAATGCTCACTGAGCCAATGGATAAAGAAACCAATTTGAGTGGTTCAATGGTTTTGTGACTAAAATGATGTGCATAATATGCCATAAAACTTGGTGACTAAGAGTATAATTTGAGGTTTGTAAACTACTAGCACTGTACCATAATCTGTCACTTTAAATACTAAAAATCACATTTTTTTCAAAGTTGGAGGTTTAAGTTGTACTGAAATAGAGTTGAGGGACTAAGTTGCCATGGTTGGAAAAAATTGAGGACTAATGGTGTGTTTAGGCCTTAGTTTTATCAAATAATATGAGATTTAATGCCAACTAACAAATAATAGCATACTTTTTGTTTACAATCTATCTAGTACAGTAATTTGAACATGTGGCAGCTAAACTATAAGTAAGCTTCGACTAGACAATGGGAGGTGAGGCCTGTGGCTGTCCAGGCACAGCCAGCCGGTGGTTTGCAAGGTAGAGAAAGTGAGAGTGCGTTGTGGGGTGGGGCTTTAGCGGACGATAACAATTAAGTTGGTAGGTGCATAGTGAGTTGGATGAAGCAAGATTGAGCCAGTAATAGTTGGTTTCGACCTAATGGCTCACATCATACCCACGTGCTCGCACATGTCCTTAACCTCACATCAATCCATTTCCCAACAACATCATAAGCCATTTCCTTCTCCTTTTCCCTTTTTGTACACAACTATTCACTAACCTACTTTCAAGGCAATTTCTTTGTAAATTTGAACCTCTCATTCTGCGGTCTCATCACTTGCATACCAGATTACATGCAATGAAAGTAAAACCAAAACCAAAAGCCTAATTGTTTGCCCTTGGGCTTTGGTCCTTATTATTATTATTATTATTATTATTATTATTATTATTATTATTATTATTATTATTATTATTATTTGTAATCAAAATTAGAGAAATATATTAAGTGAAAATAGAAGCTGTTAGGTGGTGTGCTAGATAAACACACTGTCGCGAAACTATAACCAATGAGCAGTGTTAGGTTATTGACTAAAATTCAAAGAAGATGAAGATTTGAAGCTATTACTAATTTAATTTGTTTTAGGATTGAGTTTATGTTTATGTTTAGGATTTGGTTTTAGTTTTTCTATTTTTTTGGGATTTAGTTTTCCTATGTTTATATGGTTTAGATTTGTTGTGTGGCCTATAAAAAGACTTATTATGTTATTTTTTTTTTTGTAGGAGAAAAGTGTGTATGGTATATTATGCTGCTTGAAAAAGAATAAAGCTTGTGAGTTTGAGAGAATTAGTGTGTGTAGTTGCCTTTGGAGTTTAGATAGTTGAAAGGCCATGGAATTGTCATGGTTGGAGAGAAAAAATTGCTTGTTGTTCTGTTTTTTTTTTCCTGCTTTCGCCCAATAAGTGGTATCAGAGTTTGGTTTAAGATGGCTAGGATGTCAAGTTTTCAGATTGATCATTTTAATGGATCCAAAGATTTTAGTCTTTGGAAATGCATGGTGAAAAATGTGATAATTCAATAGAAATTTGGCGATGTGTTCAAGAAAATAAGGCCTAAATCTATAACGAGTGAAAAATGGAAAAAGATGGAGTAGATAGTAATAAGTACGATTAGATTGGCTCTTGTACTACAACTCAAGTATATGTATTGAATGAGATCTCTCCAATAAAATTGATGGATAAGCTTGAAGGTAAGTATATGTCAAAATCTAGTACTAACAAGTTATGCTTGAAAAGACAATTATATGGTTTGAGGGTGAAAGATGAAATTAGCTTGATTGTATACTTAAATGAGTTTAACAAGTTTGTCACACAATTGGAGAGTATTGGTGAGAAGATTGAAGAAGAAGATAAGACTATAATCTTGATTGATTTTTTATCAATATTTTATGAGCCTATTGTGACTCTATTGATGGTTGGAAGAGATACCTTGAAGATCAAAGATGTGACCATTGTGCTTTTGGAGCATAATCGAATGAGAAAATTTGAGAAAAAAAAGATGAAGAAAATAATGTATTCATGGTAAAGCGAGAAAGAAGTCATTGGAGAGGAAAAATTGATTTAAAAGGAAGATTACGTTCAAGACAAGGGAAAGACTATCATGATTTGGGACATATCAAATTCTTTTGCTCGAAATTGAAAGAGGATATAGAAGATTTTTTTAAGGCAAAGGAGAAGAAGAAAGAAAAAAAAAAGGACAAAAATAAAGATGATGCAAACGTGGTGAAGGATGACAAAAGTAATGATGAAACTGTGACTTTATTGGTGCAAGAAGCTAGTGTGAAGAAAGATTCGAAAGATGTTTAGATACTTGATTCTACTTGTTCAAAGCATATTTGCAAAAAAATGAAGTGGTTCACAAAGTTTGAGACATATGATAAGCCAATTTATTTAGCGAATGGCCAAGAAGAGAGAATTGAAGGCATTGATAGTGTGAAGATCCAATTGCATGATGGAAGTATCAATACACTTAGTGATGTGAGATATATTCCAAAATTTAAAAGAAATTTGATTTCACTTGGTAGATTAGATAGCTTGGGTTATGTATTTTCTGCTCAAGGTAGAGAATTGCGGATTTCAAATGATACATTAATTGTGATGAAATGAGTAAATAACTCAAATAATTTGTATGAGTTTGTTGGTAGTACAATTATGAGAAGAGAGACAAATATTTATCCTATAGATGTGAATCTCCCTACAAGCAAGAATTTAAGCTTCGTAGATTTGGTAAAAATGTGGAGGTAAGGAGAATTTGAGCCAAGATGGAGATTGTTATGTTATTGACTTAAATTCAAAAAAGATGAAGACTTTAAGTTATTACTAATTCAATTTATTTTCGGATTGAGTTTATGTTTTTGTTTAGGACTTGGTTTTAGTTTTTCTATTTATTTGGGATTTAGTTTTCCTATTTTGATATGATTTATGTTTATTGTGTGGCCTATAAAAAGACTTATTATGTTATATTTTTTAGGAGATGGGAGAAAAGTGTATGTAGTGTGTTGTGAGGCTTGAAAAAGAATAAAGTTTGAGAGTTTAAGAGAATTGGTGTGTGTAATTGTCTTTTAAGTTTAGATAGTGGAAAAACCATGGAATCATCACGGTTAGAGAAAAAAATTGCTTATTGTTTTGTTTTTGTTTTTTTTTTGCTTTCGCCCAATAAGCAGTGATCAAACTTCTCCATATCAGCAACAACCTGGATTGCAATGCTTATCAAGGCTAGGTCTATTATCGTCTAAGTGCGAAGAACTTCTAAAACCTGCAAACAAAATATTTTGATTTCAAAGAATCATTATACATGAACAAAATATTTTATACAAGCAAGTTCTACTGAATGTAGTTATGGGACTAGATTTCACTAAAATATTTGTAAAAGTAGAACTATAAATAAAATAGATGCACACAAGCACTGCTCATTTTTATATATAACCAGGGTTTGGCAAAAAGAACTTTTGATTTCCCTATCTTTCAACACTTGCACCACCACAAGGTTAAAGTTTATGTGTAGTGTATGTTCATTGCACTTGCACTTTTTAAATGTTGCTGATGTTTTCTTCCTTTTGTAAATTTTTTTTTATATTCAACATAGGAAAAAGGTCAATGAATAGTGAGATATTAAACTTGATGATAACAACTATTAATAGGTATTAATAATGTTTGTTTAGCCAATTGTTAACAATTATGATAACTAGATTGTGACTTGCACTTTGTTATAGGGCGACCAACAAAGGTACAAACTTTTCACGCCAATTATATTTATAAAGGAAAAAAATACTAAAAAAGTTATGAATTAAAAAATAAGTTATAATTAATTTAAAAGTTCCAATGAAATTGAAACGTCTTAAAGATGTTGGTGACAAACTAGGGCATCAAGTGTCACTCCTTAAAGTTAGGGGGCATAAAACACAAATACCAAAAGTTTAGGACACAGTCTTCAAACTACCTACTTCCAAAGATTGAGTACCATAATGAAGACAATAGTCATAGAAGACCAATCATGTAATTTAGCCTTTTCCTAGCCCAAAATATATATGAGCAAAAAAAATTAGGAAAAAATGGCCAAAAGGGGGGAGTAAAATAGCAACGCATCATTGTTATTACATGTCACTATTCATAAGAACAACAAGCATAGGTAATTAGAACTAATTCATTTTAACTTAATTTAATTTAATCTAAAATGACTTATTTTCATTTTTTACTTCTTTTTATCAGAAATGAATTTTATTTGAATGTCAATATTTTGTAGGGATAACAATCTATTAAAAATAAAAATTTTATGATGTTATTAAATTTTATGCATTTTTAATGCCTAAAAAAGAAAAATTAACAAAAAATAATAATATCATAAAATTTTACAATTTGTGGATTATTACACCTAAATAATATTGGTTTTCAAATGAAATTGATTATAAAAAATAAAGATATAAAAATAAAAATAAGTTATTTTAAATTAAATTGACTTTGTTAAAAAGAATTAGCTCATAATGTATCTTAGAGATTAAAAATTAAAAAAAAAACTATTCTAGCTCTTTATACACAACATAACTCTACATATTTAAAAAAATAAAAACACTTTATCTAGCATAATGATATAAAAACAGTTTTTTTTGAAAAATATGAATTTATAAATCTTTATGTCTGATTGCTATCAAATAACTCAAATAAGTAGTAGGGCTGAAAATTGAACGAATTGTTTAAATTTGGGTCAAGCTTGACTTGATTTAAAGTTCTTTCAAACTATTGTCAAACAAAGTTTGAATAAAATCTAAAGTTCAATATACAGTTCAAACTAATATTCAACTTGGCTCGACTTACTTACAACTTAATCATATGATTCAATTTAACATAACAAGCTCAATCAATATAAAGCTTGTTCATTGGTCATTCAAACTGTTTTGAACCAAACATAAAACTAAATATCAAACTTAATATACATTTCAAGCTAAACATGCTCTATCTACTACTTGTTTATGTTGGCTCATTTTCATGTTTGAATTTTTGAATCACTAGCATTTTCTTTCTATATATAATTCAAAAACTTCAATAGCAAATCACTTCATATTTCATGTTTCAATTTTTTTTTTCCAAAAATGAGAATCGTAAACTCCTTGCTTTATAGTAAGGGCCTTTCTCATTTGCACTTAGAGTTGTAAATAAACCAAACAAACACGAATAAGTCATGTTCGTGTTGGTTTGTTTATTTTTTAACGAACACGAACAGCAAGTGAATGCAACTTCTCTATTTATATTTGTTCATTTATTATTAAATGAATATGAACAATTAAAGCTGATAACCGCTATCAATCTGAGTCGGAATGAGTCTATCAATAATTGACAGGACAATAGACAATGGTGAAAGAGATTATGAGTTAAGACTGTAAGGCTTGGTTTGTTGCTACAGCAAGTTCATATTGTAATGGGAATAATCGATTAGGTCTAAAGAAACAAAGATAACAAATTAATTTGGGGGAGATTAGGGTATAATTAGGTGTGTTTGTGTGTGTGTGTGTGTGTGTGTGTGTGGTAGTCGTAGTAGTGAGTAGATATTAATAAAAATATATGATATATAAAATATATATAATAATAAATATATAACTAATATATAAATAAATGGACATAAATAAAAAATAAATAAATATATACGAATAATAATTAAACTGGTCATAGATATAAATGAATGAATAGGACATTATTCATGTTTGTTCATTTAACTAATCAAATAAAAAAATTGTACATGTTCATTAGTTTAACTAAATAAAATAATATAAATAAACGTCTGTGGAATGATTATCTAACGGTTCACCACTGTCTATGTATTTATACCCCTATTTGTGCCTTACCTCATGTGCATCTTATTGGCGAAAAGAAAAATATGCCCCTGTTAAAAAATTAAAATTCCTATTCTGTGCAGTCTCACAGAATCGCATTGCTTCTGTGTCACTCAACTGTCACCCCAATCTCCTTCTCTGACCTCCGCCGTTAATTCACCATCGCCAGGCACTCTAGCCCATTGTCGCCGTCTCAGCTTACTAGATATCGTCATTCCTACGTGTTTTGGAACGGTAGCTAATCCTTGAAATTCATGAACTGTGCTATTCCCCTATCCGTTGGCACATTCGCATCCAGATCGATGACCACCTGATGAGAAACTCAGCAGCAAGCCCAACTCATCATCGGACGCCTGCAAAAGGCACCCAAGATCTAGCCGAGCATTGCCGAATCAGAGGAGATTTGATGTTCCGACGTCGGGGTTGACACCAAGATCTCTTCCATGAAATTTTTGATAACCAAATCAAGATTTTGAATCATCGGGCGCAAATGAGGAATGCTCCGATGCCGTAGCGGGAGAGGGAGTTAGGATCTCTTCCTTAAAACTTTTAATAATTGAATCATGCTCTTGAATCATCGGCACGTTGTCGTTCTTGTCGTCCAATGCGTTCAGCAAACAAATATTGGACCTATTTGGTTTCAGCCCTCAATGTTTCTCCTTTTATCCAGTTTTGCCTCAATTTATGTTTTTAAGCTAAAATTTGTATTCATAGGTGCAAAGGTAAAAAATAATGTTAAATAAGTCATAAAATTATTTACAAAAAAACATAATATATCTGCAACATTTCTATGATCTAATTTGTATATATGTGTCACATGTTATATATATATATCCATTGAGTTTTATCCATATCAATTGTAATTCTCATAATTTTATTTGTACATGTCTTATATAATTTATACAAATTTTTCTTAAGAAATATACATATTAATTGTTTGATTTTTATACATCTCTAACCTTATTTGTATATCAATTTCATAGATATCTAACAATTTGATTTGTACATATGACTATTGCATTACTATTAATTGAATTTTTATCCTAATTTTCATTTAATCTACAAAAATATAGATCTTGTATAAATCTTAAACATGCAATTGAATATATCTATAACATATTTCTGATCTTATCTATAACATATTTATGATATTATTTGTACATATGTAGCATATGTTTTGTAAATATTTGTCAATTACTTTATACATCAAGTTTCATACATATCTGTCATTTGATTTATACATATCTTAAGTTTTAGTGGTAAGTGCAATTTGACATGTTTACATCTATTTTTTTATAGGAGGTTAAGCCCATATATACTATTGAATATATTGGTAACATATTTGTAATCTCATTTGTACACATATAACATATTATTTATATAGATTTCACTTCCTTTGTACATCAATTTTGTAAATATTTGGTATCTAACTTATACTTCCTCCGTTCCACTTTTTTTTGCTCCATTTGACTTTTTCAACTAATTTGACTTGAATATATTCATATTATTGTTTGTTAGAAAAAATAAAAAAAAATATTTGAAAACTATAAGTCTTGATTTATCATTCGTATATAAAATTTTTTCATTTATATGCTAAAATATTGAAAATAAAAAATTATAAATTAATTATTGAAAAGTGAATTGTGCAAAAAATTTAGGATAGATGAAATATATAACTCTAGTTTGAGAGAATATAAGATTTGATATATTAACACTTGTTTTATGCCATCTAGGGCAATATTGAAATGTAAATACATATAAACATAAAAGGTGGGGAATATATTTGGCTTAGCCAGGAAAACAAGGTTTCAATTACTTTTTCATTACGAGGGTTAGAGGTCAAGTATGCGTCCATTTCATGTTCTCCAAAAGCTTGGTGCCCAAGTACGTGTACAGTGGTCTTCTGCGTGATGCTAACGCAATAAATTATTTCTATTTTTTAGTTTTTTTTTGTCTTATTAGTTCAAATAAATTCCAGCTCTTGACGGTGTTTGAATTTTTAAGTTCTTGCGAAAACTTGACCATCTAAAAACATAATTAAAATCGACAATAATTGGGCACCTAGATGAAGACATGGAGTTAGAGATGACGATAGATAGGATATGGGTAGGATAGTACTAAACTCGCATCCTATCTATTATATTGGATATCAAATCTATATCCTATTTACCATTCATTAATTTTATAATTTTAATATCTATATTATATTTATTTTAAGGTGGGTAGGATCAAGTAAAACCCACCTACTCGCTGCATACTATGATAATAAAAAATAAGAATTTTATAATAGAGTACCATAATAAAAAAAATTTAATCTTACAAGTAATAATAAAAATAGAAATTGATTTAGTCACATATAAATTTTAAATATTTTGTCGAAATCAAATTAGTGAAATGAGTACATGTCCCAATATAAATTAAAGATTTTGTCCAAAGGATGAAAACATTTCATTGAGCTTTGCTCTAGCCATCTTATCTTGGTTTACAATGACACTTAGTTACGATTGCAATTAGTCAAATTAATTAGGCTGTTTTGAAAATTCACACACACACACACAAACACACACATAATGCACATCCTCTCCAAATCTATTTAATTGTGAAAAAAAAAATGGGGAAACTTACAATTACCCATAAGGTTCGCTCTAATCTACAATCTGCTTTTTAATTTTTGAAAACCCATACTTTGCCCCTATTTCTTATACACTGTCCAATAATAACTTCTAAAATTATAATTTAAATTATATGATAGTCATATTCCTGCAATTTCAATCTCTTTAATATTTTTTTATAGTTAATAGACATTGTGAATTATCAGTTTTTCCTTTTTGTAAATATATTTTTCTTCTTATAAATGCATATCAATATTTTTTAAAGGTCAGTTAGCTCTGAAAAAAATATAAAAAATATTTAAATTATTAGAACATAAATATTAGTTAGTTTAAATTAGAGTTTTAGAAGTTGTTGTAAAACACTGTAACGGAAAGAGGGGGTAAAGTGTAGGTTTTTTAAAATAGAATGGGCAAAGTGTAGGTTAGACCAGACCACAAGAAAGTTTTTGTAATTTTCCTGAAAAAAAAATCCTATCTACCAAATAGAATATAGTAGGATATTCATCGGAGCAAATATCCATTAACATCTATACGGAGTATATAATTAAAAAGAACTAGTTGCTAGATTATAGCACCTAATTTCTTAAAATATTGGCACCCAAGCGTAAACCTTCAAATTTACTAGCAATCAACTAAAGACGGAAGGATTCTAGATTAAACTTCAATAAAACCCCTAAACAATACCATATAGCACCTACATATGGAGTTGTAAATGAGCATTTTAATCGTTGATAAATAGTTTAACAATAATTTGTTTATATTCATTTATTTATTTAAACAAACAAATATAAATAAAAATTTATGTTTATTTAGATTAAACAAACAAATATAAATAAAATCTCGTTCATAATCTATTAATAGATATGAAAACAGGAAGAATGACAATATAGTCAGCTAAAGTCTACATATTTTATAGTCCAATTGTTAGATGCATGACGTACTTTTAGGTGTTTTCTTCCTATTTCACTCATTCATTTTTATTAGCACATAGGCAGTCAACAGTTTTTTTTTTGTATTTCATACTATCCCCAGTACGTACTACGTGGGCAACCTCATTTACAATAGTTAGGCCCACTAACTTCACTAATGCATTTTTGCCAGTTATTTTGTGGGCACATTTACAGGGTTGAACTATATACCACAGTTTCCCAAATACAGTTATCATTTTGTGAAAAATAGTATGCCCCCAAAATCTTTCTTGCAACTACTGCTCATTCCGCAGCATTCCTGCACAAACTGGACGCAAACATCTTTAGTACCATCACTCTGCTTGTGGTCGATTTCTCAATTCGTTGTTTGACCTGCAGATTACAAGTTTATGTGTAAACAATAGGTAAACAATCATTATCGTTTCCATACACTTCCAAATGTTTGAAAGTTTACACATGTGTCAACTCTTTGAGACTAAGATAATATATATTTTTTGATCAAAATCTCTTTTGTAATGAACATATCTTGCAGGAGTTTCAAATCGCATACACTAAACCAAAAAGAACAGCAGGTAGAAATGAGCAAAGCAATTCCCGAGTTTTTTTTTTCCAACTAATCAAAGGTAGCGCGAAGCAACTTTTTTATTTGTTTTATACATATCATTTGCAGTAGCAACAAAACAACTATCATTATTTCTGTTTATACATATCATTGCAGTAGTAGCAAAACAACTCTCATTATTTCAGTTCATATAGATCATTTGCAGTTGCAGTATAACATTGATAGTCCATATAATTTTGTTTTATATAATCATATAGTATTTTTTGGTTTTCACAATTCCCATGGATTATGTTAAAAAATCCTTCAACCCGTTTGTAGATAACCACAAATAATTACGCTATTACTTTTTTTCAATTCTATAACTTACTGCAGAAGTAGATATACAAACGACAAAAGCAAGAATGAAAGTCAAGAAACCTTATAAAAGCAGGTTCCTATTACCTATCCCACTACAATTTCATATTCCAAAGGGGCTTTCCAAGAGCATCAAAACCTTTAGATTGCATGAAACTCTTTTACATAAGCAAGCAATAGTTTTGCTTTTCATAACTCCCAAGCATTATGTTGAATTTATGTTATCTTAACTTCTCCAAAATGTGAAACACTTACAATTTATATCTTCATTTGCACATTTTTGTTAAAAAACAAGAGGCACCAAAATTTTAAGATCCTAAAAAAGAAGGTCTCAATTTTATATTTTACTTTTTTACATTAATAAATGATAAGCAACCTATTGCATATTCTCTCCTTCATACTTTCTTTTTTACTTGGGCCTGAAAGATGCAAGGTTTTTGTGAGCATTAGTCTCTTTTATTCATATTTCAAATAAAACATAACCACTGATGTATGTATAATCCCAAACAAATTTTGACTCTTAACCACTGATGTATGTATAATCCCAAACAAATTTTGACTTTTTCTATTTCACAATGTTCAGAAGATTCATTAGACACAGAAGAAACCACATCTTAGTTCATGCATTTAACGAGGTTTTAATCATTTCCTTTCATGCATGCACTGCTGTAAGTATGGCAACAAAAACACAACATATTCATAAAGAAACTTACAATTTTACCTTCCAATTGTAGGGCCTTTGCTCTATTTTCCACCCAGTAGCATCAACACTTTACCCACATAGCGCCCTGCACAAATTGAGTAGTAGTATGAAAGCATCTTCTTTCTCCTCTGTATTTCATTTTCTACTTGGACCTGAAAGATATCAGGTATTAATGAGCATTAAAATAGCATTTTGTTCCTATTTCAAAATTTGACTATATTTCACAATCTCCAGAAAATTGACCCGATAGAGACAAAACCACATCTTGGTCCATGCATTCAATGAGGTTTTACCTATTTTCTCTACATGAAATACTGTTTTTATGAACAATTTTTTTATTTTTTATGAAGACAATATTTGGTAAGAACTACTATTTTCTATGAACATAAAAATTGATACTGTGCAAGTATGGTAACAAAAAAAAAAAGAGAGATTTTACTTTCCAATTGCAAGTCATTGCTTTATTTTCCACCCAGCACCAGTAGCATTAGTAGCACATTAAACCCCACCTACCATGTTCCACTTCAATTTTCTTTTGCTCTATGTAATATGTTTATGCATTAGCTTTGTAGACAAGGTATATGTCTGTTGTAACTTAGAGGCTAATCTTAACATAAAGTTGATATAGGTTACTAATCATAGAAGCTCCATCATATCTCCTTATACCATGTATGTCTAACTCGATACTATGTAAACTTTTAATGCAGTAACAAAAAGACAACAAATTCCACCCCCCATTTCCCATTTCTCCCACTATAGAATTTGGACACCACCACCAAAACCAACAAGGTTCCATACTGATTATTGTAATGCAACTTTTTTTATTCTAAAATTGTTTGTTTCTTTACCTCCTGCTTATATTTTCCCTCTTTTTTTTTGTAGACATAGTTTTTACATGTTTTAGAAAATAAAAGTTAAAAAAAATTTAAAAACTTTCAAGGTTTTTATATACAAAATGCAATGTGATCTTATTTTCCATTAGACTCATGTATGAAATCTGTTTAAAAAATAACAAATTATTTTTAATATCCAACCATGTGTTATAATTCATTTTAAAACCAAGTTCTTTTTTACACTTTTCATTTTTCTGTCCATGTTTCTTACTTGATGAATTTTATACAAGTTCCCTAGCAACATTGCATTTTCCCTGTATGGTTAAAAAATTGTAGAAAAAAAATGGTTCCATGGTAATAGGGCTTATGTACAAGACTAAACACACCAAAGTACAAAATACATTAGCACTAAAAGATTTTCTTAGTTATTGCATGGTTATGTCCGAAACATTATGGATAAAAAAAATGATTTTTTTGAATAAAAAATAGAAAGTAAAGGTAAGAGCTTAAGTGTTAAAATTGTACCTTCCTCCACACGTCCAAAGTTAGGTTCCTACATTATTTGGAATAAAAAATTTACATTAGACAGGCATGTAGTACCAAGATTTGAAATATGTAAAAATTTTGAAGACATTCATCTTACAAAAAATATGCCTAATTTTTAGGGTACCGAGATAGATACAAGGAGAATCAAGTGACAAAGGCTAGCAGCAAGAAATGTCAAGCTGAATCAGAAGAGTCATAAGTGATTCAAAGAGAATAGAGAAAAAAAATAGTAATTCGAATGTTTTATGGTAGATCTACAAAAACCAGTTAAGATTTTGAAAGTTACCTTCAGAGATACCTAGGGGAAAATCCAAAAATCAAGTCATTCAGAGAGAATAGAGGGGAAAAACTCTTTTAACCTTTTTACCAAACTTTTACATTGAAGTAAATCCAATACAAAAACCTAGCCATTTTGAAAAAAAAATGGATTAATGTCAACCTCTAAGTGTTGTGTTGCCGCTGAAAGAAGGAAACAAGAGGTGAAAGGGCAATCGAGCGACGGGCTTTGTTAGTTTAGACAAGAGACATCCCTGACTTTGAGTGACAATGTGAACCCAGATCTAGAAAACACATTGAATCATTTTCAACAAAATCCTTACAGAGAAAAAAATTCAAGACGAAAATAGAGGCATTTTGAATTTTTTTAAAAAAACATGTAACTCTCGATTAATGTCTGCCTTCTAAGGGTCGTGTGACCGCCGGAAGAAGCTAACAAGCGGCGGCGAGAGGCGACAAGTTGCGGCGAAAAGAAATAGAGGAAAACAAAGTTTGAGCTATCGCAAGAAAGGAAAACAAAATTTGAGCAAATGGTTCATTGGTTTGGACAAGAAATGAGAAGAAAGTTTCATTGACGGCGACAGAATGACAAGCGAGCTAGGGTTCGGACAAAATACTTATTTATAAGCCTTCTCAATAAAAAAATAACTCTTAAGTCCTACATATGTTATGAGCCTGCCATATTAGCCCACAAACTATATTTTATGTCATTATTAGATTTGTCTCCTTTTATTCCTTGATGTCACCGTTTGGTTACTTTTCATTTTTTTAACCTTTTCTCTTTTGGTTTTCCTCACACTCTTGGACATGGACCTTATTTTTAATGTTTTTTGTTTTTTTTAACTATTCGCTGTACATTTTAAAGGTTTTGGTCCACATACATATTCATTTGGATTATGCTTAATTTCTTTTGTGTTATGGTCCACACTTAAATGGATTTAGAGTAGTATCTTTATAAATACATATATTAACAAATAAAATAATGAAAAATGAATTTTTAAAAACATTTCAAAGAAATACTTATTAACTTTCTGTACCCTTAACTTTTTTTTTCTCCTTAAATTGTTTTTTTGGTTTCCCTTTGCCCTATCTTCTTTCTTAAAAAACCCAAAAAAATTACAAACCTAGATATTCAATTAGGACACTATGTTCAATTATTTTATTTTATTTTCCAAATCTTAAAATATTTTATTCTCCATTATTAATTAAATTATATGATTCCTCCAAATTAATTACATTATTTTGTGTGTACTATCTTTAAATTACACTTTCACTTTTTAAATGATATACTTGCCCCCTACCTTTGTAACTCAACCCTCCCATAGGTTGGAACTTCAAAATAAGCCCTCCACTTCTTATCCTTTAAATATGCCTCTTCAATTTGCACGTCACAAGATTAAAGCACATAAGTGGTGATTTTTCCTCTCAGCTTATTATTTCTTTAACTCCATGCACACGTCTTCTAATTACATTTAAATAAACATCTAAATTTTTATATGTTTAACTAATAATTTCTATTTTAACAACATCAAATTTGTTAAAGACTATGATTTTGCTGCTAAATTTTTTAAAAATAAATTATTTTTACCATATATGAGTCATGCCTTCTCATATAGAGTAATATATAATGATTTATATTTTATTTTTATAATTTTTTTTAACCTCTTATGTATACATTAAGTATAAGATATATTTTTATATGAACCATTATCCCACTCCTTTAGACGAATTATGAAACTAGTTTATATTTATGAACAATTCGGTTAGCATTTATTTGTTTATTTGTTCATGTTGGTTCGGTTCCTCCCGGCGCCAACCCCTCAAAGTCTTTTTCTATAGTGAGTCAAAAGTCAAACTGTTATCTCTGTCAAAAACAAAATAAAAACCGTAAACCTCATCAACGCAAAAAATGAAAACCCCAGGCCTTAACCCATATGCTATGTGCTTGGTCTTCCACTCTCCGCCGTTACTCGTCCTCTCTCAGCCTCTCCCTTAGGCCGTTCGCTCTCCGCTTCTTTACTGCCTCCGCCATGGCGCCGTCGCAGCAGCAGCAGACACCGTCGCATCCCAAAGACGAAGACTATCTCCGGAAAGTCATTCCCAAGCGTATCCAGCTCTTCGAAGCGATCAAGTCCCAGCAGATCGCTCACCTCCAGTCCCTCCCGCACGATCCTATCAAGATCACTCTTCCTGACGGCTCGGTGAAAGAGGGGAAGAAATGGGTTTCGTCGCCTATGAATATTGCTCTGGAGATTGCGAAGAATTTGGCCTCCAATGCGCTTATTTCGTCTGTTAATGGGGTGCTTTGGGACATGAATCGGCCTCTGGAGGGCGATTGCGAGCTCAAGATCTTTACATTTGACAGCGATGAAGGGCGAGATACATTTTGGCACTCTAGTGCTCACATTCTTGGTCAGGTACTTGGGGGCTCTTCTGTGCTTATGCGTGTGTTTTAAGCTTTAGGTACATTGGTTCACTTGTAATTTTATTTTCGTGTTTCTGCAGTCGCTTGAGAGTATCTATGGTTGCAAGCTCTGCATTGGCCCCTGTACCATAAGAGGAGAGGTAAATTTTGTACTCTGAACTGGAAGCTTGTTGCGAGGCAGCATCTTTTTTAGCTTTCCTTTATAGCTTTTTGAACTGCAAATAATTTTTCTGTTTGAAAATTATGTTTCTTATGGAAGGCTGTTGGAATTCCTCCTTAATATGCGGTTGGGAAGCAATTAACACTATGTTTGACTTGATGGTGGAGGGGAAGGGAGGAAAACACTACTATCTTCATAACGTTTTAAGTTATAACTCTTCCGATATATATTCACCATGTTTTGGGAGTAGCTTAGAAAAATCACCTGTTTACTTTGGCTTTTTTGAAATTCATGGATCTTGTAAATGAGCCAAAGTTTAGGGGTGTTCATCCAACCCTCCTACCCGCAGAACCGATTGCCACGAACCAAATCGAACCAATGACAATGCGGGTTAAGGTCGGGTTGGGTAGTGAAAAGCATAACCCAGTCATACATGTGAGTCGGTTCAAGTAATGAAAAGCAAAACCCAGTTAACCTGCACCTTACCCGCTTCTAATCTGCAATTTCTAATTCTTAATTCCCTATCCCTAAGCAATATGTGAGTGGCATGTTGGAGTACGTTTGGATAGCCATTGGTTCATTGTAGCTAGCTTCTTTTTTCAAGGCACTGAATAGACAATGTATTCCAAGGCAATTGTTGCTTGTTGCTTCTGAATAGTTTTGGATTTTGAGGACTTAAATTTTGTTTGGTTGGTCTGTTGCAATTTTGAAAGGTGTAGCCATACATGCTTCCCAGAAAAAAAGGCCTAAGTGACACAACTACTTTGAGCACAAGAGGAGAAAAAGACGACTAGTTTTGTTTTTAGTATGCCTTATTTTAATGACCTGAACAGACTAGTGCTGGTTATTTGCTATTTGCTTCATCTTCTTTTAATTATCACTTCAACACTAAATCAACTCTAAAACTTTAATGAAAATAAATTTAAAATTTGATGTTTTGCATGTTGCAGATGAGCGATTAAGGAGCAGAATACAACACTTTTGAAGTTATTTGGATTGAGATGTTTTTTTAGAAATTACATTTTGAAGTTAATTATTGTGCTGTACTTGTTTATAACTGTTTTGGATAAAATTGTTTTCTTACAGAAGATTATGGAAACCCAGTCACACCGAACTGACCCAGACTGCTTTCTATGTGGCTTGCGTTTCCACTGGCTTTTAGGGTATATGGGTAGGGTTGGGTAGTGACTTTGACAACCTAGTCAATGGTGTGGATAGGGTCGGGTTGAGCTGGATCGTAGTTATACCCACCCCGAGAACACCCATACCAAAGTTATCCTAGGAAGTGCTTTGATATTTTAGGTAACTTGAGTGGAATGGATTGTCCATTTGCTCAACAGGTTTTTCCTAGAATGTATTAATTTATGAAATATTATAGGAATCCTGTATTGGTGGAAGCTCAACTTTGAAATGTTATACAAAAGATGGATCTGGATCTTCTTCTTTTTCTGATGATTGCTCTTTGTTTGAGTTTATGTAACCAAACAAAGCAAACGAGGTGAAATTGAAAGGAATTACTATTCTCTTTCCTGATTCTTGGTCTCCAAGCAGAGAAGATGAAGGAGAAAGAGAAAATGTTATAGAATTATTGTTCCTGCCTTCCTGTGGGTTCAACCTGATTTTGGGAGAGTTGGAAAAGCGAAGTTTTGCTTAATGGACTTATTTGGAGTGTAACTGGTGGTGTTATTTGAAGTTTTTTTTTTAATATGAGAAGCCCGGGGGAGGGGGGGGGGGGGGGGGGGTCCGGTGGTAGTTTAACCTTGGACCTTGAGTAAAAACTTCAAAGCTTTGACCACTAGGCCAAGCTTGAGTTGAGATGTTCTGTTATATGATATTTCCAGAACTGTTGATATTTTCAGCAGTTTATAGTAACATAGAGTAATAATAATATGTTTTTACAGGGCTTCTATTACGATGCATTTTATGGTGATTTAGGCTTGAATGAGGATCACTTCAAGCAAATTGAAGTTGGGGCATCAAAAGCTGCTGCGGTATGTCTTCCTGATTGATTATAATGCTTATTCAAAATTCTGATTGTATGATTTTGATTTCATTTCAAGAGTTCTGCAGTATTCCACTAGCAGTTGCTCAAAATGGATTTAGAAGATGTCTGTCCTTCTATCTGTCTATGTCTTACAGTTAGTGTTTTCTTGTCAATTTAATGACTATAACTGTGTGTTGATGAGTCAGTATGCATCATGTAGGACTGGGATTTTGAAAACTATGCTTTGGAAGAGTGTAGATGCTTTCTGTCTCTTTAAACAAACTGCTTTTGAAAATTCTGCTCCGGGAGTGATTTTGTTTACTTCACGCTTCAATTTCAGGAAAAGCAACCTTTTGAGCGCATTGAAGTGACAAGAGATCAAGCCCTTGAAATCTTTTCAGATAATAACTTCAAGGCAAGTTTTGTTGCTTTATATCAAGTTTCTGTTATTGTGACCAGACTATCCTATCTTTTACTAATTTCCCTGTTGTAATTAGGTTGAAATCATCAATGATTTGCCTGCAGACAAAACCATTACAGTGTATAGATGTGGCCCCTTGGTTGACTTATGTCGTGGACCCCATATTCCGAATACATCTTTTGTTAAAGCATTTGCATGTTTGAAGGTAACTCCTGTGCTTGATCCATGAATTATTATCTTTAGGAGGAAACTTTTCTCTCCAGTGTTGCAACTTTTTATTTATATGTTCTCATTTGATCTTACACATTAGTTTTTAAGCTCATGAAATGTCTGATTTTAGGCTTCATCAGCATATTGGAGAGGGACCAAGGACAGAGAAAGTCTACAGAGAGTTTATGGGATTTCTTATCCTGATCAAAAGCGTTTGAAGGTAACATGTTAGTGTTTACGTTCTTATCCAACTAGTAATTTTCTTCTCTACGAGCTTCATATGCTTATACACCTTGCAAGTGTTTCACCGTTTCATATTTGTTTGCAGGAGTATATCACTCGACTGGAAGAGGCAAAGAAGTATGATCATCGACTGTTGGGTACAAAACAGGAGCTTTTCTTTTGCCACCCTCTTAGGTACAAGAACCTTGTTAGTCTTATTCATATACTGCTTTTATGATAGGTAGTATGCCTGAAAAGAATATCCATAACACCTGCTAAAAATTTCAGCCCAGGAAGTTGGTTCTTTCTTCCACATGGAACTCGAGTATACAACAAACTTATGGAATTTATTCGGAACCAATACTGGGCGAGAGGATATCAGGAGGTCATAGTTAGATTCTTATTCTTGTCATTAGTTTGTAAATTTTTATGATAAGGTTGCTAAACCTGCTCAATCATGGTAGGTTAAGTCGCCAAATATGTACAATATGAATCTTTGGGAGACATCTGGTCATGCAGCAAACTACAAGGAGAATATGTTTCTGTTTGAGGTAATGATACTCTTCTTAACCCATCATATAGATATGAGGTTATACTTTTGATTGAAATTATTATTAGAAGGTGTTGGTTTAGGTCAACAGACAACTTTAATTATTTTTGTCCTTTGTGGCATCTGGCAAGGTTCACGTTCAGCTAAAATCATCTTTATTTTAGTTAAAATCATCACATTTATCTTCCGGGAGCCTAATTGTGTAGGAATTTATTTATGATTAGGTAGGTAGCATTAAGACTTACATAAATGTGGTCGCACTTCTTTCATTTAGGTTAGATCATTTTAACTTCTTTAGTATTAGATCCTCTCTTGGAATTGAAGTGGTATTTTCACCATCATACTGTATGTTTTGTTACATTGTCTCTTCACAGGTTGAAAAACAAGAATTTGGGCTGAAACCAATGAATTGCCCTGGCCATTGTTTAATGTTTCAGCATAGAGTTCGTTCTTATAGAGGTCAGTTTTGTTTGTTTCTATTGTGGTATCTGCTTGGTATAAGTTCAATTTATTCTTCCTGAAAGATTGCTTATTTTAAGCGTCATCAACGTTTTTCAATTGCATACTAGTTCTGCTTAATGAGATCTTTCAATTTGTTTGTTCCATTTTTCATATCCTTGGATCGATTATTTGGTGCAGAGCTACCTCTTCGCTTGGCTGATTTTGGGGTCTTGCACCGTAATGAGGCTAGTGGTGCACTTGCTGGGCTGACTCGTGTTAGGAGGTTTCAGCAGGTGCCACTCGTATTGTAATATGCATTTGTGTGAAAATGGTTTTTTGTTGATTTATCGTATAGAAGTAAATTAACTCTGTCGCTGTGTTGTCTGCTATTTCTTTCAGGATGATGCTCATATTTTCTGCAGGGAGTCACAGGTAAGTCGGCTAAAATGTATGTACAATTACTGAACAACTTCTTTTAAATTTCTTATTTTGTTAACTGTTAATTTGCTTTCATCAGATAAAGGATGAAGTAAGAGGTGTCCTTGAATTCATAAATTATACTTATACCGTATTTGGGTTCACATATGACCTGAAGCTATCCACGGTACGTTAGATCTTTTATGCTTGATCTGCTTTTTTTTTGTTAATAACTCTTACATTTGAAACTCTTGCATTCTTTAGGTATTAACTACATAAGTGCTTTTAGTCATTGTTCTTGATAATGTAATATTAATATTATTTTCAAGGGAAATAATATAATTACTTTTATTAACACAAGTTGGATCATATGATTCTATCTGTGCCTATGTTTAGAGGCCAATTTCCAGTACACTTGTATTTCCAGCCAATTACATACTTCCAAGCTAAAAATTTTGGCAGTGAAGGTCTAAGGGTGCTTATTTGTTTTTCTGTCATAACAATACTCTTTCTTATTTTGCCTTTCAATGTGATGTTAGAGCTTTCCACTAATTCAGTTTTTCTCTCATGATGCTGCTTTGCCACCAGTAGTAATCAAGATTATGGGGGAATTCCATCAGCCCTTTAAGACGAATTTTGCAGTTCTATGTTATTTTAAGTTCCCACTTTTGGTTTTAGTTTTTCTTTTTCCAATTTAGAAATCCAAGAATCTATAAAATATGTGAAAGGAGAGTTGCTTTGCTTGTCCTAAAATAGCCATGTCTATTTAAGTTTTATTTATACGATGCATTCTAGCATGTGTGAGGACTTTGTCTTCAGCTTCTTTGCATGCACAAACTCATCAAAGTAGGAAAGAAAATTTCGTAAGTTAGTTGCCGTGAATTTATTGGTATGCAATTAATCATGTCAGAGTATAATTTATGGCTTTCAATTGAAATTAAAGTCTATAGAATACACTTCAATTGAATGTCCAAATGGCCCATTAGATGAAGCTCTTCCAAGGGTTAGTTTGAAAAGAAAATCTTGGCCAAAATATTGTAGGTATTGCTCTTACAGCCTACAATGTTTTTTCCACCAATTTTTCGTCTCCTCTACAGACATCTTGTTTGTCAATCTTCCCCTTGCCCTGCTACTCCCCCTTTCCCCTCCCCTGAACTCCTCCGCCTTCTCTCCTTTGCTTTATGTAGTTTCAGACTTTGATCAGTTGAAGAAACAATGAAGAAAGGTGAGACAACACTAAATGAATGGAAAATAAATTGGTTAAGCAAAGGTCAGATAGAACTGTAGTGTTCTTGAAAGAAAAACAGGTGGGATAAAAAACTTGAACAGAAACATATCATACTTTTGTGAATGAGTGGAAAAAGAAAAGGTCACAAAGCATAAATTGATAATAAACAACTTCGGTCATGGAATGTTTAACACCAACCTTCTTCTAGTATCTTGGATTTTTGATTTATCTGATGTTGTTCCAGACTTCACCAACTCCAGTTTCTAGATGGATCAAACAAAAGAGACAAATGAAGAAATGTGAGCACCAATCATATGAACAAAAAGCCAAAGCAAAAAAAGAAAAAAAAACAGAGAGAGAGCAGTCACTATACTTACTCACTTTAAATGGAAGGTGCACCAAAAAAAAAAAAAAAGAAGAAAAGAAAATTGAACAGAATGAGATCTCACACTTGGCTTCTGCGTCAATGGAAAAGAATATGGCAAGCCAAAAATTGAACATCAATGTTAGATATGGAAGGTACTACTGCTACCCTAGATTCCATATCGTTAATTTTTTTCCCGGACCCCTAAGAACCAAAATCAAGTAATGATTCTAAAAACTCAGAAACTGAGAACCAAAATCATCAGAGAAATTGATGAAATCAGAAATACCAAAACTATCTCATACCAACAATGAAATATCCAAGAAACCCCCAGTCCTTTTCATATTCTCCATTACAATCCTAACATCGTATAGTGCTACAGAATACCTCATTATATCAATATTTTTTAGTTAAGTCGGTGAGATCATATGAAACAAATTTAGTGTTGTTTGCGCTATTCAGATTTCCTTTAGAAAAATCGAAATTGAATAACTTGGAATCACATGTATGATGATTTTGGTTTTATTGAGGGCTTTGGAAGAATGATATTAAATGTTCACTTTGATTGTTTTTCACTAAAATCTTGTGAATACATGGTTCGTTTTCTGTAAAGTGCCAGGAGACTTTCTTGTCTATCACCTAGTTTTTTTTATTGTTTTCATTTGGATTGGCCAGTCAGTTTGCTGCTTCTGTTTATCAATTTCTATCCCTATATAATGTTTTTTATGCAGTGTCTTGTGCATTAGAAAATTGATGTGTGCAAATGCATTTCTCTGTTAAGGATGAAAGGTTGTTTATTACAAACATTTGTATCTCAGAGGCCTGAGAAGTACCTAGGAGATAGGGAAACATGGGACAAAGCTGAAGCAGCTCTTACAGATGCATTGAACGAATCTGGGAAACCATGGGAGGTAGCTTTCTGTTATAACCTCCTAATATTCAATCCTAAAGTGTCTGGAGAAAAGAAAAAAGATTCCATCACTAAGTTTCCGTGTTTCGGTGCATTAGTCATGGTCATGTTCCATTTTGCATGCATTGATTCTATGATAACAATCTTGGATGGAATATGATGATAGTATTTATCTTCAGCCATTTCATGATATTTCTGCATGCAAGTGTGAAAAACCTTGATGATGGTTTTGGAATTTCATCTTGTTCTTCCCTCACTAGAGGGTTATGTCAAGAAGTGCATCTAGCGTAAAAGTTTTGCTACTTTGCTTTTGCATGGATTAATAGTGTCACTATGACTTTTAGCTGTTAATTTTTGCTTTCTGAAGTTCATGCTACCAACCCCAAAATAGTTGGTATTTAGGTGCAGTATGATCAGGCTGTCTATGCACGAACCCAGTCTTCTGTTGGTGAAATATATGATAAGTCACACTTAAAGAGCATATTGAATTTGTTTATGTAATTCTGCCTGCCACTGTTACTCTTGAAAAGCATTATTGAAAATGCGTCTTCATGGTTAAATAGCTTTGAGCAAAAGTAATTAAGGATTTAAGACCTAGACCTGCTCAAGGTTGCCGAAATTAGTAAAGCCTTTGTGGGGAGGTTTTGAGCCAGGATAAGCCAGCAATTTGACACATTGCCTTCATATTAGAGACTTGTGGCTGTTACATTTGCTTTGACCCTATCTTTGTAATCACTATTAAAATATTTGCAATTACCCTGTTTGTGATTATAAGTACTGAGAATAATTCTTGGTTTGTTGATAAATCTATTTATTGGTATTAAATTTTCTTCGAGTAATCTATTCATAATAGTACAAGGAACAGGCTTGCATGTATCATTGTATTGCATATGCAGATATTGTATCATTTTGCTTATCAGTTCCCTATCCGAGAAGCATTTTTTCCAAATTGGGGGCTTGTCCTTGAGACTTATTCTATGAGTCAAACCATGCAGATAAATGAAGGTGATGGAGCTTTTTATGGACCAAAAATAGACATCAGTGTCTCTGATGCCTTGAATAGGAAATTCCAGTGTGCAACGTTACAGGTTAGTGACATAGAAAATGAGCTTTGCACTAGAGGTGAGATTTCTGTATCTGAATTTGGTTGTGGCATTTGTCCCTTTGAAAACCTATTTTGCTGAATCCAAAAAAAAAAAAAAAGAGACCATATGGTATATGTATGTATCAATTATGGAATTTGAGTTTTTAATCATCATTGTAGAGGAACGCAAAACACATGGTATATGCATTGGTTATGGAATGTAAATGTTTTATATGTTTGTGGTCATCAATTCTCTTTTATGGTGTCTGGTTTGTATTTTTTTTCTATTCTGTATCAGTTTAGCTACCGTTTTCTTTTTTCAATATTTCCCTTGTGCCTTATATAAGTGATTCCAATGATTGCAGCTTGATTTCCAACTGCCTGAACGTTTCAAACTGGAATACTCAGCAGAGAATGAAGCCAAGATGGAGAGGCCTGTTATGATACACAGAGCTATCCTGGGGTCTGTTGAGCGTATGTTTGCTATATTGTTGGAGCATTACAAGGGGAAGTGGCCTTTCTGGCTGAGTCCTCGGCAAGCAATTGTTTGCCCTGTGTCGGAAAAGTCCCAGCCATATGCACTACAGGTAGTTCAGCATTCTTTTTCAGTCACTGTTTTCATCCATGAATTATAATGCTACATTAGTGATTCCAAGTTTAGGATTAGTTTTTAGTTGATGGAACAACAGTCCTTGTATTCGATTAGCCCGATATTTGTTTTTCCTTGGAAGTTGTGTATGTGTGGTTACGATTCAAACTTTTTTCATAAGTTTTTGCTTTCAAATTTTCCTTGTTTTGAACGTTATTGTTGTTTGGTTCAATGCAGGTTCGGAAATTGATTCATCAAGCTGGTTATTATGTTGATGTTGATACAACTGATAGAAAGATTGAAAAAAAGGTGCAGAAAGAACTGAACTTTCTTACGCTCGTTGGCTTTTTCTTCCTATGATTTGCCTTGATACCAATTGTCTATATATTAGTGCATACTGTGTGGAGACATGCATAAGTAATGGATACCACTTGGCTACTCAACTGCTTCAAATTTTAGAAAATAAAGACTGCCAAATATTGTTAGGTCTACTTTTTAGCAAAAAATTAGTCATGTTGTTATTCAATGGTAAAGAATTCATCAAGACGTTTTATCTGGGCATCAAGAAGTTCCAACTGGGCCAAACATGCATTGCTGTGTAAATAACTCCCTACCCTCTCCCAGGGTCTCTCATTCCAAACCTGAACCAGACATGATTCAGGCTGTGGGTTTGGTTCTCCTTAGCGTAATATACAGCATTGGCGATTTTAGTATAGTTAAAGGTCAGCACTTGAATGTCTGCACTTTTCTGCCTGCAGGTACGAGAAGCTCAGTTGGCTCAGTATAACTATATACTTGTGGTGGGCGAGAAGGAATCTGAAAGTGGACAGGTGTTTATCCCATCTCCTTTTCTTTTAGTAATTGTTTTATGTAAGGTTTCCATCTTCATCTCTGTTTCTCTATAATTGACAACTGTGGGAATTCTCCTGCAAATTTGGATTATTGATAAATTAAAGATAAGTCAGTTGTTTAACATAAAGCATTGGTTAAGTAGTTTCGTTTGCAGCTCTTCTGCCAATTGGATTCTACTGATTTTGTTGTGTATTTATTCGGTGGAACTGAACTGGTAGCTCCTTAACTTCACTTGATAACTGAACAGGAACGTTAAAGTCTTTCACTATGAACTTAGATTTGGTACATTCATACATCTGTTCTGTTTATGACTATTCTCAAGTTTGGCGTCCAACGCTTGGAATGTCTTTTCTTTTTTATAATTTTAAATTGTTATTATTATTATTATGGCAAAGTGCAAATGTCTTTTTTAAAAAAAAAAATGGTTTGCAGGTGAGCGTCCGTGTAAGAGATAAAGCAGATCGTACAGTTATGGGCAACGAAGAACTGCTCAATCTCTTCAGGGATGAGGTTGCAGCTTTTCATTAGGCTGAAACATTTGATCAAATACGCCGCTCTTACTTTGGGGCCTGAAGAATATTGTAATTTTGTTTTTCCTTTAAAAAATTCAGGTGGTGAACATTATCTTTGCTCAGAAGGGTTCACCCACTCCATCTTTCAGAGGTTCTGGTGTTATAGGATCTTTGCTTTTTTTCCTGATAACTTCTTGGTCTGTATTGAGGAACATTATAATTTACTTGAATGCTATTGGTTCACCACTTTTCAAGTTGTCAATTAACACTCAGTTTGTTTTCAATTAGCTATAAAATAGTTTATTTTTATTTTTACATATTTTTTATATGGAATTAATTTTAATTAAAATTTAATATTATGTAAATGTAATAATTCATTGAAAATATAATTTTTTGTAATTAACTATGAAAAATTATTTTTAAATAGATTATTGTATTTATATAATATTGACTTTTAAATAAAATTAATTTTAAGTAAAATCAAGTTAGTTAACTTATGTTAAAATAAATTAACTCGAACTTAACTGAAACTGACGTTAGGATTGAAAGGTCGTTCTTTTGAGGAAGTGGATGTAGAGAAGAAATGAGAATTCGATTCCGTTGCTTGTCTTACTTAAGCTCGTGTTGCTTTCATGAATAAGAATTTCTTCCTTTTTCGAAAGAAAAACTCAACCATACATGGTGCAAAGGAGAAAACCTAAATTATCTTATTTTAACCCCATCCAATCCTGGCCTATCCACTGGTGTTGGGATTAAATCATCCATGGTAGGGTTTGAAGCCTGATTAGTTACGAAATATGGTGGCAAGTATATCTCTCTTTGGGCCTAACATTAGTGTTTGACATTAGAGATTCAAAAAACACCATCAATACTATTTTTAATATTAAAAATTATTCTTGAATGATGCATAATTAGTCTTGTGAAAAATGGATAATGGAAAAAAAAAAAAGATGAAAATTACTTCCGTATGCATAAACACGGAAGTGAAAATAGGGTTTTTCTACTATCCTCCAAAATGGAGTTGTCATGTAGTCTTGGGGTGGAGACTTTGTTTGCGGGGGATGTTTTCTTCATAGTTGGGGTTGTGGTTTGGGATGCACTTGTTTTTGTGAGAATTAGTTTATTTTTATTTTGTTTGTGGCGGATTATGGAAATACTAGTGTGGTTCCTTTGTTGGGGTTGGGTGTTTGGGTGTGGGCTTTTTCACACGATCATCTTTCATTGTAAGATGATTTTGTAACTCTTCTTCTCTAATAAAATCTTTCATTGCCGTTGAAAAAAAAAACGGAAGCGAAAATTACAGTTGTTTTCTCAACATACATTCTAAACTTAGGGTTAAGAGTGATCACTATTTCATTAAAACTGAAAAATTGAATTAGTTTAAAATTTTGGTTTGGTGAATTCGGTTTTTCGATTCGGTTTCAGTTGAAACCGAATAAAGTGTAAGTTAGTTTCGGTTTCAATTGAGGAATCGGTTATTTCGGTAACCGAATAAACCGAAATTTTATTCCTTATGTGAGGTAAGTTGACAAATCTGAAAAGAGTGGGGCTAACTGGAAGGGAAATGGAAGGTTGAAGGCTTCGATTGGGATTGGCCCATCTTAAATTGGGAAGAAGAAAGCCGGTGAAACACGACCGCGAGTAGCCACTGATGTGGCTGACAATACCTAGAAGGCGTCAGCATCTCTTGAGGCGGAGAAGGTCATGGTGGCGAAGCCCATCACCAAGAAGGGCCCTCCCCTGCTCCTAAGCTGAGAAGATTGTCGAGGATCGAGCAACTGCCGGCCAAGGAGGAGAAGGCTCCAGAGTATACTACGATTAGAGAAGAAAAGGGCCAAGACATCGCCGTGGAAGGAGAAAGAAAAGCTAAGGATTTTGCTCATATATACAAAAGAGTCTAATGAAATCTGATGAAATTGTGGAGAAGCTCCATTTGGGCACGTTGAAATCTGATAAAATCGCAATGCGGCAAATTTGGAAAAAAGGAACATTTTTGGCTAAACCCCAAGTTGATCCTCTATTTCTCTTTAAATAGTTTAACATGGTACACATACATTTTAATCACTGGAACAGCAAATCGAAGTTAGTATTTCAGTTATTTTGGTTTGAAACCAATCTGAACAAAAAATTCGGTTTGGTTTTACTTTGGTTTCATCATTATATTTGATTAATTTGATTTATTATAATAAAAAACCAAAAACTAAAAACCAAAAAACCCGAAAATTTTGGTTTCATTTTAACCAAATAAACCAAATGATCAACTCTACTTGGGGTTACAGAAAAACACAGGGTTACTAGTGAAAAGGTACAACATAGCAGGTGGGTGCTCTAACTTTGATTCTGGGTTCTTGTAGTTGTAAAGCCCTGAGCTTTCATTTTTTATACATGGATCCTTCATCTAAAATGTGGATCACTGTAGCTTTGCAGCTTGCAGATACGTTTGGTCTCACTTGAATTAAGATGAATCCCCTTTTACTATCTAACTTTAAAATAAGCAAGGTACTAAGTTTAGAAAAAACAGTACTAAGAATATAAAAAACACTGATGTTCCACTTACACATGTTGTTCTCATATAAATCCACATTTTTTTTATGTTGAGAATAAAATTCATTCTACTGAGATTGACATTTCTTGTATATATAGAATAGGGTAAATGACACAAGTTATTCATAAACTATATCAATGTTGTTTAATTGACCTAAAATTATCAAATGTTGCTTAATGGCCCCTAAAATATGTTCAATGTTACTTAATCACTTGCCGTCCATTACAACTGTTAAGAATGAATAGAAAATAACATTGACTGCTGATGTGGCACAACTTTTGATCCATCTTTAATGGTGTGGTAGACAGCAGGACGAGATAATAACAATTAAATAGTTTAAGGATGATTGGTGCGACGATTAAGCAACATGGGGTATAGTTTAGGGACTACTAGTGACATTTACCCTATAGAATACCATGCACTAACATTTTAACTTAGTTGATTTATGATTTTTTGTAATTGTACATACCAAATTTATGTTGCTGACAGTGGTGGACCATCATTGGGGTAAGGGGTGTTGCCACCCCCAAAAATTTTGAAAATCTTTAGATATTAGGTACTTAATTGGTTAATTTAAAAGAAATTAAGGGTTAAATATGCATTTTTACCCTCTTAAAATGATGAAAGAATATAAAGATGAGGGGCAGTGAGATAAGTTGTAAAGAAAGTAGGGACCAAACAAGTAATTATTCCAGCTAGCCTTAAGTAGATATTCTACATGGCCTAAATGCACCATTGGTCCTTTAACCTTTTCAACTCTTACGAGTTGTACCTTTATCTTTGAATTAGTATAACTTAGTTTCAATCTCCAGCTTTACCTCACTGTGACGTTGTCCCTCTCCTCCAGGCTCACCCTCTCAAACAAAAAATCCTGGTTCTGCCACTGGTTTCATCATCTCCCAGTGCCCAGTCTAGTTTCCCGTTAGGGCCACAGCCTGTACATCAACAAACTGCTAGGAAGCAGAGGAGATGTTGGTCACCCGAGTTGTACCGTTGCTTTGTCAATGCTTTGCAGCAGCTTGATGGCTCTCAAGGTAGCATTTACATGTTTTTTACATCTCTAATCCAGAGTAATTCGAATATCATAGTTGATGATAAATGATAATCAAACTCATAGGTAAACATTTTTAGAGCAATATGTACAAATTTGTGATTAGATTAGATTGGATTTAAACCTTGAACTTTGGATGCGCAGACAAGAAGAATAAGATTAATAAATACAAAAAGAAGAGAGATATAAAATGGTAGGGTAGGAATAGAATTATGCCATTTATGGAAAGAAAGGATGAATGGAAAATTGGTCAAAAACAAAAACAAACCCTCTGCCACATGCCACAAGGACAGGTGACGTGACTTGTAAGAAACCCAAAATCTCGGTGACATGACGCCCATCTTTAGGCGTCAAAAGTGGATTCAATATTACGGTTTCGATTACCAAAAGTCGAGGAGATGAAGAGAGAGAGACTAAACAGCTTCTTAATTTATTGGATACTCCAAATCAAACATACTAGTTTGAAACCCAGATTTGAGACTTCTTCTCCTTCAGATCGAGGAAGAGAGAGACAGATCTTGTTTCTCTCCATTCCAACCAATAAAAGAAAACAAAAATATCAACCAATAATTTTTCTTTTTTTTGGAAGGAAAAATAACAATGGCTCAAGCTCAGCCCGGGGAGATGCCTCGTCAGGAAACCCAGGAGAAGCAAGTAATAAAGGATTCCATCCCCATCTCCATCTCCATGATCCAAAGCAGTACTAGTAATAGTAGCAGCAGCACTAGTAGCAGCAGTAGCGTACCCTTCAAGTTCAACGTCCAGGCGCCCGAGTTCGTCCCCAGATCGCTCTCCCAGCCCCAGCCCGAGCCCCTCTCCTCCACCTATTTCTACCCCTATCACAACTATCTTCCCTCCGACGTCGACTGGTACTTCCTTGGCGACCCGGATTCCTCAGCCTATTTGATCTCTCCCAACGCCCATCTCTCCCCCGCCACTTCCTCCTCCAAGCATGTCCTCTCCGACGATCTTCGCCACAAGATCGTTAAACAGGTCGCCCCCTTATTTTCTCCCCAGCTGAGGTCTGATTATGGGCATTCTGTTGTCTGTTTGTGCCCTGCGCATTTCCCGGAATATATTTTTCTATCTTTAATTCCCATGATCCAGACTGATTGATTTCGGTTATCAGACCCGTTTAAGTTAGATAGATACATTACTCTGATCTTAATTTCAGACCTAATAATGAATGATGCTCTGCTCGGGGTTGTGCGTGAAACAGGTGGAATTTCAATTCAGTGACATGAGCCTTCTTGCCAACGAATCTTTGTCGAAACAGATAAGTAAAGACCCAGATGGTTACGGTAAGCACAACTTTGAAAACAAAGACACAGGCGTTTCGATTCGTGTGATCCAAAAAGAGTACTTGTGTTTTCCTCTTGAGCTCTTTGTTTGCAGGTAAAATACTTGAAATTTCTTTCACCTAAAAGTAGTTTATGCAACAGTGCCCATATCCTTTGTGGCTTCGTCAAAGAAAGTCAAGTCCCTTGTTAATAATAACCAGCTCCTCACCCGAGCACTTCGGTCCTCTTCCAAGCTCGTAAGTTCATGCAGAGTCATAAAACACCCCAGCTACCTGCTTATTTTATCTGTAGGACTTATTACATGATGATAAAGAGGAATAAATGATGTTAGTTGTGACAGTTCTTCTTCATCACTCGGGTTTCTAATGTTAGCTTATTTTGCTTTGAGCTGGGAAAAGATTGTTAGCGAGGATAGCAAGAAGGTTAAGCGTAAATGCCCTTTCACCGAAAAGGATAGAGAAGAAATGCTGGTGAGTTAGTTATACTGTTATTATTATTCGCTTTGGTTTATCACGTACGCCTCTTACGCATCACCGAACTAATAATAGCCCTTTTCATGCAGTCTCGCACTGTAATAGCGGAGAACTTGCCTGACGATCACTATCATCAGAACCTTGAGAAAATTTTTAATGTCGTTGGCAGGTGAAAGGCTTATCAGATTGTAAATAACGTGTTCTTTCTCAAGGTTTAGTTATAGTGTGACAGCCTCCAGAGAGTTTCTTCTGCTTCAGACTGATTAGTACTAACTTATATCGTCAACAGTGTCAAAAACATCAGGGTCTGCCATCCCCAAGAATCAAATTCTTCTCGTAGTAAAGGCGACCTCTTTATGGGCGGCAAGGTGAGAAGATCATACTTCGTTTTGTCTGTCTGACTACAAATTTCAGGGTTCACTGAAAAGGTTAAATCTTTCTTAATACCTGTCCCGACATTTTCGTCAAGCTACATGCACTTGTAGAGTACGAGTCTGCAGAAGTTGCGGAAAGAGCGGTATGCTAGTACGATCTCCTTTCTGATGTCGCGCATTGTTTTAATGTATATTTTGTCTGCATATCATCTTCACTCTGGAGAAACTATAATTACGTCAACCAGGTTGAGAAGTTGAATGATGAAGGGAACTGGAGGAAAGGACTCCGAGTAAGGTCACTGCTTAGATGCTCTGTAAGTAGTTGAACCACATTCTGGCATTGCCCTGGCAGACAGTGTTTGCTGATTCAACCTACATATAGCACATGAGATGTGATATTTTTAAGCAATGATGCAATGTTGATGCAGCCGAAATCTGTTCTGAAAGGCAGGAAGTCGGAGTTTGATGGCATCTTTCTTGACGATGATGATATGCCAACACACACCCAGGAAGACTCTCAGTTTCAACCACACAACACTGAATCAGCTGAGAACCATGTATATCACCTGCCTCTCCCCTAACTCTTCAAACTAGCTTGTCGTGCTCCGGGCATGTGCATATCATGGACATGGAGCTAGCTGAAGCCTGCAATTTGTTGCTATATATTTAGCTAGGCCTTATTTGATGCTAGCTGTTGGCTTGCTGTTAATCAGGATGAGGAAAATGCATCAGGAGCAAAGAAGGGATGGGTTAAAGGGCGTGGCAAGGGCCGCGGCCGTGGGCAGAGCCATAGTGGTGGGCGTGGTCTTGTTGCAACCTCTCCGCAGTCAGGCTGCAGCCCATCAGCCAATCTGGAAGCACCTGCAAAGCAAGCCTCCAAGGGCCCTAGAATGCCGGATGGAACCAGGGGGTTTACCATGGGGCGAGGCAAGCCATTAAGTACACCCTTGGAATGAAAAGAGTTTAACTTGCGTTAGTGGCACTATTATTAGATGATAAGATTAATATACATGTCCTGGCAACAGGAAGCGGTTAATTAGCAGTTGGTAGGCTGGTTATTTAATGTGCCAGGGGTGGGTCAGTGACTTAATAATTTTAGAGATCAGAGATTTTAGGATAAGGCCGAATAGCCATTTTCACCTAGCAATGACTTTTTGCCTCATTCGTTTAATTTGTATCAAGTATTTGAATAATGCACTTGAATTTGTATCAAACTCTCCCCTCACAGGATTGATATTTGATAATGATTTTGTAAAATTCTAGTACTCATAAGCCATTGTTGTCTAGGGAGATTATCTCCTGCTCCAGATATTTCCATTGTGTGCTGTCTATCTTATTCTTCTTCTTTCAAAATTAAAATTAAAATTAAAAAGAAAAAGGTACTAGAATTTGTATCAAGTATTTGAATAATGCACTTGAATTTGAAGGGTTTAGCTCAAACTCTCCCTCACAGGATTGATATTTGATAATGATTTTGTAAAATTCTAGTACTCATAAGCCATTGTTGTCTAGGCAGATTATCTCCTGCTCCAGGTATTTCCATTGTGTGCTGTCTATCTTATTCTTCTTCTTTCAAAATTAAAAAGAAAAAGGTACTAGAATTTGTGCTTCTACGTGTAAATTGTCATTTGGTTTTGGACGCTGGTGTACTTTGCAATATGGATTCGGTCACCGTTGTAAGTCTGTGAATTAATTCTTGTCTAAAAAGTTTGAACCTTTTTAAAAGTCACCTTTTACTTAACTGAGTTATACAACATTATTATTTTTTTCAGAGAAGATAATTTGCGCAACATTACTATTATTCGGTAATCAGATAAACGTTTAATTTGAATGAGTTTGGAAAATTTCCTTTTCAGCAAGAAAGCAGTGGTGGATACAAGATCTTTTTAAAGAGGGTTCTCTATCATATATGAGTGCTATTTTTCTTGTGGTACATACACAAAGACTATAGATTAAAAAAGCCAATTCGTTATAACTTAAATCAATTAATTTATTTATATTTTTATATATATGTATATTTTTTTACCTAAAACCAATTTCATTTAAAAGCCAATATTATTTAGATATAATAATTCATTTGAAAGTAGATTTTTATGATATTATTAAATTTTTTTGAAAATTAATTTTTTAATGCCTTAAACTAGAAAATTTCATAAAAATTTAGTAAGATTACAAAAATTATATTTTCAAGTGATTATTACAACAACATAGTATTGGATTTTAATTAAAATTAGTTCCGACAAAAAAAGACATCAAAATAAAAGTAAGTAATTTCAAAATCAATTTACTTAAGTTAAAATGAATTGGGTATAAGATTAAATAATTAAACTTATAATTCATATATATGAAATAATTATAAAAAATTTATTTTTAGAAGAAAATTTTAAATAGTATAACTAGTTCATTGCCATTGAGAAAATTATTGATTGTGTCTAGATAAATATGGTATGCCTTTATAAAAAAAAAAAAGGGCAAAAGTGCTCTATCAGTCCTTGAACTAGTATGTTTATTTTCACTTAGTTCCTTAACTTTCCCATGTCTTTGAAAAAAAATAAGTGGTGAAAAAGTTTACACCCACTCATTTTTAACTTAAGTCTATGATTAAAAAATGACTTATTTTTATTTTTACATCTTTTTTACCTGAAACTAATTTTAATTAAAATCCAATATTATGTAGCTGCAATAATCCATTGGAAATACAAATTTTATAATATTACTAAATTTTTATGATTTTTTCTAGTTTAAGGTATTAAAAAAGTAAAATTCATAAAAATTTAACAACATCATGAAAATTTACTTTCAAATAGATTATTTTATTTATATAATATTAATTTTCAAATGAAATTAGTTTCAAACAAAAAAGATGTACGTAAAAATAAGTAAACTGATTTAAGTTAAAATGAATTGATTAGGTGAGAAGAAACATAAGCTCAAAGGTCAAAACATGATTTTTTAATATATAATTATTTGTACAAAGAAGAGAATGATCAATTTTTTAATATTTTTAAGGGAAGATAAACCCATTTTGGTTCATTAAAAAGGGTCCAATTAGCCAATTATATATCCAAACAGTTTTTTTTTTAAATTGAAAGTCGATTGACCCCATAATTTATATGTAAATTCAAATTCAGTGCATTGTAATGTATTAATGTGTTCAAAACAAACATATTACCAAGAACTAATGAGGGCATGACAATTAATTTCGGGAAAAAAAAAACAGGTCCTAATTGATCGAAATAATTGCAGCCGAAGAACTAGTACTTGAATTTTCAGCAGAAAAGGTGGAGGCTGTATACAGGATTTTTATTAAAAGCCAGTTTATTTTGTATTAATTTTAATCTAATTATTATCATTTTTTATATAAGATAATCATTTACTCAAATTATTAATTTATTGAAACCATATATTTTGGGAAATCAAAAAAGTAACTTTACAATGTTTTTTTTTGCAAAAAAAATTAAATTGTTTTTATTAATTTTTTAATAAAAACTACTTACTATTTGCAAAAATATATTAAAATTATTTTTAGATTTCTTAATGTCTCATGTTTGAATCAATTGACAATTTGAGAAATATTCACTTTTAGCAAAGAATAAAGCAAAAGAATACATTGAAATTAAACAAAACGAACTCACCTATATTAATAGTTTTCTAACCGCTTGTTATGAATGGCTTATTAGATTTTATAAAAGAATAATCAACAGAAAGGCAATATTAAAACATGGTCTCACAAGCATAATCAGTCACATTAATGAGTGAAGATGTAAGTTATATAATGATTCTATTTTGGGTCATCGCTCCCACTCCATTTTCTTATTTTTACAATACTTCTATTTACTTAAATATAAAAAAGTGCCTCTTTTTCATTTTTCACTTTTATTTTTTTTGAATGTTTTGTGTAATTTAGGTGATGACAGTAACATATCAAAAACTCACAGTTTGGACCAAAAATTGTACAAAAATGTGAAAGATGCTAGGTAAATTGCATGTGTTAATCCCAACTTTTTAATTCTGTTTCAGTTCTAATCCCAACCTGTAATTTGTTTGTTGTGCCTCCCTAACGTGATTAAAACGTTTTATTTTAAACCTTTTAGTGACTAAAGTCGTTAACTTAGATGAAAAAAACCACGTCAGCATATTATTGTAGGAGAAAATACTTGTTTTAACCCCAGTAAAAATTCCTTTTGCAAAAAAAAATCCCATAATTTTCTTCGGCCAACCCTCTCCTACCTCTCCTCCCCCTCTGGCCTCCTCCTCCGGCCAACCCTCTCCTACCTCTCCGGACTCCTCTCCATGGTGATGGTGATGAATCGGTCCTTTATCCCCAGCCACCACCCGTCCTCTGTCCTCCATCCACCTCCTTCCGCCTGTGATTTCTTCTTCAATTCCATCCTTTGTCGCAATTTTGTATGTGATTCCGCCATCCGTCGTGATTCCGTCTACGATTTGCCGTCGTCCATCATGATTTTGTTTGTGATTGCATATTATGTCGTGATTTCATTTAATATTTTTTTTGTAAATGCATATTAATATTTTTTTAAAGGTCAGTTAGTTATGAAAAAAATATCAAAAATCTCAAAGTTACAAGAATATGAATATTAGCCAGTATAAATTAGGGTTTCAGAAGTTGTTATCAGACATTATAAATTGTTTGCCGTCGTCCATCATGATTTTTTTTGTGATTCCATATTATGTCGTGATTTCATTTAATATTTTTTTTGTAAATGCATATTAATATTTTTTTAAAGGTCAGTTAGTTATGAAAAAGATATCAAAAATATCAAAGTTACTATAATATGAATATTAGCCAGTATAAATTAGGGTTTCAGAAGTTGTTATCGGACATTATAAATTGTAGAGGAGGTAAAGTGTAGGTTTTTAAAATAAAGGGGACAAAATGTAGGTTAGAACAAAACATTGGGGAGTTTTTATAATTTTCTCTAAATTTGAATAAAGAAGCCGACAACGAGTTACGAGTGCGCTTCGGCTCAAAAGAACACTATCAAGTATAAAAGCTGTTCATTTGACATCCGCAGCCTTTTTCTTTCATTAAAAAAATGGAAATTACTGGTAACAATTTTTACAAAGAATAATGCGAAATATTGTAATTGAAAATAGTTTCGGTTAATATTCACCAACATTTCTAAAATCTACATTTTTGCATTATTTATCAGATTTATGGGTAATTGTAAATTACACTGAAGCTATGATAGCATGCTACCTTAATTTAAGGTTTTTTCTTATGGATTTGAAGTTGTTTTTTCCCCCTAATCGATGCTTAATTCATTAGGTTCTAAATTGTTTACCAACTAGTTTCATAACCTGTCTAATAGATAGGACAGTAGTTTATATATAAACATGCATCTTCTACTCAATATATACCTGAGCTCTTAAACATAAAATTTTAAGAAACAAATGTAATGCATTCAATATTATATAACATGAAGGAGGGGAATACAAGATTAAAGATATATGATATCATTAATAATATACACAATCAAAAATAATATGTTCATCATTAGATAACATTAATGCATATGAGATAACAAAGAAGTAAATGTGAAAGCGTACTTGAACGCACAAAGCATTACAAGTAAGAAATGAAACTCATCCTCGATTGCACATTCTTAGATCATCAATCTTGTAATAATTTGGTTCCCAATTGTTAACAGGTGGACCTAAAGGGATTCTACGCATATAGAACCCATAGTGACAATGACGGGCTTGGGGATCCACACAGCTTCAATAAAAAAATTACATAGTTGATCGGGCCACTTCTCAATAACCGTTCTAAGGATGACATCAGCTTTCTTCTGTTGGTTTTTAATAACTTTTCCCCAACCTTCTCCCTTTTCTTATTTCAATGTTTGGATGTATGATATACTTTGGTTTATAAAGGTAGTACCTTGCATGTTGGAAAAAATAGTATAAAGATACTTAGTCATATGGATCCCATGAGTGGATAAAATATGAATGAAGTACAATCCTTCGATATATAATCCATACTTGAAGTATTGGATGAGGTTGTCAACAAATATAGCAATGGGATAGGCAGAATGTCTCAGGTTGTTGAATCCATGAGAATCTCATTTTGCAAACCATCTCCAAATAACCTCTGAAATATCTAGTGATGTAAATATTGCTGAACAAGTAAAGGTTAGAGCAAATGTGCAATGGACAGAAGCAAGATTTCTGGATTCTTGTTGTTGCAGACATAAAGCTTTTGGAAGAATGATGACAATAATATGAACAACTAATTACTCCGTGATAAAATATTATGATTGCATAATGAAAAATAGATAATTTTATAAATGAAATTATTGTGAATAAGTTAAAAATGTAGCAAATGAATAAATCAACATTTAATCAACAAAATTGGAAAATTTTAGAAATTAAAGTACTATTTTTAAAATATTTTGTTTAAAATTATTGATTAATGAAATATTTTTTTTAAATATGTTAAAATTAAGTTTCTATCCTTTTTATTTCGAAAATTAATATATTTTAATTATAATAATAGGAAGTGAAACTGTTTAAAATTTGAAGAATAAAAATAGTTTAAGATTAAAAATTCAAATGGCCCAAGAAAAATGTTACCTAATCAAAAAATGATGTGGCCAAATAGCAAAAGGATGCCACCCAATATAGTTTAAAAAACTATGAATAAATGTAATATTAGTGAAAAAGGAAAACATGTGCCCCAATTGTTATGTGATGTGGCTCAATATAATTAGTAGTATGAGATAAATTTATGAAAGTAATTTGGACCAAAAGACATGTGGCCCAATTATAAATAAATGAGAAGCACTATATTTCCTAAAAGATAATATATTAATAAAATTAAAATAGTGCACACAATTGTTGCCCGAATTAAAATGTAAATGAATGAGAAGCACTATAACAACCAAAAGATAATGCATTAATAAAATTAAAATAGTACATAAAATAGTGGCCCGAATTAAAATTTGTATGGCTGAATATAATTAAGCAATAGAATTTGAGGGTAAAAAAAAAGGGGGGGTGAATAATTGAAACTTGAAAGTAGGGATGACAATGGGACAGATCAGGTGTAGATACTTTCTACCCACTGTTTGTGCCTATAGTTTTTTTAGTATCCGTGAATTCACGGGTATCCGTAAGTGGGTAAAAAATCTCACCTATGCCTACGACCCGTAAGTAATTCGTACCCATGGGTAACCCGCAGTTTTAAATTATGTTTTTTAAATTTCATAAAAATAAAATATGAAAAATACATACAGAGTTGTTCTCCACATTTAATATAACAAAATCATAAAATACATAAAATCATAGCATACATACAAGAAAATTTTCGATGAGAATTAGCATAAAATATTAGTTAAATATAGATGCTACATGCTATTTTAATTAATAAATAGGAAATTTATACTCACGGGTTTTATGGGTGGGTGGGGCGGATTTACTCGTGATGGATGCCCCCTATCCGTTACCTGCCCGTACCCACCAGATGTGTGTGATTTGTTACCCATGTCCGCCCCGTCACAGGTATTTTTACCCATTTACCCACCGTCATGAGCGGGATATCCACGGGTGATGGATTTTACCCACCTACTTGCCATCCCTACTTGAAAGGTGGTCCAGTCAACTCTAAATGAAGGTTTTAAAGGTATGAGGTGATTAGTGCCACGAATAGGAAATTAGGAACAAAAAAAGAGTTTTCTTTTCCGTCAGCTTAGGGGTGAGCATAGGTTGGGCAAACCCGAAACCCAACTCGAACCACCCTCATTAGGTTGGGTAAAAATTGATCATGGTTCACGGATTGGTTCAACGTATAGGAGAACTGATGATTTTTGGATTGGTTTTGGTTCCATATGAAATAAACCCGAGATGGAACCGAACTTGAGATATATATATATATATAAATTATAATATTACTAATATATAATAAATGCTGGTGAGACTTTTAAGGTAATTTTTCCTTCCTTTCCATCTCCTTCTTTGTTCTTTCTTTTTTCCATTTTCAATCCTAGTCAATGAACCTTCTTGTCTTTTTTCTATGGGGCTCAGGTATTCCATTTCCTTGGAGAAGACCCTAGATAAACTCATCTTAGGTAAACGTTCCTCTCATTTCAACTCTACTGTTAAGTTCTAGTTGTTTAATTTTTTCTTTATTTTTTCTGTATCATCAAACTTAGTAACTTCTTTTAAATAACCTTAACCCTATTTTTTTCCGCACATTAATATTTTAAGATAAGGAGCATGTATATTGATGAAGATGAAGAAGAAAAGAAAGGATTATGGTCCAAGGCATAATGGTTGTCTATAGCATCTGGAACTTTAGCCTTCTTTGGTTGATAGGTATGAAATTTTTTTTCTTTTTTTTGATTTTGTATATAAGACAAATTAGACTTATGTGATCTAGGATGCTTGTTATTCTGCCTATTATTTGTTACTGAACATGCATTTTGTCGGTGTTTAAATTATGCTTCTGTTTTGCCCAAAGAGCATGTGCTTTATTTCCTGTCGGATAATGCACTCTAGTTTTATGCATGGATAGTTTGGCAAAGGAATCAAAATAACCTCCATTTCTACGCTAAATTTTTTTTGAAACTCAGAAATAAGTTGTGTATGATAAAATTTGGAATTTAAAAGTAACCATAGAGCATACAAAACTGCATTTTGATAATATTAAAAAGAACAAAAGATGTTGAACTTGAAACAAGCTTTGGGGGCTTCAAATGTTTATGTTGGTGGGGAAAATTTTTGCAAACCATATTGCATTTTCCACATATAAAAAGTAACTTCACTCTAGAAAAAGCAATTTAGTTTCAGACATGCAATTTATGCACAAAGAACATTGTTTAACATGTTTCAATAATATTAAGAAACTAAGAATTAAATTTCAACCTGATACTTTAGTTTCGAAGTGTTGTTGTTACTGCTGCTGGTGGCAGAATTGTGAAAATGTTACGCATATGTGTTTGGTTAGCTCATATAAATGAAAAGATGTTCCATTTAAAATGTTGGATTGAAATAAAATTAACCATATGACTATATTGTGTGCTCTTTAACACAAAAAAAAAAAAAAAGTAATTATAGTCATTGCATAAAGTTATGTTGAAAACAGTAATTACAGTCATTCCAATTTGACAGTAAAGTATAAACCAATAAGGAAGTAATGGATGTCTGAAAAAAAAAAAAATGAGCCACAATACTTTTCCGTAGTTACTACTCTTAGCTGTAAGTAGTTAGTCAATATGCAAGAAAGCCTAAAATTCTAGATCTTTTATAGGTAGTTTATGCTTTGTTTAAACACTTGCACAACATATTTGCGTTACTAACAAAGACAGTCCATCATATATTTCACATGTAAAATAGGAAAGATTGTAATAATTAAATCGGAAGTAGGAACCTGGAAATTGTTTTAAATTGCTACTTGTGGTCTTGTTGTTTACAATCAATGGAACTTGTTAGTAGAAAAGACTATAGTCAGTAACTCTTTTTTGGTTGAGAAGAAAAAAATATAGGACTAAGGAAATAACTACCTTTACGTTGTTGGGGCCTAGATATAAATGTGAAGTTGCTAATATTGCTGATTCTGATAATTGTCTGCAAACAACAACACTTGTGTTATTAATAGTCTGATAATACTATGTAAATGGAAATTGGACGTAGGAAAAAATTATTTCTTACATTGTCTTGATATTTTGAGTATTTGATATCCGTTTTTCTTGCTCTCCCTATCTACTGATTGGTCTACCATGAATGCATAGTAAAGCATTGTAAATAACTATATTTAAAAAGGTTCATTAAGAAATAAAAAATATTCATACCTGTCTTTAGATTTGGTCGTCCTTCTAAATGCATTTGCCTCTGTGAGTAGGAAATTGAGATTTTCATGTGAATTGCATGAGTGAGTGAGATATGTTGTTTATGTTAAAATTGAAATTACTGCTGCATGTGACTGGTGTAGAAGTAATAACGATGTAGAAAGAAGACTTGTGGTGCTTGGGCGTTGTGACTGCTTGGAAAACCAAGGAAGATGATGCTTAATGTTTGTCGCTAGAGAATGGTTGCGGTGTGAATTTTTTGAAGTGAGGTAATGTAAATGGCTCTAAAATATGTACTTATAGCTGTAAAGAGACAATTAATAGTGGATAATTGCTTTAGTGGATAGGGCGTTGGATTCGTGAATGGCGTAGGAAGTAGGTCAAAACCTTCCAGTGTAACTGCAAAAAAAAAAAAAAAAACACACACACTGCCACAACCTGAGTAGAAATGGAAACGTAGTTCGGAAAACAAATGAATGTGGATGTAAAATAAATTAGGCATGGGTGAGTGCGATGCAGTTTTTTAAATAAAGTAATGTCATATATACGACACGTGTAACATTAAGATAAAGAGAATATAAAAATGAAAATTCATCAAATCTGTTATATAATGAATCTTAAACTGACATGTGTGCTTCATTAAGGGCAAAAGCAGAAATTGCCATGTGTTGCTTTGTAATGAGTTAGGAAGTACACGTGTCAGGCTACAAATTAGTTTTAAATTTATTATAATTATGAAAAAACCATTTATCCAATGTATTTGCTTTTATATTTATTTTCATATCTATTTATAGGTTATAGATTAAATCTGTTAAGTTATATAAAACTCAAGTTTGTAAACATTTTCATATGTGCAACATTACTTTCGAGGTTTCAAGTTTGACCAAATTAGTGTCAGATAAAAAATTCCATTTATATTGTACCCCAATGCGATAAAAAAATATTATATTTTACTGTAATTTGGCCAAGTAGATGAAACACGGCAGTTGTCCACGAAGGTTTTTATGCCTACCGGTGGAATGTGTGTGTGCCCAATTATTTACTGTACATATACTTGTTTATTTTACTTTTGACATAAACAAAATAAAGGAGTATATTAGTATATAATGTACTCCTTTTACTATGTCTGATCACCATGTTCAGAATTGTGATTGAGGGTATTAATGTGCGCGGTAATGATTAGCTAAAGAAGATGCAAAGAACATTTAGCAATAATCATATTATATAGATAAAATGTAGATAATTCTATGGTGCCCAAGTCAATCTTTGGATATCAAAACCCAACTATTGAAAAAATAATTTTTTTTTTTCTAGTGTAACTGTAACTGAAACGCTAAAACAACTGGATTTCTACTTAACGAATCTATTATGTGTTGGATAAGATTGTACGAGTTTGATCAATATTTGAGTAAAAAACGACAGTTTCAAGTTTCAAGTTGTCTGGAAAAAAAAGACAAGAAAGATAATAAAGTAAATTGCAAACAATTATTTTTTTAGGTCCTAATTATAAAACATATTATAGACATGATAACATGATTTCGATCGTTAAAGTTTGACACCAGCTATAATGTTGAGCTGAAATGGATGAATAAATGTGTAATTGTGAGAATTAGATGTTAATAATTTTTTAAAAAAAAAATTCTGAAAAGATAGACGGCTATTATTTTCATGATTCATCTGTATTATACCAAAAATCTATATAATACTTATTAATTCTCTACGAAGTTATAGAGTGTGTAAGATTTTACACGTCTTAATATATCCGTGCTCTGAGAATGCTATACAGAAACTCTACAACATGTAACATAGTTCAATTAGGTATTAAATCACTGATGGTTCTTACGTAGCTTCGACAACTATCCCACTAAAGATTTTTATAAAATTTTTTTGAACAATTTCTTAGTGTGTATGTATAGTTAATTTTGAAAATAAGAGTCTACTTTTCTTAATATATAAACTTCATGTCCGAACAAATTTTATCCCCGAGAAAAGAGTACAAACGTCTGACAAATTTGGACATGTATATATACCTAGCCATTGGGGGGACAAAAAAATCTGCACTTCAAAAATCATATTAGAAATTTATCATTTTGTTTAAAAAGTGTGGAAATAATAATTAATGATATGATGGAGGCTTCGCAGGTTCCAACCAGACCGATTTTTTTTAATATATGTTTCTTAAGTAATGTACTTTTCACGGAAAAACCTAATAAACTCGATGATTATATTAACTTGAATTTATATTCAGACATACTATGTTTTTCCTTTTTTTTTTTTTAGTTCATGATGCGATGGTGTATACAGTCTTTCCGAATTTATAACAACTAATTGTATTTTCTAAATTTTGATACAGTTCTATTAAAGTTGCCATATAATACTATTATACTAGCTCTTAGCATAGGAGTTTCTATCGTACGTAAACGGACACCTGATTATAAAAGAGTAATATACTTATTTAGACATGGCTTGGCCCCTGCATATATATACTCTGTGTGTGTGTGTGTGTATATAGGTGGGTTTGCTACCTGCTTCTTTGGTGAAGTTTCTTTTCCTTTGGTTTAGGTCTAGCTATTAGTATATTATAAGCTGGTAATATTACTGGATCAACCTTTATTCCGAGTTATCTTTTTCCGTCTCAGGATGTCCGATATGCGCAAGAAAAATAAAGTTTCCAACAGTACATTTTAATTTAATGGTTACACCCTTTATCCCTTAGATGAAATTAATTATCTCTCTCTCTCTCCCACACCACACACACAAACCAGCTGATGTCTACCGTATAAAAGCCATGCATGGTCATGCATACGAAGGCCAGCGGGATGAAGTAAATATATATATATATGATACACAAACTAACTCTGACTAGTAGTAGAAGAGTAAAAATATTTAGATTTAGAACTAATTTAACACATATATCGAACGTACGTAACAAAAAGCCTAACTCAAATACGGATGGAGTAACAATTAAACCTAGTAATTAACTCATCAAGCTGTTAGAGAAATATATATTCATCCATCCTTCATATGACTCACCCAAGCAACGATCTATGCGAGGCCATTATTCAGGTCGTGATGGTGGTGGCGATAGTCATGGAAATGCTGTTGGCGAGCGTTACTGTTATTGTTATAAGTGGAAATGGAGCCGCTGCTCTCACCTTCACCTCTATACAACTCTTGCCCATCCCCCTCCGCCTCTTCTTTCGCCGCCTTTTGTGACGGTCCTACCACAAACGCCTGTGCCTGCTGTTGCGGAGGGCAGTAGGCGGAGCCTGGCGGCGGAACCACTGAGGGGAGCTTCGAGAGGAGCGCCTCCAGGCTGCTCATGGAGGGGGTCACCTTCATCAGTGCTGGCTGGAGGCCATTGAAATGGTCATAGAACTCCGGCAGTGGCGGCGGAGGCGCCTCCGCTCCGGCTGGGAAATGCCAGCCGTCGTGAGGGGTGGTGGGGAAAGGATATGCTGAAGATGATGGGTGGGGCAGGAGTACTCCGGGAATGCTCTCTATGAAGCTGAACTTCTTTCTCAGCAGAACTACATAACTAAGGTCTTCCACCACCTTCATTAATTAATAATGAAAACATTAATATACCATCATGACCATATATATAAGAAAATCAACGGATAATTTATTAATGTTAAGTAATGCGCAGGACTCGACTTGGTTGGGTTGTGAGATTAGAGAGAGGACCTTGTGAACCGCTCCTAATTGCAAAACACCTTCTCTAACAGCGATCAATGCTATGGTCTGCAACAAAAGAAATACAAGAAAATATTGATATTGGTCAAAATGGCAGGGATCTTCACATTTAAAGAAACCCCAAAAGATAAAAGATTAGTACAGCACCTTTACACCAGATTGGAACTGTGCTTCCCAAGTCCTAGGATACTAGAGAAATAAAAACGGGGCAAGAAAGGTAGATTTTAGTGAGGTAGTTCTAACCTCTAAGCAGAAACCTTAAACGCTTGGCGTACTTATACGGGTACTATGATGATTTGAGAAATTGAAAGAAAAATTAAGGTTTTCTTACAGAGTCAGCAGAGTTGTGCCAAGTTGACAAGAAGTTGATTTCTGGTTCATTTGGTTCGCTATAAATCCACTTGTGACTGTGATCTGCAGCCACTTTGCCTATCAAACTGGAGGATGAGATATATATATATTAATTAACACCCACAGACACACACATACACACACATATGTATATCAAATGGCGTCATATAGCTAGCTTGGATTTAATTTAATTATAACCTATTAACGAACGAAAGAACTTATTTGTCTTAGTATACATTATATATGTCGGAGTCGAAGGCATGAAGTTGATGGTATTGAATAACTGATATGACATTTAAAGTTACTTAAGGCGCTACCAGTTAAATTAAAATGAACTAACCCCTCTCCATAGTTGTAGATTTCATGGGACATCTTGAAGAAAAGCTCCGGTTGGAGGCCTTGATAAGGCTGGAAGTCACAGCCGCCATAGACCGAGGAAGCAGCTGCTGGACATTCCCTGGGGTTGATTTCAGCTGCTGAGGCAGCGAAGTTGCAGAACCCATCTTCCCACACCAGAATCCTAATACATGTACATTAGTAGCTATATTTAGAAAGCAGAGATTTTCCCAGCTAGCATAGAATCATCAGGAAAGGTAAAAAGGAAAAGAAAAATGCAGGTAAAATGCATACCAGTTCCTCCTGTTTCCTCTTGACCTGTCATAGGCTCCTTGACCATCCCATCTTCCATTAAAGCAACAAAGATGTTGAAAAGGACATGTTAATTAAAATGTAATTAAAACAATATCATAGCTATATAGCTAGCATAGCAGACTCACACACACCTGTGAGTGTGTGTATAGATGCGGGCATAGATTTCAAGGAAAGGAAAGGAAAAGCTTTATTGGGTTTTGGGGGTAGCGGTGATTTGATGTGAATTCAGTTGCCTTACTTGGGAGGTGGGTAATTCCTAGGCAAGATCCTCCAAAAGACTGCATAAACCCACTGAGAGTTGTCATGAATGCACAGGCTTCTGAGGGTGTGCTGGAGAATATGAGTCACAGCCAAAGGGCTTAGCTGTTCTTCCATATTCTATGCTCTTCTCTTTCTATTTCCCTCTAACCTCTTTTTTTCCCCTCTCCTCCAACAAATTGCATATCTCTACTTAAAAGAAGAGAAAAACCCAACAGCTTAACCCCCCACTTTATATAAGCATCACCCTAAGCCTAAGGAATGGAAATATATATATATATATATATACATGTCACATTTATTTATACCCGGCCCCCACCCCACGCCTCTCCCCCTCTCACTCACTATCTGGATTATTAAGATCATGCTTTAATTTAATTCCTACCGAATATATATATATATATATATGTGTGTGTGTGTGTTTTTCTAAAAACAAATAATTTGTTTCATATGTGGATGTGGGACCCACCCTTTGCTCTGCAGGCAGCCTTACAATCATCCGTTCAGAAACAGCTCCCCAGTGCTTTTCCCATGATACAATGAATTAACTTAGCATCCATCAGTGACAGACCCAGACCAAACCTTTGTTATTCTTACAAGACATGATGAGTAGGGGTAGGAATAGCTTCCTTCTTCGCTCGCTCTAAGGACTGGACACGTACACGGTACACCTCCCTTCCTCCTCCCACTCCAATAAAATGTAGTAGTGCTAGTTGTTTTCGCCCTTTAATTTCCCTCCTCTGCTTTGTTTTCTTACCCTTCTGACACATCAAGTATACAGTACCATCACCGGTCCTCACTTACTACCAAAAGCAGAACTTGCTGATCCACCAACTTCATTTATTGGAGACAATCACCCCCATCTCTGTCTCTGTCTGTCTCTCTCTCTCTCTTTAAGACACAAGCTGCAGGAATTCAAAACCCAAAATTTAGACACAGTAAACTAAATGTGATATTAATCCAGACTTGGGAAGTCTCATGTTCAAATCTCCCCCGGTGAATGATTGACTGACTTCACTGTAATTTTTAAGTTGTCATAAACTGTAGGTATGTACACACTCGAAATACACAGACACAGAGGCAGAGTAGAGATGCTTAAAAACCACAGTACAGTACTACTACTAGACTGATTTTATGCTCAGCTGGGGATGGAGGAGTTTGATTAGATTGGTATCTCTGATCTCTCTCTCTCTCTCTCTCTCTCTCTCCGACAGTTACATGATGACCAAAAGGAGCTACCTCTCACTGCTTTGCTGTCATTTCATCATTTCACCCAGAAAGTATTTCTTGACACACCATCACCACTCTTGTCTTTTGACGCACCACACACCCCCCCAACCCCCCCTTCCCCCAATACCTAGGAATGTAGAAATATTGCACATCTTACTTAATCCACCTTTAATTCACCGCCTAATCTGACCCAACAAATTTCTGCCATCTTCATAAATAACTTCAAGTGTTTTGTTCTTGTGTCGTCTTAGGGGAGAGATCACATGAATATATTTGTTTTTGTTGCTGCTGCTGCTGCTGCTTAAATTTGCCCACTGCATGCATAAATTTAATACTCGATCCAAAGGCGAGACTGGAGAGGCCGTGACGGTCTTTGTGGAAATTTTGGGGGACAGATTCTGAAAATGGGCTGTAAGTGAAAGTGATATTTATTGCTGCAAATCTTCGTGATTGCTAGCCATTGGATTTCATTTCATCAGTATAGTATAGTATAGTATAGTATAGTATGGTATTTAATTTAATATGGTTCTGGAGTTCTAAATATATAAAATATATAGATTTTTCTGGATTTTGAGAAAAAGTAAAAGGCCGGGTTGGTCAAGATAACAACGTTGAAATGAAATGCCCCATCCCTTTCTTCCATTGAGTAAGTGGAATCTCTGCTCCCCCCATCCTTCCCAGGGTCTTATTTGGTATATAATATTATTATGCCTTTTTCATATTAATTAATCAAATATTAAAATAATAACAGCTAGCATAATTAATTAAACCCCACATTCAAAATCTGAAAACAGACTAAAAAAATCTGTAATCAATTGAGATGTCAGATTATTGTTATTGCTACTAAACAATGAAACAGAACCCCGTGATGTGTTCTCCAAAGCAGGCAAATATACTTCCCAAAACTTGTATTATAGTAACACATATATGTATGTATGTGTGTGTGGATATATATTCTTATGGACCTTAGGAAGAAGATCTGAATTCAAGCAAGAATGCGGAAGAATTGTGTTTTTTATAATGATTTGGAATGTTCTGAAGGATAAATCTACATAATATAATATAATATGATACAGGTCTAGGTTAGATTAGTTGCTGGGCCTGGGACTGGGACTGGGACTGGGACTGGGACTGGAAAGAAACAACAGAAGAGAAGAGAAGGGAAGGGAAGAGAATTAAAGATTAGTTATGCAGCATCGAAGCTGTCCAAAGATCTAAATATCAGTGTTCCTTGAAGTGATGGAATATCTTATCATCTAAATGGAACACTTTGTCTTCTACCTTTGTCTGTTGATAAAATAATACACAACACAATCTAGTCTTGATCATTTTCCGACATGGGTTTCTGTATCCTGTATCTCTATCTGTGTTCGCACCTCCAGAAACCATCCATCAACACTAGACTCACTTCCTCTTTTAAATTTACATACATGTCCATATCTACATGCATGACATGGATGCAAGATCCACTTCATCTACGCCCTGTTTGTATTCCACTCCAAAACAATAGTTACAGTAGCTAGTGAAGTATCAATATCCAGCGGTGGACTAATACAAAACATTTTAAAAATTTATGACCAAAATAGAACAGTTATCATAAGCTGATGGCTAAATTGAAATAACAAGTAAAGGTTGGGGACCATCCTAAAATTTAGCCCATTAGGTTGGTCACAGATCTAGGTACATGTGTTTAGTTGATCCGACTTTATTTTAACAGCTAATGTTTGTAAGTGGAAAGGAGACTGTAACACATAAAGTGGGAGAGCTGGATGGCAAGCACAACTTAGTGTCCAATCCAACGTTTCAGACGGTTAAAATGCCTTGCAAGTATATGGCGTGTGGTAAAATTTTAAAGAAAGGAACCCCTCAAGAAAATGGAAGGGAGCAGAGAAAAGAATTAAAAGGAAACTAGGCGAGGCTGGGCAGATTAATGAAAAACTTGCTTGGTCAAATGAAAAAAAGAAGACCAAGCATTCTAGCTTTCCTACAAGGAAAAAAAAATCCAAGTGAAGAACTAAAGCAATGTGGTCACAATCTAGAAAAAGAAAAGGTTATGTACCCTCACAAAAAAACAAAAGCCAAAAGTGGAGAAAAATAGGGTCTTTTTGGGTACTGTTCTATATCCTTCTTATACATCTAAAAGAGTAACATTACATGTATTAAAATTTTTACTAATTTTTTAATATTAAATTATGCGTCAAATTATTTATAGGAAGCTTAAATTCAAGTACACCCACATCATCTAGTACAAAAAAAAAAAAAGTAAAATCTTTAGTAGGCATAACATTTTCCATCGGTTATACTAGTCATTCCTGCAAAAAGACTTGAGCAAAACCTTGGCGGTAAGCCACGTCTTTATCCATTCCATCAAGCCCATTGTGGGCGGCCTTTTCAATGTAAGCCATCCATCAAAATTTCCAATAGGGTGACTAGGTGCTGCCAAGTTGAAGTCATTCATGTTTTATCAATTATGAGAAAAAATCCTTTACCTTGGTCAATAGGGAGTGGTAAATTTCTGAAGCTCAGTCACTAGGGTAGGGGGGAATCTGAAGCTAAAATAGGATCACCAACAGTCTCTGTATGGATGCAATTGTTCAAAAGCAGAACTTCTCCGTGGGCAGTGAAGATTTGGCCATCCATAGTCATCACCATCCACTTTTCCATCATTATCCATCAAAATCATGGATAAAGTAACAACTTTGGCCAACAACCAACAATCAGGTTTTGATGCCTTGGTTCACCTTTATGCACATAATTGTGCTGTTAAAATCTAAACAGAGGCTGATCCCTAAGCTTCCCACTAATCAATCATAAGCATTGTTTTCTGTCACAGATATGACAGGAGCTTAGGAGTTGGGAATCATGATTGACTGATAGGTACTAAATGGTCTGATTATCCTACTAATCCAATCATTAAAAGCTAACTAAATCCTAATTTTAGAATCAAGTGAGAAAAGGGGTATGATATATGATTGCAAGGCAGCCCTTGGGTTGGGTAGACTATTGATGATGCCAGCTTCTTCAACAAACAGAGTACTGAAAGAGACTCACTCACAATCATGGAGAGATGGAAATAGGCATCTAACCAAGCTCTTGGTTTGGTTGAGGACAACGCGACTGAGATATGTGGGGGCATCAGGGACAAGGACATTTGATCAATCACCCCCCAAAAAAGTTTGCCCTTTTTCTCTTTTGCTTCTTTAATCACAATAACCCACGCACACCACATCCGTTTTGATGCAAGCACAGCTGCGGAGCTTAAAGCCCCGTTTGGGAGTCCCAAAAAGGCTAACGAGACTACGAAACCTGGTTGCATCTTCTCCCTAACTACCAACCATAGTATGTATAGAAAGATGTACTAATTATTCTTCCCACTGTTAAGATGTCATTTCAGTGCCAAACACTAGTACTACTAATTTGCCCCTTTCTATCCTTCATCTCTTTACAGAAGAGATCGCACATGGGGGCATGGCCACTGTGTACGCAAGATGCTCTTTGTTCTCCCATCTAAACAGGAATTTTTTTTTTCTTTTGAAGGGTTGAGGGCTTCTGATGATTTAGATGAAACCCTTCTCATTTTTCCAACAGGGAAATGGAAATCAGATTGAGTTATTTCAGGGGTCCACCTTCACCATCAGCAGTGGCTGCTGATCATGATGATGATGATGAAATTTATCACCAAATTGTGATCAGATGTGGTGCAAATCAGGAAATCACATGTTCACTCGGCAGCATTCGTGTAATGCAGTTCGTGCTTAGTTTATTTTGTTTAACTTAGCCAATTAAACTAAACATGAGCCTAACATTTAGTAGCTATTTTGTGTGTGTCTGTGTGTACACTAGTGTAGCCAACAAAAATGGGTGTGCCTGATATTAATCTCTCATGCTTCAAATTTTGTTGCTCCTTCCCGTTCGATTAGTTGTCCATTAGATCTGTCGATTCTGTTTTCCATTCAATAAGCAGATATGAATTTTGGTAAGAAATCAGCTGCCCTTGGGTAATCCAAACAAGAATAATTTCAAAAGCAAACAACAGAAAGACTAGTACTTTTCTGGCGCCAGAAGGACCATCCTTCAGCTATGACCTCGATGAATTATGAGTAGCAGAGTTTGTGTGTGGTACTTGTAGGCTCAACTTGGTGATTATTCACTTTCCAAGTACAGAGACAAGAGAAAAGGATTGGTGGGATGAGATTTTAGCCATTTGGCTTATCAATTATGTTATGGGAATCAGTTTCCAGGAACTGTTGAACACTTCTGATGAAACTTACACTGACTAGAGCTTCAGGTTTGATTTGAGATTGCCTGTTGGATACTAGTGAGGCTCAACTGTGGAGAGGACATTTTGAACAAGTAAAAGAAACTCCAGTGGCTCTAATGGCTGGTTTCTGAACAAGGAGTGGACAAATTTCAATGGTTGGACCCAACATTTGTTTCCTTGGTCTTCTGATTGTTCTATCTACCCACTTGATTTTCCCTTACATAAAAATCTGCCCAACATATCTAGCTGGCAACATTCACGAATTCAATCACTTTATATCTCAGTCCAAATTATGCAACACTAGCATTGGTTCACGTCACAACTCACAAGTTTCTAGAGGCTATCTACGCCTCATATTTTAGCATGTGTGTTGGATAAGTGGGAAAAAAAAAAGAGAGACAATAGCACTTAACACTTTTTACTCTGTGCTTCAGCTGTTACAAGTGAATGTGCCGGATACAAAATCACACTTGCTGAAGTATAGATTAGTGAAGAGGTACCTTATCTCTGTCAAATAAATAGTGTTTCGGATTACTATTCTAGCCGGCTTGGGTCTAGAGTCGAACAATAAAGATGGACATATTGATTGATATGATAATGTTTAACCATAGTCAGAAATTTTTTTAATGCAATATGCAGATACAGGCATCATCTGAATTACGCGAAAACAATTACCAAAGAAGAGATCAACCTGATATGAAATAAATGGACATGGATTTACATATAGCTACTCCACCAACTTATGAACTTGATGCTATTGATTCTTGGAATTAAGGTGCAGTGTGATGACGATGATCAAAGCTTATCTTCCCATAAAACCAAAACTAGAGATATTACAGCACGTATAGTAGCAATTACAAAGTGCAAAAACTTTGTCAGAGGGGCCTTCTTGGGGCAAAAGCATGTTAAGAGCTCCACAAGCTGCCATGAAAGAGGCTTAAACACTTTAAAGACTTGAACCTTTTCAAAGGTGAGAATTTTTTTGGTCTTTCAGAAAGGATAAGAGTAGGTATGGTAGCAACAGGTAATTAAAAGCTGGTAAGTAATTTCCCATTAGAGCTGATTTCAGACGATCAATCCAGGCATTCTGCAGAGCTTAAAGTCAAACACTGGGACCCCTTTCATCATCTTTACCATACACGTCTTAATCCTTGCAAGTTCAGCTTTATCGTGAAACATTTTGCGGCAAGGAAATGTGACCAAACATTAGGAACCATCTCAAAACCATTGGGATGGTCCGGCCACTACATTATTTAAGCAACTTATCAACACCTTTGACCTAAAATCTGGCAAATAAATACACTTTTATTATCACCCTCCAAAACCTACCCTAGGAGTTTTGGGGCGATGACATGCCGTATACTTAAGAAAATAAAATTTTCCTAAGCATACAAGGCTATATATTCTAAATAATTCCAAACTTATAAAATTATCTTACGAGAATAAGTGGCAGAGCAACTACAATTCTTGAAATTGGAACATAATCCATAAGATATTAAAACTCTAAAGAATGAAACAAAATCCAAAGAGTTTTCTAAACTTAAATAAGTTTCTAATAGTAGTACTAACGAAATATTTTTAATTGTCTTAAATTACTGCTTGTCTTGTAGTCGCTCCCACTAACTAACTTGAACTACTCATAATCTGTGTGAGGGGGTGAAAACGGGGTGAGCACGAATGCCCAGCAAGTGGCGGATTTTGAAAAACAGAAATATAATATACAAAATATATAGGGATCAAGCAGAAAACAATTCTTGTAAAAATAATAACATAAACTTTAGCATAAGATATTTGAATAGTCAGAACATAATCAATGTAATAGCAATTTTGAGAGCTAAGCAAATAATATTTGTAAATAAAATCATTAACCAAAACAGAGCAGAATAGTAGAACAGAAATTCAAAGCAGAGTGGGTGAGGTGATCACTGTGACTACACTTAAACCGCTGTAGTGCGTCCAGAATCGTCTAAGAATCGCCAACGATCGAGCGCTCTGAAGGACTAGTCCTAAAAACAGTGCACTGCGGAACAGAACGGAACAAAATATCCTACGTGGAGGGTCCAAAACTACACTTTCCCACACTTTCCCAGTAGTACGGGCACAGAACCAATACCCACCAAAACGGAGTCAGAACAGAAATTCAGAGCATTACGATTGTTATAAAATTTCAGTACAAAACATCACAATCAAAACATACCTGATCCCAGCTTATTTAATCAAACATAATATATTGCATATAAATAAGATAAAATTCGAATAAGTAGATAAACAAGTAAATTAATCAAATACTTGGAAAAAAATTTCAGAATAAAACTTGTAATTGAAAACTTTTATTATGATTAAAAATTTATTTAATGCAAAAATAGCTTTAAATCAAAATATTGAAAAATTACTAAATTGGAAAACTTAGCACTTTAATTTTTAGAATAGTAGTAGCCACTTACCTCAAAATGCAACTTTCAAACTCCTGAAATAATTCTTTAGCCGCCTAAAATAATTATGTGAAAGTTTATGTCAAAACATAATCAATTCAGAAATAACTCAAAATCATTTGCTGACAGTGACCCAAACAAACGCTTCTAGAATCTAAGAATTCACTGAAGTAGTGTTAGAAGCCTTAGGGACTGATACTATGATTAACCCGATCATATCCTTCAGCATTTTACTTCCAGTGACTAAGTTGTAGCATTTTATACTATTAGGTGTAGATGAACCCGTATCCAAACCTTAAGGACCTAAACTGTTATTATCCCAATTTATTTCTAAAATCACGATTCCCCGTCTTCTCCGATTCGCACTTCCGTTACTCTGTGATTTCAACCATATCCGGCCAAAATCTCCCCAAACTTATTTCTAATTCATCCGAAATAATTTTAATAATTAATTTATCCTTTCAATCATTAAAATAAATTATAAATCAACCATAATCTTTACTTAAATCTCTCTTCAATTTCAAAGAAAAGCTAGTCTATGTATTGAAAAATAACTAACAATTACTCACAAAAAATTCTTACTTTGCTGAAAAAATTCACAATTTACTTTTACTTGATCCTCGATTGATGGTTTCTTGTTCCACTTCTTTAATATAAAGCAATAAGTAGATAAGATTGTAAGAGAAATACCCAAACTCTAATTATTTCTTATTTCTCTTGTTTTTTAACTTGTCTCCGTCTCTCCCTCCCCTTTTAGTGTTTCCACTTCTTTTCTTTCCCTTTTTTTTTTTGGCCTTAACGTAAATACCCAAAATAATAAAATATATTAAATTAAGAAAAGATTAGTGGGAGATTAAAAAAAATGGAGGTGAGCTAGAAGTGTGTTGGAGAGAATGTTGTAGATATAGAAAAGATATTATGGATGTTGGTGTGAGAAAAAGTGAAAATTAGTTTCTCTATTTATATATGAAAGCCATAATTTTCATTTTTTTGAAATGCCCTAAAAACTAACAATTTATTGGAGTTGGAGAGGAGCAAAAATGCATTTCGGCCTTTTTCTCAAAATTTCAAAGTAGCCACTGTTGAGCATGGTTCGGTCCGGCTTAGGAACATCCAGGTTGGGCTAGTTCGTGCTAGTTCTAGGCCCATGCTGAGCTTGGGCCAATTTGGTTTCGACCTTATCCCTTCTTCCCCTAGGCCTATGTTTGGACTGTTCCATCCTGGGCCTCTTTGATATTGGATTGAGTCAGCCTAGCCCACTGACCATCTTTAGTATAGCCACACATTGGGCCACAAATTGATATTTCAAAAATAAAATAGAAATATCATTAAATACAGTAGCCATGAGGCCCATGAGTCATGACCATCTTGTTTCAGAGATTATTGTTGTCTTAAAAATGTTTCAAGACCGTCGTATTTAATGATATTTATTAAGACACCTTCTCAAATTCACCGAATTCAGCCTATGTTTTCGTGCTTATGTCATCATACCCAATACAAGTTTTTCGACCACCTAATAGAAAGTAAACATAGTTATTAGTGATAACAGCTCTAAAATATGAAAGTCCTTCCCACCAAATTTGGCATAGCTTAAGATTTGTTATCCGAGGGAATTGTTTCGTTATCAGCTTTATGGACTTTGGGCAGGAAGTTGGATCCACAGAAAATAGAATAAAAAAATTGTTCTTGTGTTGACATGTTGTTTATACTTCACCTTACAATAACACGTATAATCACAGGGAACATAATATATGTACTTCTGGAATTAGTTCCTTCTTTATCACTCCCAAGTATTAAATATCCATATGGCCCTTATGGAAGAAAAGAAAACCATGACACAAATAAAACCAGTTATGTTAACAGGCCTAGTTTTTCTTTAGACTTTTTTTTTAAATATTTTTATGCATATGTTCAAAAGGATGACAAATAGTTAATAACTAAAAAATCATAAACTAAAGTAATATATGCTAATTTTAATTTTGAAATTAAAAACATAATTTAGAAGGGAAGTGGTAAGATCCTGTCGAATTAATTAAATTCATATTCTCCTCAAATCTTTGCATGTAGGGACGGGTTTGGGTTTTAGTGGTTGAATTTGGGGTGGTTCCGGTATTTTGACATCATTAAAATAAAACTATTAGCAAAGGATTGCTTGATCACTCATATATACCAAGTCCGCCTTGCTATTACAAATCCACTGACTTGACCAGCTAAATTAGACTCAGGCCTCACCTAAAATCAATCGGTATTCATCAATCAATTAACCAAACCTTAATCTAAGCTAACTTGAATTAGCATCTCAGACCCGGTTGGAGGAAAATTCCTTTGGAAGTTCTAGCCAAGGCCAAATCAAGACTCATCTTACTTACACGTGATTAATTTTTGAAGACTTTTATATATTAAAAAGAAGCAAAACCATTGATTTAGCTGCCTTGACATGAGCACATTACATGATTATAGTTTTTTGGTATCATAAGAAAAAGCAGCATACATGATTACTTGCCTTGATAATGTGAACACTAAAATGCTTCAAGAAAAACAGCAGAAAACTTAGGGCCATGCATTTGTTAATGGGTTAATGCTGAGTTGGCAAAATGGAAGGGTGGGCTAGTTATTCTCAGCCCTCAAAGATTGATGTAATCTTTAGTTTGCCATGCATTTGTAGATAATAGTTTTGTTCTTCCCACATCATCTTAGTTCACCTTTATGCAACATATGGCCTGTTTTTAACACCTCCCTCCGCCAACCATGGAAACGCATCTAAGCTGCCATTACAAGGGATTATTTCTCGTCGTTGACACTTATGTGGACTAGTTCTAGCCCATATAGCTACCATCATCATACAGAGGTTAATTAGCTCGTACAACTCTGATTTGAGTTGAGAAATTGTCTGACATCATTAACAATGTGAAGAATCGTAGGACTTCAAAGGCGGAGCTATTGTTGCTAAAAAGATCGCACATTAGCAAAAAAGTAAAGGTACTGCATAAGAACAGATGGGGTGGCGTTCCTATGGAAATAGGATTAAACAACAAGGGTAGTTAAGTAAAAAAAATGTTGACCCCACTACACCAAGACAACTTAATTTTGAATTCCAAGAAATAATTGCTATACAAATATAGAACGTCAATGAAAAAGGGGAGACGTAGGCATTACCTTACCTTTGTTCAAGGCCCAGGGAAACACGAACCTCAAACCTCGAACTCTTGCTTGCGCATCTAATCTATCTATCTATATATCTATATATATTATAATTATAACTATATTCTAGAAGACGGGGGGTTTTTATTGTAGATGAACTGTAGAATTATTGTTCCTCAATAGTAGCTCTACCACCACAACATTGTTTTTCTAGTTTTGTGGTAAAATCTCTCTTTTAGTTTCTGAATATTTCACTTCTGTCATAATGACCCCCCCATTTTTACCTTTTATTGCGAGATAAAGTGAAGATTGTTTGTTGACGATAGTAAGATCGTCAGATAATAAAGCTTGTGGACTATTACTTGCCAAAACCAACAAAGTATATTTGTTCAATTTTTTTTTTTGCCTTCCCAAGAGAATAGTCAAATGCCCCTTTTGTTCCATAAATATAACAATTCTGCCACAATGATCCCTAACTTTTGCAATATATTGGAATATTTTAGAAAAATTTAAATTTGGGTGGTTTGTTTAAATTTAAAATAATAGAGCCCTAAATGGAAATGAGAGACATGCCTTTTTTAACCATGTTAAATACCAAAAGCTTTTTCTTTTACATGATTTTATTCAGAGGTTTAATTAGATAGATTAGATTCAAAGTGTTGATTAATTGAAACAGATACATAATTTACATAATACATGAGTGCTTTATATGATTTTGATTTAGATTTTTAATTAATTAAAATAGTGCACAATTTGCATTACATATACATGCTTGATTCTTAAAAGGTTTTATTTTATCACGGATTCATTAGTAAGTACAAATTTGGAAAAAAAAAATTAAAAACTTATGCATGTATGTTGTGCAATGTTTTTCTGCATTATAAATATAAAAAAAAAATTGCTCATAATGGTTTCATTTGAATTGGTTAATGAAATTGCTTAGATTATTTTTCATCTGTTATCTTTAATGTTTTTTTAATAGTATGTAAACATATCTTTAGTTGATTATTCTGTGTATTTACAATTATCTATATTAGAATTTTATTTGATGTTAAGGTATGTTTTATCCTTTTACATTGTTCCATCAATGACTTGCATTAATTACATTATAGTTAATATTCCTGTAGAATGTACCTAGCACAACATGCGGGTCTCCACATATTTCTCTTACTTCTAAAAGAAAGCAGCATTTGTACTATTTTTCTACAATGAATTTCAATTACTCCTTTTTAAGTTCGATCCCCATTTTGCAAGGAGCTTGCCTTTTTGAGAGTATCTGTTATAATTTCCCAATTTTAGTGTGTTTCAGATTTTGTTTTGGTTAAAACTTAATGTCAATCCCTAAACTCCTTCTCTTTCCTAAGTTAGTTAATAAGTTCTGTTCGTGTTCCATTTGGGTGCCCACATTTAATAACTATTTAACTAGATTCTTTCTATTTGTTGTCTTGGTCCCCAAACTTTTGTTGTTGTTTTTTATTTATTATTTTTTAAGGTAAGATATTGGTCTCCATATTTTTTTTATTTTTTAGTTAAATCATTTTTTAAATTTATTAAGTCAATTGTTAAACACTTAATACCTAAAGTTTTTCCTTTTTTTTTTCTTGGCCCAAACTATTTTTGTCATCTTTCTTTATTATTTTTTTCTAAAATAAAAATCTAATCATTATAATTTACCTACTTTTGACTATGGTTTTGATTGATTGAGCATTAGTCAATCTTTTTATTTTGTTTTTATTTTTATTAAGTTAATAGTTAAACCATTAATTGATTAATATAAATTAAATATAATTCCGTTTCTTGTCATTTTTTTCAATATTGATGATTGAGTTTTGTAGAATCAATTATTTACTTTACGGTCTATGGTTTACTAAAACAATTTGTCCATAATTGCTAAAATTGAAAATGAATTTTTCTAGATAAATTTTTCATTGATATTAGAAATTGGAATTTGAGTTAATAAGATATTAAAAATTTAGTAATTTTTTTAATCAAAAAGGAAATATGCATCAGTTCGATGCACATATAATGTTTTGTTTCACAATATTATCTTTCGATTATAACTAATCATTTTAACGAGAAAAATATAATATAAAGAGAACCCAACTCAAAATGAAATAAAGGAAAGTTTTAATTGATTAATATGAATTTATGGGTGAGAGATGTTTAATTACCTATTGTTATAATTTATTTTAATGCTGAATTTATTGAAAAAAAAAAATACTCCCTGCAAGGTGCAGGTCATCGAAACATGGTGTCTATATATACATGAAAGGAGAAAGGAATTGTGTGGATGTGACGCTTGTTTTGGGGTTGAGATAATAATGTTCTTTTTAATGCTCCTGGTCTTTTAAGGAAACCTAAGAATGTCCACCATGGTGTATGTGCACCACTAACAATAAAACTAATGGTGTTAGATAGTTATTACTAAGAGATGAGAAGTTACCATTTTAAATAAATATGTGTAATTATGGGGTAGATATGGTAGTTATTTTTAAGAGAGAGAGTTACTATTTTAGATAATTTATATAATCATGGAATAAATAATTTTTAAAACTTTAATTATTTTTGTAGAGAAAAAATTTCCCATTTCCAAACAAAAATGCTAGCATCTTTACAATTTAATGTGTAATGATTATGAAATTTGTGTCATTTATTAGCTGACGTAGTGTCTAGAATTGTTTGTTCTGGTGTCTATAATTATTATTCTGATATCTAGTATTGCTTTTCTGATATTTAATTATGTTATATTGATGTATAAATTAGTTAGTCTAGTATATAGTGCTGTTATCACAGTATCTAGTATGACTATTTTGGTATCTAAAACTGCTATATTAGTATCTAATAATACTTTCATGGTATCCAATTATGTTATATTAGCGTATAAATTTATTATTCTAGTGTCTAAGACTACTGTTCTGATGCCTGTGACTGTTTTCTTGGTGTCTAATTATATTATATTAATGTATAAATTTGTCAGTCTAGTATCTAAGACTATAGACAAAAATCTTAAAAATGGTATGATTATCTTCTTATTAATTTTAAATTCAGAATATCATCATTATTGTAAAATATGAAATCAATATAAACTTCAATTTTCAATTACAGCATCATTTTCCTTAGCTTGTGAAACAAAAAAAAAGCGAGAAAGTGGAAGAGAGAGGGTAGGAGAGAACAAAGATGAAGAAGAATTATTTAATCAGGTTAACTTGTTATATAAAAATCGTATAACTTTTTTTTTCTTTTTAATTATCACGATTGTGGAAAACAATCAATTTTTATTGTTTAATGAAAATAATGAGATATAGCTATCTTATTTTTAATTTTAAATTCAAAATATCATGATTATCACTCTAATTAATGTAAAATTTTAAAAAATAAAAAATTATCTCATTCATTTAGTATTGACACTGTTAAAATTTCACCCAGTAATATACGTCCTCCCTGGTGAACGCAAGAATCTGTTAAAATTTAGTGTTGCAGGTTGGTTACTGCTGTGTGGAGAATGCCGTTTCAGTGAGAGCCAAATGGAAGCCACGTGTCTTTGTTCCAGTGTTCTTATTCAAATGATGTCCTCTTGTCTTTTAGATTGTTGCGTTCATATCATTGTTTTTTATTGTCTTACATTTTTTTCCAGTTCGTGAAATTATCATGTTATTGGGTTTTTTTTTTATCTAAAGTTTTTGGTTGGTGAATTCTTGGGTGACAAAGATGTGTTGTAGGCACTTACTGCTGCGGAGGGCTGGTCATTTTTATACCTTTTCCCTGGATGCGAGCTAGCTATATATGCTAGGCGGAAAATGTTGGGGGCTAATGTGTGTGAAGAGTTGTGTTTATTGGTTTAATGTTGTTCAAGGTGTTTAGAAGTTTCTATTTTTTTTATGGAGGGTACAAATTTTTTAAGTGTGCAATTTGTCATCGGTGGTGGCATCTTATGGAAGTCGCTAGAGGGAGGAAGCTTAGGGGAGCTCATTATTTCCTCTATTTTGTCATCATACCATTATATTATATTCTAAAAGAGGAAAAGATTTCACTGTTTATCAACAGTTCTACATCTTTTTTTTTTTACTATTGATGAACAGTGAAATCTTCTTATCTTTTAGAATATAGTATAATGGTATGTTGAGGAATAGATAAATAGTTTTGTGTCTGTTTTTTTTTTTTTTGCTTTTATAAGATGTGATTTGCTCTTTTTTTAGTTTGATCCTCTTCTCAAAGAAGCTTACCTTTATGAGGGGCTATGTTGCATTTTTCTCGCTTTTAGTCTGCCTCATGCTTGTTTCTATTAAAACGCAGTTTCAGTCCCTAATTTTCTAATTTTTTCATTTTAAACTCTGAATTATGTCAGTGTTACATTTTGGCCCCCAAATTTTATGACTATTTAAATAAATCTTCTATTTGCTCTCTTGGCCCCCAAGGTTTTGTTTTGTTGTTTTTTATGTACTATTTTTCGAAGTAAGACATTAGTGACCATAATTTATTTATTTTTTAATTAAACCTAAAGTAAGACATTGAGGACCATAATTTGTTTATTTTTTTGTTGAACCATTTTGTATCTTCATTAAGTCAATTGTTAAATCCTTAATACCTAAAGTTTTTTTCATTTTATGTCTTGATCCTACCTTTTTTTATTGATTTTTTTATTTTTATTTTCTAAAATAAAACTTTAATCATTATAATTTGTCTACTTTTGACCAAGCTCTGATTTATTCGGTTTCAGTCAGTTTTTTTCTACTTTATTTTCTTTTTATCTTTATTAATTTGAGGTTTAGACTATTAATTGATTAACATATATTAAACATAGTTTTGTATTTCAGTCATTTTTTATCATTATTGATTAGTAAGTTTTTTAGCATCAATTATTTACTTTAAGCTTTATAGTTAACAAAGCAATTTAGTCCATAATTCTTCAATTTAAAACTAAATTTTTCTAAATAAATTTTTCATCGGTATTAAATATTAGATTTTGAGTTAATAAAAGATCAAAATTTTTAGTAAATTGTTTTCTAATTTAAAAAAATTTTCTTATTTGAAAGTGCGTACTATGCATTGTTTCACACTATTATTATTAAAATTTATTAAAAAAATAATTGCTATGATGTGTGGGCCCCAAGCATCTCCATTTATTTTCTTAGCCTTTATTTTTTTTTTATTATCTTTTAAAGCAAAATCTTAGTAACCATGATTTGTTTCTTTCTTTCTTTTTTTTGAAAAAAAAAAATGAACCATAGTGATTTCGCTTAACTTTGTTTTTTTTTGGTTTTGTATTATTGTTTTTTAAAACAAAATTTTAGTCATTGTAAGTTATTTGCTTTTTGGTATGATCCAAACTAATTCGTTCTGGCTAATGTTTTTTTTATTTTCTTTTTTCCTTATTTAAGTTGATAGTTAAGCCTTTAGTTGCTAAAATCTTTATATTTACTCTCTTGGCTTGAAGACCATTTTTTTTATTTATTAATCATTAAACCTCACTTTTTGTCACTGAAATTCTACTTTTTATCTTATATTATTAATTTTTTCATATTTATTTCACTTTTTTGAAAAAAATTTTTAGTCTCTACATTTTATTTCTTGTTACTTAGATTTATTTTTTACTCTCTTAGTCCCAAAATTTTATCTTGACTTTTTATCCCAATTCTCACTTCCCCTTTTTCATTTTTATGAATTTTTTTTCTTTGTCAATGATCACCACTATTTATATTCATATTTAATATTAATATAAATTGAATCGCTACAATGCACGAACACCATAAACCTCATTAGAACTAAATATGCTTGCATTTATCACTACTGCAACAAGTTCAAAAGGATAGAATCTTTGATGAATCGATCATATACAATTCAATTGCCAAAAGACATCACATGCCTAAACTAAATTCTTTGGAATTTTTTTCTACTCAGCGACTTCCACTAACATAAGTTATAACTTAAAATTAATTGCAGACTTCAGGCACTGTTTACGAAAAATGCGCGTCACTGTTCATCAGCAGTGCTTCAGTTTTTCCTCCTTTTTTTTTTTTTGGACTTTTTGGGGCGCGATCGTCTCGTTTTGAACATTAGTACCCTTTTCGCGCGGTCACCAAGTCTTATCGTCCTGTAGTGCAATTTCTCCAGTTTCTGTGTGTTTAGTGTTGGTTAAAACGCGTTTTAGTCCCTGAATTTCTACTCTTTCACATTTCAGTCACTAAATTTAACCTGTGTTATGTTTTAATCTCTAAACTTAATAACTCCTTAGCTAGATTTTTTCTATTTACTCTCTTAGTCTCCAAATCTTTTTCTTATTTTTTATGTACTGTCTTCTAAAGCAAAACATTGATCATCATGATATGTTTAATTTTTGGCCAAACCATTTCTTTTTTCTGTTTACCTTTATTAATTCAATTGTTAAACCCGTAATACCTAAGATTTTTTCCATTTCCTCTCTTGGAATCAAAATGTTTGCTATTTTTTTCTTTGCTTTTTACCTTTATTAAGTTGATGGTTAAAATAAAATAAATATTATTTTGTGTTTTGGTCATATTTTTTCATTATTAATGATCGATTTTTTTAACATGAGTTATTTACTTCAAAAGTTTTATGATTCAATAAAGTATTTTGGTCTATGATTGCTAAAATTGAACATAGATTTTTCTTTAAAAAAATTCTAATTGATATTAAAAATTAAAATTTTAGTTGATATGAGATGAAATTTTTCAATGAATTATTTTTTAATAACAAAAATTATACATCATTTTGAAGTATGTATAATGTCATATTTCACAGTATTAAGTTTCGATCATAACTAATCATTTTTATGATAAAAATACAACACAAAGAGAGCTCAACACAAAATTAAATTAAAGTAAAGCATAATTAATTTACATAAATTTATCAATGATAATATTTTAATAATTTATTATATAACTTAATGGCACCATTTTTGTTAAAAGCTGTGAGTTTTTTACTGTTCATCAACGGTGCTGATTTTTTTTTTTGCTTTTTCTGTTGGACATGATTGACTTTTTTTTTTTTAAGTTCAATCATCTTCTTTGGAGGAAATCGTGTCCTAAGGGCCTGTGTTGTAATTTTTTGAGTGTCGGCCTGATTCACTTTTTCTTACGATTAAACTGCAATTTCAGTCCCTGAATTTCTTTCCTTTCCCATTTCAGTGACTAAGTTCAATCTATGTTATGGTTTAGTCCCAAACTTAATAAATAATAACTACTTAACTATATTCTTTCTATGTTCTCGTTCGATCTTGATTTTGTTGTTGTTGTTGTTTTTTTAAGTACTATCTTCTCGAACAAAACATTGGTCACCACCAATTATTAAATTTAAATACGTAAAGCTTTTCCATTTCATCTCTTAGTCCCTGAATTTTTCTGGCTAATTTTTTATTTTTCTTTTAATCTTTTTTAATTGAGTTTTGTAGAATGAGTTATTTAATTCAAAATTTATAATGTTTAATAAAGTAGTTTTTTTTCCAAAACTGCTAAAATTGAAAGCAAATTTTTCTAACTAAATTTTTCATTAATATATTGCAATTTGAATTGACAGAAGGTGAAAGTTTTTAGTGAATTCTTCTTTAGTGACACAAAAAAAGTATTCATTATTTCAAAGCATGTATATATGTTATATTTTGATCATAACTAATCATTTGAATGATGAAAACATAATAGAAAAAACACCTAACTTAAAATTAAAATAAAGTAAAAATTTAATTTATTGGCATAAGTTTATGGCTAAGAATTTTTTAGTTATTTTTTATTGATATTTATTTTAATGATAAATTAAAAAAAAACCCGCTACAACGTGTAGTAAAAAATAACCCATTCCTTTTATCTTATTTGTTTTGTTTGTTTTCCTTATTGACCGATCTCAACCCTCCATACTATTATTATTATAAATTTACTGAATTACCGTACAGGTTAGTTTTCTAGCATTAAATTGGTATAATATGTGAAATATAGACATAAAAAATGAGGTTAAGCATTTCCTGCTGCTGTGATTTGCCCTGCAAATAACTCAAGCATTCCCATTGTGTTTGTTGACTCAAATCCAATAAGCTTAATTAGTTTAATTAGGATTGAGTTTATGTTTATGTTTTGGATTTAGTTTTAATTTTTTTATTTACTTAGGATTTGGTTTTCCTATTTTGATGTGGTTTAGATTTGGATGTGACACATAAAAAGATTTATTGTATTAGAGTTTTAAGCATGGTGGAGTGTATAGTTTTATACTTGGCATGGTAAAGCATTTGGATTATTTGGTAAAGCCCTAAGAAATCGTCCTAGGGACATTTGATAGTGGTTAAAGCATGGTACTGATGACTCGGTACAAAGTTGAAGATTGAAGATTTTGTTCGTGTGTATTGAGGCTTGTTATATTGATGTTCATGATGTTCGTGGTCATTTCCGATCATTATTTTATTCATGTCATGGTGGTGTTTATTGTTCATAATCATGGTCTTTATTTGTGGTTGCCGTCAAATATGTCATGTTTGAGAGGATTTGAGCTAACATGGAAATTGTTCGGTTTGTTGGCTCAAATCCAAGAAACTTAAGAATTTTAGTTTGTTTAGGATTAGGTTTTTGTTTTTGTTTTCGATTTGGTTTTAGTTATCCTATTTGTTTGAGATTTGGTTTTCCTATTTTAATGCAGTTTGGATTTGTGTGTGGTCTATAAAAAGACTTGTTGTATTAAAGTTTTGAGCTTGGGAGAAAAACCAATACGATAAAGAGGCAAGATGTGAGGGTTTTAGGAGGGAAGAGAGGTCTAGAGGCCAGAAAGGGTTAGGACGAGTAGTCTTTTACAATTATCATATCTTGTAATTGTGTGAAGACAAGACATTGAGATTATCAGTGGTATGTAGGTGATTTATATGCAAGCGTAAACAATAAGGGTATACCTTTACTGTAATATGTATATTTTATTCGAATGAATTTCTTTCATCTGTGGACATAGACTAGTTAAGAGCCGAATATCATTAAATTTATGTGTAGTTGCTTGATCATGTATTTTGTTTCACTGTACGCGATGAGTGATTGGAGAATTTTTTGAAATAGATACAATCATGAGTTTGTATGCTATATTATTCATCACTATGTAAACTTTAGAAAGAGTTGCTATCAACTTTAGAGTGTTGAAAATATTTGCCCCTGTAACTTCATCATACTCTTCCCATCCACTAACACTACTGAAAAGTCCAAGTCGTTCACTTCCTTCTACCCAACTACTCATAATAGCAGAAGATACTACTATAGATTCATTAATACAAAAAATGGCCATTAGTCACAGAGGTAGAGAGTAAGATACTACTCCCTCCGTCCCATATTCTTTGCATCATTTACTTTTCAGCAATTAGTTTATAATTTTTTTATTTTCAACATTTTAATATATAAATAAAAAAAATTTATATAAAAATGATAAATCAAGACATATAGTTTTTAAATATATTTTTTTAAAACTTTTTCTAACAAATACTAATGTGAATAAATTTAAGTCAAATGGTGCAAAGAATATGGAACATAGGTAGTATCATCTAGCAATTGAAATTCCTGGGTAGTTATACATTTTTTGTATTGCGAAGACTAAAATATAAATGATTCAAAGCTTTACATGCTCCTTCTAATGATAAGAAGAAATTAACAACCTCGGACTGTACATCCACATATTGTAAGACATAATCTACTTAAACCTTTACTGACTCACTCATGCATTTTACATGATAGTTAGGACCTTTAAGGAGCCATCAGATGAATGACATGTACAGCCAACTTGATCAAGAAGCAGCTCCCCAAATGAATGCAGACGAAGGAGAGCACCATCGCCCACTTATATTAATGTTAACTTGACAACTAAATGTAACAGACAACTATACAATAAATAACTACAAAATGTGCTACCTCTATATATTTGCATAACTTATAACAATATTTGAGCAAAAACATGTTTTCACATCATCACATACCCGCTGCAGAGTGCGGGAATGTTGCCTAGTGCACTAAATGGCGTGAGGGAGAATGTGGGAGTGCGACGCCTATCAACATGTAACAACGTCGCCTCAATGAGTGTTTATGAATGATCTGTTGCCGTTTTCACTGTTTTTTTTTTTCAATTGGCTTCAGCCCACTAAAGTGACCAAACATGAGCCAAAGTTTTTGAAGCAGAAGAATTATGTTATTGATAGTGGCTATGACGTAGTTGAGCTAGCTTTGTGGTGGAGATTATATGGAGGTAAAGGGATTGTTGTAGAGAAAGGTAGTGCGAGTAGGGATGGCTAGTGGGTGAACCCGGTGAATGATTTTTTGCGCCTCGTTATTTCGATCAATTCCTTCCGGTGTGTGATTTCTATGCCTCTTTATTTTGATTGGCCATCATAGCCACCTCATCCCAATCGTAGGCAAGATTGGTAGGCCAGGTGAAGAGGTCAGGGACCCATCCTCGACTTGTATAAACTCAGAAACCTATCACTCCAATCCAAGCAGCGTGGAGGTTGAGGCTCAAGAGCTCAGGGCGACAAGGTCTAACGGAGGCGAAAAGTGGCAAGACAAAGGTAATGGGCGGCAGGATAAGATTGGAGCGCGACGGGGTGATGGCGATAGGAGATGGGAAGGCGACGGAGGTCAGAGAAGAGGCGATGATGGGAAGGCAATGGGTTTCTTTCCGATCCCCAGCCGATGACTTGTAGAAGAAAGTGGGGTGGCAAAGGGCAAATAACGAGGAAGGCCGAGCGAACAAATAAGTGGGGAGCTAGCGACAGAGAAGGCAAATTTGGGAAAAAGAGGGAAAATAGTGTCATTTTCTCGGGCTCTATGAAAGCCCATTTGGAGCAAAAGAAACAAGACAGAGGAAGTATTAGATATCTTTTGGGCCAGAAGTAGAAGGACAAAAGGGGCTGCAACCCAAAAAGAAAAACTGTAGCAAGCATAAAAACGGTTCCTAACATTGAATTAAGTCTTATGGCTTTAGTTAATACTATAATTTAGGCTGGGGAAGAGAGATCATTTATGTAATATCATATACTTGAACCAAGCGGAAGCACAACCAACAAACCGTCTTGAAATGTTCTGTTTAGGTTAGTTTGATTTTCTCTCATTTTCCTTTTTTTTTTTTTTCCATTTGATATATACGGTTTCTGGTCGGGAAGTTAAAACCTATGGGTACAGGTTTTTATTTGCGGTCCACTATTGTTGGTTCAAATAGTGGAGAAAATAGACTGAAAAAGTTCTTGGGCTGGTTGGGCCAAGTACTTTTGTTGGCTGCAGGCATGCGTTAATCAATGTCCACTCCTTTTCAATTGCCAGCCACAGAGTGCAGAATTAAAAAGCATGTTAACTTTAGAAAAAGAAAATTTCATTTTTCCGTTTCAAGATTTTCGGTAGTAATAATTTGAGTGCATTTTATATATAAATAAATGTATTCAAATAAAAATTTTATCTTAGATATTTTTGGTATTAAAATGAGATTTTCAAAATTTAGAAAATAAAATTTTCCATATTTTGAAAATAAGTTGTGAAATCAAAAAATACTTAAGGAAGAAAATTTAGCAAAAAAACAAAAAAAAGAATCAAAAGTCAACTCCACCTAAGTTGCTCTATAATATAACATTCACACACTAATTGATGAAAGTTACATTTAGAAGACATGCCTAGAGGCGGACTTACATTGGTTAAAGTGGTATTCATTGACCTCACTTTTAGTTAAAAAATTTGAATAAAATGTACATAAAAATAAGTTTGGCCTCTATGTTAATTTTTTATTGGATCCCACCATTTCAAATAAAAATCTAGAAGAAAAGGTAAATACAATTTATATCTTCATAAAAAGAAAGTTATTGAAACAAAAATTTGAGTTACTCATTAAAAACTTATTTTTCTTGTTCTTCTTTCTTATCTTAAAATCATTGCTCAAATGCAAGTTAGCTCTCAAGTTTTATTTAAATGGTTTAGTTAGCCTATTTTAGTCATCAAAATTCACAAACCAAGTTAAGCTCAAAAGTTTCAAATAAGTCATATTAATCCCTAGTAAAAGTGGGGTAAATTGCGCCATTAGATCCTAACATTTAATTAATGTTCCAGTTTTAACCCTAACCTCCAATTTGCATGTTTTTGACTCATTAACCTTGTTAAAATGTTTCATGTTAGACATTTTGATGATGTAACTCATTAATTTAAAAAAAAAATTCCATATCAGCATAGAATTGTAGGGACAATGTTAACTTTAACCCTTGAAAACCTTTCTCTTTATTAAAAAATCCTAAAAACTTTAAAATCTAATAAAAAAATTCATAAAAATCTAAGAGAAAACCATCTAGTCCCCATCTCGACCTCCTTTTTTGCCTCCCTCTCCTTCGTCCGCCACCTTGTCCGAGCACCCTCTGTCTTCCATCCTTAGCCGTAGCCCTTCTGCCTCACGTTGACACCATACAGATCTCCATGTACACCATTCGCCGTAATTCAGACTGACTGAAAATCGCCACTGGCAAACGCAATGAGAATTGCGATGTGAATCGAGATGGAATTGTGACAGTGTGGATGGGAAATCTCGGCAGAATCAAGGATGAATTGCAATGGTGATTTTATAGTTTTTAGGATTTGTTTATGAAGGAAAAAGTTTTCAAATGTTAAAATTAACATTATCCTTATAATTGTATGCTGACATGACAATTTTCATTTAAATTAATGAGTTCTGTGACTCAAATGTCCAAAATGAAATGATTTAATAAGATTAATTAAGGAGTCAATATGTACAAATTGAAAGTTTTACGAGCATTAATTGAATGGTTACAACAAGAACTCTATATAAATAGAAAGCCGCATTGCTCGTTTTACGAAAACTAGCTTCCCTCTTTCTTTTACCTTTCCTATTTTTTTGTTTCATTTATCTTATTTTTCTTTTAAAAAGAAAATTTGGTAAGATCTTGAAATGACATAATTGAAAGACTCTAATTTCATGCACTTTTTTTTCTTGAATTTCAACTTCATGGAATATAAAAACTCCACATTAGAAATGTTAAAATGCGACTAATTTATATGACTAAATGTCAGTAGTATGACATTTTAGTTGTACGTTAGTTGCATATATGTGGGATATAATTTTCTATGTGACTGAAATGTTCAGTTATACAAAAGTCAATTGCATGTCAGTGCACAATTTAAAAAATATTAAATTTTAGTCACATGTTAAGTGGGTCATAATCATTTATGTGATTGAAATGATTAGTCGCGTAAATGTCAATCGCATGCCAGTAGCACAATTTAAAAAAATATAAAAACGTTAGTAGCATGTCAGTCGCACAATTTGAAAAGTATTAAACTGTCAGTAGCATAATAGTCGCACCATTTAAATTAATTTCTCCGTTAGTCGCATGACAATGTGACATATTAAATATATTTTGATTTTTAGTTGCATGGTAGTCTTTTAAATTAAATATATTTTCCTTCAGTCGTACATCAATGGCAAACAAAAGTATCAGTGGCAAATTCAGTAGCACAAAATGTCTTTTCCTCCCACACTCGTTTCTCTTCCTCACTTCTTCACCTTCTCCGATTTTCTCCTTCTTTGCTCCGTCTTTGCTCTCCATCTCCGCTTCTACTTCTCCAGTTCTCTATTCTTTCCAGCTGAAGCTCTGCTACCTTCAAACTACATCATATAAATCTCTAGTTATCAGCATAAAAGTAACTCATATTTCTAGTCAAGATTTTGTTATAAATGATAGATTTGTTATTTACAATTTTATTTACATATATATGCTCCTTCCTCCCTACACATTCCATTCTCCCCAAATTTCTTTCAAGTTCTTCCTTCGTCTTGCTCCTTCCTCCTTGCTCGTTCAATTTTCCAATCATTACTCATCCATTTACCTCACCATTTGCTGCTTTTGGTAAGGAAATCAACCTTGTTTTTTTGTTTTCAATTCATTTTCTACGTTCAATTTTAGTAATAACTCTATTGTTAATTTTAGTGTTAATTTTCATACTTAAATTTATAACTCAATTCTAGTGTTAATTTTATTGTTAAATTTAGTACCTAATTTTAGTGTTAATTTTAGTACATAATAATTTAGTAGATACTTTTTTTTAATTTTATTTAATAAAAATATACATTGTGTTACTTTTTAGTCATGGAGCACGACGATCATGATCACCAATTTATATTAATAATATTTTTAATTATTGTTTTTTAATATTACTAAATAAAAATTTTAATAATCCTAATTTTAATATAATAATTATATATTTCCATTATTATAATAATTTTAATCCAATTTTAATATAAATTTTAATTTTTTTAAAAATATGTATAAGTTGTTTGACTAAAATTCAGTCGTATCGTGTGATTACCTTTTGTCAATTGCATGGTAATTTATGTGACTAAAACTGTCAATCGCACGATGCAACTAACATATTCAATTGCATAATTGTAATCCAATTTTAATATAAATTTTAATTTTTTTAAAAATATGTATAAGTTGTTTGACTAAAATTCAGTCGTATCGTGTGATTACCTTTTGTCAATTGCATGGTAATTTATGTGACTAAAACTGTCAATCGCACGATGCAACTAACATATTCAATTGCATGAATTCATCTGGCCCACTTTGTTATGGCCATAGTGGGAAGCATGCTTGAGGAAAGTATAGTACTTTAAATTAAGTTTTAAAACCTTAATTCAGGTTTACATAGAAAAATTTAGCAAAATTCACTAAGTTCCAAGAAAGTTAAGGCACTAAACGAGGTTCAGGGATAAAATGGTAATTTTACATCCTGAATAGCTAGGTTAGGTCTCGAGTGGTTAAAAATGAAGTTTTATAACTTAACTTTCAACTTTAACCTAAACTTGTTGAAATGAACAAGGATTAATCAAGGATAGCTAGGGTTACCAAAAGATGGGGGCTTAAGTGTATCAATTCTAATACTTTGGTGGCTTCTGTGTTAAGCAAGGGTTATAAGAGGGTAAAGTGAAGGGTGGCTGCCATAAACCCGAGTTCATTCTCTCCATCCTCATTTTTTCATCCAATTGAGCTTGAAATCAAAGTTTCTTGGTGAAAAGAGAAGCCATCATAAGTATATAGGCCATTGGAAGCTCATTTCAAGCATAAAATCAAGGTTTTGGAGCTTGGAAGCATGTTTTCTCCCATCCCTTATTTTTAGTATGAGGTAACTAATGTGTTCTTGATTGAATTCACGTTTATTGGTTAGTTAAGAGCTTGGGTTTTGGTTAGAAAGCAAGAATTTAATGTTGGGTGCCTATGTTTTGCTTGGAACTTAGGTGGTGTTTTGGTGAGCTTAATGGTTTGGAAGAGTACTTGATTCTTGCTTGTTACTTGGAGTTGAGGTAAGGGTGTTGTGTTTTAAGTTCAATTAATGCTATTGGAATGAGTTAACTTGAAGAATTTGAGTAATTCTAGCAATAGCATTAGTTAGTGAACAAGGTTGAATCATGGTGGATTATGAGGTTTACGATGATTGGAATGATGTTATAATGCATAATAGATTGGCTTGTGATAGTTGGTTGTGATATACGCAACATGTTTTTCATGTATGTGAAGTTTGGAGGCTAACCAAGCATGGCTGATATGTTTGGCAAGTGTCCAAAGTTCATAACAGCAAAATTTGTGAAAATTTTGCAAATTCACAAATTGGCGACATGTTGCCAGTTTGGTACCATTGTCCACGACGCGTTGCCAATACCAGAAAAGTTGGCAGAACGTTACCAACTGTGGCGACGCGTCGCCACAGGTAGGTTGGCTGAATTTTCCAAGTTCTACTAGGAAGGTCGAGGGGAGACCTAAAGGGGTTCTTAGGGTACCTTAGGGTCTAAGTATTCTGGGGGTACTCCAAGACTTCCAGAAGTCCTTCAAGACCTAAAAGTGTTCTTAAGTTTTATAAAGTTTTATGGTGACTTGTACCATAAGCAAGAAAACTAGTTTACTAAGGATCACAACTAAATACCACTAGCTTGGGTGAAAGGTTTAGAACCCTTGGCGACCTAGCCGTGCCGTTAGCCACAAGGTTGCAAGTTAAAACCTTAGTGCACCTAGTCTACAAGGTCTTTATGGGCTAGCCTACAATAGTCCCACCATAATTCCCCTTTACAACATAAACAAGAGAGGTTCAACTGGTGATTTATCACTAGTTAGGCCGGCAAGCTAAGCTTGCTAGAGGACAAGGCTATGCCTTGTGGTTCAAGGACTAGGTGAGGAGATATCTCAAGGGACCTAGTTATATGTGCATATATATCAGACCTTTAAGTTGTAAGAGCTCACAAAAGATTACATATGTTATTATATGTGGAGTCCTTAGTAATTTTCTTGCAGGTACAATGAAGACCCTTACTGAGAATGTTTAAGTTTTCACTCCCTAGTTATGTTGTGCAGATTCTGAAGTTGTTGGATCGGGTAACCATTGAGGGTTATTGAGGTAATTAGCTTTTGTGCAGGTATTGTACTTGAGAATCCCTATGATTCTACCCTACATAGGTAACTTGTTGGTCAAGTAACAGCACTAACAAGAGTTTTCCTTTGGCTGCAGAGCCTAGTAACACTTGGGCTAGGACTTTTGTGACTCGTCACTGGGACTTGCATCCAATGTGGGAGTTAGTTTAAGAAGATCTCAATTGAGGCTTGTATATTTAGAACTTTTAGATGCCTCCATTGTCTATGTTTTAAGGAGTCCTAGGCTCTAGGGTTGCTCTTGGATGAGGGCATTAGTCTATTTTATGTATGAATGCTCTCGCACAGTTGTTATGTGTAGTAAACTCACATAAATGTTGATTTTGTATGCTTTGGCTATTTGAACTTATTTTCTATGGAAATCTCTTGGCCAAATCAATGTTTTATGGTTTTTGTTAACCTAAGTCAAAGCATGAAGAGCATGCATCCTGCATATTCTAAGTTAATCAACTAGCATCACGGAGTTTTAATTCGTGCACACATACAACTAGCCAATTGTAATTTACCGTGAGATCAACTCTCACAGGTCTTCTGGGCAGGGGCCAAGGACGGCCGTGTCACACTTTATCCCACTAACACACTCAATCACATGATGGTAGCACGTTTTAGTCGCATGACAGTAGCATGACTCGTGCAACTAGTATTTTTGCTACTAAATTTCTTGTAGCATATCAGTCGCATGATGTGACTGAATGCCACTATTTCTTCAATTACATCAGCCCATTTTTCTTGTAATCCTAACTTGTAGATTAAGTGAATCATGTGTTATCTGTTCAGTTGTTATCGATTAATTGACAAAATGAAAGTTTGAGAATTTAATTTATTAATCTTTTGAAGGTGGATCCACAAGCGTTTGAACCGTTTACCCGAGTTTTTCATTTGGGTAAATATTCTATCCACCTCTGGTGGAGAATTTTCTTTTCCACCAGCATTTTTATTTGGCAACTTCTATTATTTACTTAATTCCAATTTAACGACATTTAAAAAAAAAAAAGAAGTAAAATCATTCGGATTTCATACCAACTGCTGCAGAGCAAACTGCTTTGTATAGCAATCAAGGGAAAGGAAAAAGTAAAAAGAAAACTAAAGCTACATCATTATATTGTTCAACTTTAACTACTAAAACGTATTTGAATCAGGTAATTATTTTACTTTCATATTATTGTCTCATAATTCATTTGATAACACACTACTCCCCAAGCTTTGTTGTAGGATTAAAATCAATCAAGTCTACATAGTCGGAAACCGTATTCTCCACAGAGGCAATTCATTGAATATATAGTTGATAATATAGGTCATGACTTATTGCATAAACCATGAACGAATAGAGAATTTTGAGACGAACTAGAAGCCAAGGAAAATTAATTAAGGGCGATGAGAGCCCAAATCTGGGAACAATTGGGGGAGGGGGGGGGGGGAGTTGATCAGTAACAATTTTTTTGCTAATGCCCACTTCACCAGACCTTGGCTTGAATTGCAATAGAATATATTAATTAATAAATGAGAAATCTTATACAAGTGGAGAAATAAATGATGTCTTCAAGAACAAGCAAGAAAACCAGAAGAAGATCGCAGAGCATACTATTGTGGAATTTTTCTGGCAAAACAAGATCCCATAATTTATTTGAAAATAACATCGTTAAGTTCAACCATTAAAAAGATAAAAGAAGTTGCCAAATAAAAATGCTAGTGAAAAAAAAAAAATTCCACCGCCGGCGCCGATGAATAGTATATTTATCACTTTCAATTCGCCACTCAAAGGGCTGTAGGATCAGGCGGCTACAAAAGTTGGAAATGACGATTTTAAACAGTACGTGGAGCAGAGCAAATCTACTTGTTTGTGAATTAAGGGTGTAAAAGCAGTGCTTGAGTTGAAACAAATAAATATAAATGTATATGTAACAACAATTATTAGTGCATGAATGATTAAAATACGGAGACATATATATATGTACACACATTTTCATGTACCCTCTAAGATATTAATTACCATATAAGTATATAAATACGTTGCATGCAAAGATTTGGAACAAATGTAGCATCTAAATGATTAGTAGGGTACAGAAGAGTTAATATTGTAAGTACTTGCTTTGCTTGTAATTTTGTATCTATATCATCACCATTTGACTCGGATCTGGGGGGTACTCCGACACACTCCACACCTTCACCGCCTTATCAAGACTCCCACTGTACACAATCCACCGCTTGTTCTCTCCCACCGCCGACTCTGGATCATTCTCCGCCGCCAAGCACTTCACCGGACCCGTGTGACCCGTCAGCACCGACAGGCAAGTGTGTACATTCCCGTCCCTTCTCCACACACATATATTCTTGTCAGCCGACCCGCTCAACACCAGATTCCCCACCGCCGCCAGGCACAGCACCGCCAACTTGTGGCCCTTGAGGACGCCGCCGTGGGCCAGCTGTTTCTCCCGCTCCCAGAAGTTCACAATTCCGTCACTTGATCCACTGTACACCATAGAACCGGCCTTGCTGACCACCAAAGCCGTCACCGCACACTCTTGCTTCAGAAGCGTCTGAGCCAGTGCATGCTTCGTGCCTTTCCCGTCATTTTCCCTCTTCCACACTTTGACCGTTCCGTCGGCGGAGCCCGTGAAAACCATCCCCTCTGTGCTTGCGACGACGGAGTTGACAGTGTCGTCATGTGCCTTTATGGATTCCATACATTTGGAGTCGGCGATCCTCCATACTTTCATGGTCCTGTCCCAAGAAGCAGAGTACAGAAGCCCTTCTTCCTCGTCCAAGCTCAAACACGACACAGCGTCGGAGTGCTTGATCCAGAGAGCCGACTTTTTCCTTCTCACCTCGACATAGCTCTTGGGTTTCAGGGAATATTTAAGGATGTCTTTGAGGGTTGGCAACGTCCCAAGCCTCTTATGAATTTCAGGCTTCTTCTTGGAGACTTTCCACACCCGGATTTTACCGTCCTGATGGCCCGTAAAAATCTTTTCACCAGAAATGACGATGGCCTTTACGAGGCCGCTGCTGGCTTTAAACCCGGCATATTCTTTGAGGTTCTTCCAGACGCGAATGTTCTTGCTGTCTGATCCGGTGTAGAGAAGGTCTTTGGAAGCCGCAAGAGAATAAATATGGCCTTCCTCGCGAACAATGGAGCCGATAAGTCCATTTTGAGGTAAGTTTTCGTCGGATTGGATCCACGGGTCAGAGGAGGCGAAGGGAGTTGTCTGGTTCCAGGGGGACATCATCATAGGGGACCCTTCGCAGCTGAGGCGGTTCTGTTCGGGAAACTGGTTGCTCATGGAGGCGCTGCTATTCCTCGAGCTGAGATCGTCGACGTAGTTGCCCCCACTCATGGTGGCCGAAATATTCGGGTCGGAATGTGTCGCGGCGAACATAGTGCAACGTACCCTCCGTACGTTGTCGATCACTCCAAATTATCAGTTGATGTTAATTGATTCCAATGTGGATCGATGGAACAGGCTGATCGACGTTACAAAGAGAATAAAAATAAAATAAGATTTAGAAAAAGAAATAAACTGAATGCACAAAAAAGGAAAAAGAAGAAGGGAGGAGTTGGGTTGGGAGAGATTTGATGAGAACAGGCGGGAGAGGAGAGTGCGACGAGACGCAAAAATTAATGTAGGAGCGGACGAATAATTGGAGGGAATATTTGAGGGTGAGGGGCAGAAGATGGGGAGAGGTGTGCGGAGGAGTGATTGGTTGCTGGGGATGGGGCATTCTGAATCGGGATAACGACTAACAATGCAATGGCTGAGATGGGAGGTTGTTGGTCAATTTTTCTTCTTTATCGATCGTTAATGGCTATTGGTTTGAATTTGATTGCTATATATATATATATATATATATTCTCGGACAATGTTAGACTTAGGGTTATTGCTTTTATAAAAATAGGCAATAATACGCCAGTCATCCGTCCAAATTAAAAAAATAACCGAATTTCGAATCGCATTGGCAAATTCGCCATGCATGTGTATGTTGACGAGGTCAATGGCTTCAACGTAGTGATGCAAGCAAGATATTAAATACTAATACTGTACCATGAATTTTTAAAGTATATAGCAATGCATACCGTTGCCCTTTTTATAAAGAAATCAATATTATGATATTATTTTAAGATGATATAATTTATTTAATAATTTATTTTATACATTTTATATCTATTTTAATTTTTCTCATCATAATTTGTCAAATATAAATAAAATATATATGATAGAATATATTCAGTTAGAGTAGTATGTACAAAAAATCTAATTGGGGGATATTATTTAACACCATAGTGACCTTCCATTAAATTTTTATATTAATTAAGAAAAATAACAAAAAAATAAAAGCAAAATTTTATTTTATGGTATGTGTATTATTTATATTTTAATGATTTATATATTTTTTATATTTTTGATTTAAAATGAAAAAAATAGCCGTAAAAGATAAAATGCCGCTGCACATACCACACAGTATTTACGGTATACTGTGATTTTTTGATAAAATGTATATAAAAAGTGAGCGGCATATGGTATACCATGCAGTAAAATGATAAAATGTGAAAATATTTGTATTACGTATCACTTACCAGCCACCCATAATAAACAGTATATCACAGTATTTAACAATATAAGTGCAGGGAGGTCCTTAGTTTTCCAGTAGCAAAATCAAAGGTTGGGCAGGTGGTGATGGGACAATCGTAGAAGGGCTGTGGAGTAGAGTGGAAGTGGAACATGTTAATTTAGGGCAAATTCATTTTAATTTAAGTCAACTAACTTATTTTTATTTTTATATTTTTTTAAATTAATTTTATTTGTAAGTAAATATTATGTAGATGTAAAAATTTATTTCAAAATAAATTTTTATGATGTTAAATTTTTATGAAATTTTTTTAATGCATTAAATTAGAAAATTTCATAAAAATTTTGTAAGATTATAAAACTTATATTTTCAATGGATTATTATAACTACATAATATTAACTTTTAATTAAAATTAATTCTACATAAAAAAGACATAAAAAGAAAAATAAGATATTTTGAAGTTAATTAACCTATGTTAAAATGAACTGGATGTTAATTGTTGCATGTTTCGAGCCGTGGTCAGGTGGAGTAGATATTTTCTCGTTATAAGTTTTCCCCATCATTATATATAATTCATCTGACTCTAATTTTTTCAAACAAAATTAGAAATCTGAAACGGGTTTTGTTTTTGTTGGAACAAGTGGAAGGATGCAAGAAATTATAAAAAATAGTAAAAAAAAATAATCAGCTCAGCGGCTTGAAAGTATTAGAATGTAAGATATCAGTGGTAATTTATTAAGTAGTTTTTCATAAGGCATTTAACGGTGGCCTTCCCACCAAAACAAAAATATTTATGGTATTTGCCTAAAACAACTATAGTGGCATATACACTAAAAGCAGAAACATCAGTGTATAATATAGCTATTTACAAAGTTTTATAAAAATAAATGTTCTTTCATTTCGGCTTCCTTTGGGAATATTATCTGGATTTAGCGTTAGAGGATAGAAAAACTATGGTGGTGTTTGGATGTGAAAATTTTTCTTATTTTTTTTTCAAATTTTCTTTGATAGAAGTTTTAGTGCATAGGTAGTTTTAATAACGTAGAAAACCTTGTTTTCTAAATTTTAGAAAACTCATGTTATAAAATAGAAAACTTTGTTTTAGATGTTTTCTATTTTAACACATGAATTTTCCAAAGTTTAGAAAACAGAGTTTTGCATATCCTTAAAACATGTCATACACTCAAACTTTCATTAAAGAAAATTTGAAAAAGAGAAATGAAATTTTTTTTCTAAAACTAAACGCCACCTATATTTTTTCAGAGATTTAGAAAAGCTACATTAATTTTAAATGACCTTAGTATTTTTACCTAACAGACTTCTACATGTGTATCTCTGACTAGGTATCTCATTGATGATGTGCTAACCGCTGAATAAGCTGATTGAAGAGAGAGTATAAATTCATATGATTCTTGTAAACGATATCATATCAATAATAATCACAGCAAAAGGTCGCTTAGAGTAAATTGCATAAATGATCCCTAATCTTTAGTTATTATTTTTTTTTAGTCCCTAACCTATTGAATGTTCTGTTTTGGTTCTAAACCTATTAAAATTGTTTCATTTTAGTCTCTCACCAAATGAAATTTATTAACTCAAAATAATTGTCTAACAAAAAATTTTAAAATTTTAATTTAAATATTCAGTAGCTATCTTCCAGTAAATTTAAATAGTTTAATATTTTTTTTACAGTAAGTAGACGATTTAAATTAATAGTTTTTTTCTGAATAAAATAAGTTCAATTTATAAAAAAAAAATTAAAATTTTAATTTAAATATTCAGTAGCTATCTTCATTATACATATTAAATTTATTGTAAGACAGTTATTAAATAGTTTAAATTATGATCTAAAAAAATTGTTACCAGATAAATACTTTAAATTAACAAATTTCATCAAATTGGGACCAAAATGAAATATTTTCAATATATTTAGGACTAAAATGAAACATTTTAATATGTTTAAAACTAAGACAGAATATTTAATAACTTAGAAACTAAAAAGAAATAATGAGTAAAGGGTAGAACCATTCATAAAATTTACTCACGCCAACGTGAAATGATGCTAGAGTGAAGAGTTAACACACGCGTTCTCATGTTTTGAATTCTCAAATGCAAGATAAAAAGATACCCAGTCGACAGAACGTTTTTCAAAATCAAGTGGAAGTAGGTAGACCAAAAGCAATAGAAGACCGATTTCGAGATACACATGGAAAGTTCTTTGGAGCACCACTCCATAACATTGATTTTTTTAGTGCATAAAAGTGAATTTTATACAATTCATGACTTACATTAGAGACTAGGCCTTAGGTTTAGCGTTTACAGTTAGGGGTTTAGGGTTAAAGTTAGGGTCTAGTGTTAAAGATAAAGGTTAATGTAAAGGTTTGGGTTCTTGAAAGATTTTTAAAGTTGTTTTTAAAACTAGAGGGAGAGAAGTGTAATTTTTTAAACAAAAATGTTACAAACGTAAGACATTTTCGTACTTTTTAGGAGTAGCCACTAATAAATGTTTCTTACATCATTTTGGACTGGTTATATGGTATAAAAAAGAAATGGATTTTATATTCATGTTAACTGATATCATATTAAGGTTCACATGGGTTGGTATTCATGTTAATAGGGTTATGGTGAGGGTTAAGGATTACGGTTTTAGAGTAGGGTTTAGTAAAACGGTTTATTTAGAGTTATGGATTGGGAATTTAAAGTCAGGGATTAGAGTTTATTTTTCATTCCATCTTTTTTGTGATTTAAGTTAAAAAAATATTAGTTAAATTTAATTCTATTTATTTTGGCATCTATAATAGTCTCTGTAATTACGTAACCTAAATTTGATGGCAAAAAAATTATGTAAGAATTTGAGCTGACTTTTATTAAATGCGCTGAAAAAAATCTGAAAATACTATCTGCTTAATACGAAATCAACCTGAAACTCAAAACTGAAAATTCGTTGGTTAAATTATGATTGTTATTAGAAAGTGGCCGTATAATCCTAATATCACATATGGGTGAAGCAAAGAAGCAATTACATTGAAATTTATTCAATGTAAGCATCACGTAAATAATTAATGTTCTTGCAACCAATAAACCATATATTTTGACCCTTACACATTATAATTATTAACTTATGATATGAATAATGTAAATGATTGTATGAAATAAATATTACTCCATATATGTACATTATTAGCAACATTCGCAAATAGTAGATAAAATACAAAAAGATCCAAAAATTATGTCTTCTTTTACCTTTTTGTGTTGTACATTTGGCCAACATAATAAAACATGAAAATTACCTTTTGTTATAATTTAACAGCATGTATTTTAAATGTTTAACAGCATGTAATGTTGATGTTGTCCACAAAGTTTACATTTAAAGAAAAGCAGAGTCCTGTTCAGCCGAACTTTACTGTTCATTTTCCATATTTACTTACAACAATTTCAATACAAGTATTTGGTTGTAAATGTTGACCTGGTACCAAATAAGTTAATTGATTATTAGCGGTACCGCTTAAGAAAAGCAAAACTCAAAATCCAGGAACCCATCGGTTATTCCTTCAAGCGAACACTGAAATTCCATAAAACTTCATATCTCAGTTGCCTAGGCTACTACGCTCCATCAACCAACCCAGCCCAGCTATGGATGCTGCATTTGAACACGCTGATGCTGTTGTACATTAACTATGGCTGCATTTGCCAGGTACGCCACTTCACTCCTACATCTATGCTCCATATACGTGTGATGGCTGTTGCTAATGTCCCAGATTTTCTACCTTTACGTTGTTCTACAGCCCTTGGCATGGTATGACAGTTTGCAGCAACCTTAAGCTTTAGGGATGTCCACCAACTGTTCGTCAGAATGTTTGCCTTAATAGATAACCACGCTTGTTGACATTCAGGTTTATCTGTTTACTTGTTTTAACGTTTCTTTTTTCATTACATTGGTCTGAATTACGCTATCTTAAGGTCCAGGTGATTACAACTTCATTCACAGTACTTGCAACAACCAATTGTAATAAGGTTGCTGAAGTTTACTATGGATAACATTTACATTCCATTATTCCATTACCCTAACCATTTGGGAAAACTTTGCAGACTTCCAGTAAATGGATGATGATGGACGTGCAGAAGCATTTATTGATGAGTCTTGTGATTATGATTTGTCCGTCATTGCCAAGAATATTAACAAACCAATTACGGAGTGGCAGTTTCATGATGTCGAACATGTTCAGTTTGTCACGGTATGTGATGTTGAAAATTTCTACCGGAACTATGCATGTTTGATGGGATTTTCTGTGCGTAAAGATGAGTTGAGGATGCGCTCCAAGTACAAGGTGCCACGGCGGCGGCGCTGGGTTTGTTCAAGGGAGGGCAAGGCTAGAGTCAAGGAAAAGAAAGCTCATCAGGCTGGCAGGGAACCTCGGCGTGTTTCGCGGTGTAGCTGCAAAGCTAATTTTCGTGTTCATTATAGTTATGAAAATCAAAAATATCATGTTCATGAGTTCGAGGTTACCCATAACCATCTCCTTGCTTCAGAGTTTGAGTCACATTTCCTACGGTCGAGGAGAGTAGTTACTCCTACTGCTAAACAAGTGCAGACGGATATGCGCAGGGTGCGTGTCGGTACGGCGCGGATGATGGACTATATGGTTGTCATGAACAATGGATATAAAAATGTGGGTTTCACAAGAAAGGACCTATACAATTAGGTTGACTCGGATTATAGGGTTGGGGAGCTTCTAACATATTGTTAGAAATCAATTGCCCATCTTACTTCTCGAGCACAGTCTGACCCTGACTTCTACTGTAGGTATGCGGTTGATGGGGAGGATACATTACGATATCTGTTTTGGGCAGACGGTGGGATGCGGCGGGATTATGCAATCTTTGGAGATGTTATTTGTTTCGATACAACTTACAATAGCAATAGATATATGCTACCATATGTTGTCATTCTTGGCGTCAACCACCACTTTATGACAACCATATTCGGTTGCGCTTTTGTGCATGATGAGTCTGAGGATTGCTTCAAGTGGTTACTCAGCCGATTTGTGCACTGTATAGGAGGTAAGATGCCAACTTTAGTTACAACGGACGGTGCCCAAGGATTCAAGTTGGCAATTCAATCTGAATTACCTGCAGCACGACACCGAACATGTTCTTGGCATCTAATGCGCAATTGCAAGACAAATGTAAAAGAATCACCTGCCTTTGCTAGTATGTTCGCGCACATGATGCTCAATATTGACGACCCAGAGGAACTTGAAGCGAAGTGGCATTCAGCAATCACAGAGCATGGGCTACAGCAAAATCAATGGGTTAAGGATGTTTGGGATAAGCGGGAATATTGGGCGACAGCTCTTTTGAAGAGATTCTTATCTTCACAGTTGAAGCTGTACGACTTTGTTCGGCGTCTTGATGTCACTCTAGACAGGCTGCAGGAGGCAGAAGTCCAGCAGCACTTCTATAGTCGGCATACAATTCCTTATCCTATTACCCATCTTAAGCATCTGGAAAGGCATGCAGCCAAGGTTTGCACCCCTTGGATCTTGGTTCGTATCCGCCAGCAAATTCGTGAAGAGCCCAAGTGCTTGATTGTTGTTGGACAAACTGGAAGTGTTGCAACCGTTTATTTCTGGTCCATAAATATGCAAGCAAAACGGGAGCAACACTCATAAAATTAGATGCTGTAACTGGCATGTATCAATGCAGTTGCAAGCTACTTACGTACACAGGTTTGTACGACATACACAGTAAATCGTTATTTTTTTTTTCAACATTATGGAATCGAGATGAAGGTACTTTTGTTACCATGTATGTTTCAGGTATTCCTTGTTGTCATATCTTTGCTGTCCTTAAGCTACAAAATGCAGTTACTATCCCAGACACCTGTATATTAACAAGGTGGACAAAGGATGCGAAAAAAGATCCATCTTACATTTCTCGTGTCACTCCCGATGATGTAGAATCAGCAATTTTGGTAAAACGAGCACACTTGGCTGGAATATGTAACAAACTTGCATTCTTTGCTTCTCAGGCATCAGAAGATGGATATTTGGAAATGAAGGAAAAGATTGGTGCCTTGACTGTTAGAGCAGCCGAGTTGTTCGAGCAAAACCAAAGTACGCTAGAAGATGACAATGTTGGCCGAGAACATTGCAGAATCATACGGGATCCTATACGGGTGACGGGGAAAAACTCCGATGCATCAAAGAAGAGGAAGGATAAAATAAGGAAGCGTTCGAGGAAGAACTCAGAGGTCGAGGAGCCGTCACAGCCGGCTATGGCCATAGTGAAAGGAGAACCGCAAACCGCAGGAGAAAGCATTGTCAATATGATAACACCGTCTCCGTCTCAACAGACAGCCTTCTATCCCCATCCAGCATCATCAAGTTCACCTTTTCAGAGTTATAGTGTTTATGCGAACTCAACATCCCGTTTCCCCAACCTCGCACAGCTAATTAACCCATCAGCATGGGGTTTCGCTCCGAAGAGATGCCATATTTGCAGGGTTTCAGCTGTTAATTCACCTGTGTACAGGAAGTGAAATTGAGGCTAATTTATATTGTAAACAACTCATGTATCCATCAACCACTATGAAACCTTTGCATTTTATATTAAGTAAATACTTGTTTATAATGTCACTGAATGTAAAATGCCTCAGATGTCCATACACTGAAACAACAAAAAAATTGCCCTTGCCAACAAAAAAAATTCCCAACCTAGGTAACAGCAGCCCCTCGCCAATGCAGCTAAGTCCTAAAGGAAGTCTATGGATGCCTTCTCCAAAATCAACAACTACTCTATAGACTACCCTATATACAAAATAAGTTAGCAGGGGATGATTGGGCCAACAAAAACTACCGGCCAACCACAAGACTACAAAATACCCATTGTATGGGCTACAGCAAATTCTAGAAGGATAGCGTAGTCTTCAAAGCTTCATTTCTGCCCACGCTTCCCTCTGCCCTTTGGTTTAACTACAACTTCATTAACGGATAGTATTTGCTCCTTTCTAACATCAACACCACCACAATCTTTGCGTTGCGACTCAAACTAGACGCTGGTTGTCGATTGAATATGGCTCTTGAGTAGGTTCTCATCTCATAGCAAAAGATCTAGTACAAACTGGCATCTGCGCTCATGTGTGTCCTACTGGTAAGCAGCAGAAAAAATAGGTCATTATATAAAAAATTATTTAATAAAATGAATGTAAAACTACAGCTGAAGTAAGGACGAACCTCCTTCTTCACACTCATCGTTACCCTTGTTGGAAGTTCCATGAAATAGCAAACAAACAATCCACAGTCACAGGAATTTGGTTGCACTGGGAATTCTTTTGGCTTATGAAACTCGCAAAACTTGAATTTGGTTGGAGCAACCACTTTGTCCAAGGTCGCACACTAGTAGGACAGCATAGGAATACAAAAATTCCAGTTATTTCATGAACAACTGTTAAGGGGCATATCCGAATGACAGTTCAAATTGGTGAAGTATGTACCTGTAAATCTAGTACCTCAGAATAATACTAAATTGTATGCCCTTTTCCAAGGGTGTCTCACACGGAGATTGTCATCAAATTGACATCAATAACAAGCAGAAAGAAATGTGCGGGTTCATGAATGGGTAGGAAGATCTAAACATAAACCCACATTACAGCACACCAGCTGCCGAGTATGCCATACGTTTACTCCAGCAACAGCCAAATAACATATATTTTGCAGAAAATTACCTTATCACAGTTGTTGATATCATCCATAAGTAAAGACCTTAACTGCTGATTCGTACGCAAGTTTTGTAGATATTGTGCTGGCCTAAATGCCATAAACTAGAAACAAATTGATCATCAGTTAATTCAAAGCACGAATCAGACTCAATTAGGCAAGGGACCAAATTCTGCATAATAGGTTCTATAGATAAAAGCACATAAGCTCACTTTGAGCTCTTGACTGAATTTAGAATATTGTAAAGTGTAAACAAACAGTTCGGTGTTGAATACATCAACTTAATCTAAAAAAAAAAGCCCTCAGTTTTCATGATTACTATTACAATTTGTGCCATTATTTAACAGTCAAGGTTAAAGCATTAAAGCAAAAGTTAGCATTTATGGTTTTTTTTTTAACTCTTATCATTTTATGAAATTTTTTTAGTTTTTGTAATTGAGAATAACAGGTATTTCAGTGATGATATTATTTTTTTTATCCGGTTTGCACAAAATATTATATGCACTTATATCAGTTTTTGTTTATTTTAAATAGTTTCATATATTATATGAAAAATCGTCTCTGTTTTGTGATGACTTCTTAGATTCAGGTTTTACAACTTATCTATATTCTTTCATTCATGTGTAGTTGTTCTTTTATTACTAAATAAAAATGAATAGCTAATAATAATATAAGAGATAGCTAGTTGGTCCACAGAATAAGTATGAATTGATAAACGAACAAGCAAGGGTAGTAACAAAAGAGCAAATAAGTAGTAATAAGTGCAATACAACTACTTTATCTACATAATAAATAAAAATTTAGCAAAGATCGAAAAATTACCTGATGATAAAAGAAAGAAGAAGTACCATTGTAAAATCCTAACTAGTATTAAAAAAGCAAGAAGGGAATAATAAAAAACGATGAACATATGAGAATGAAATTAAAAAAAAAACAACATTACGATGAATAGAGCAAACAAGTACTGGTAAAAAAACATATGCGAATGAAGTAACATAACAACAAAGTACTGAAAAAATAACAAAAAACAGTGCAACTTCTATATTGATGGAAGAATATAAAAAAATAAAAATTAAGTAACATATACGTAGTGTATGTAAAGAAGAAGCAGGATCAAATAAACATATAAGCAACGGTTAGTAAAAGAAAAAACAACTGGGTTTGTATGTATGATTCAGCCAAACATTGTACACAAAGTTGAGGAGCTAGGTAGGAGGGAGAAATGTTTTCAGGATTCAGGAGAAGAAACATGAGGCAGTAAGGGAACTAAGTGATGCGGGCATGAATAATATGAGACACAGAACACATACCGTGAAGTCGAGGGTCATGTACCAATTCCTTATAGACGATCCTCTCGCTTGAGCGCGGTTCATAAGTATGACAACCCACGTGTTGATAAGGACATTGCTAATCCACTCAGTGGGCAACAACATCTTTATATCAAAGCGCCGAATACCATATGGCCCGCCCAGTTTAACTAACAGGTCACTGCTAAGAAAAAAAAATTAAAAAAAAAATATTCGCAGAACCAACAACGTAATCAGAAGGAGAAACCAAAGCATAACATCAAATTTACAGTTTCGTATATACCAAACACTAACCTGTAATCGCAAGGGCCGTAAAAGACATTCACAACAACATGGTATTGACAACAAAAATTTTAGCAATTTCATAGAACAAACACTAATCTGTCATTGCAAGACCCGTAAAAGACATACATAAGGTCTTGGTGCTCTTCTGGGGAGATAGAGTACCGCACACCAAATGGACCTGCACCAAAACGTGGACCTGCACAACTTTTTTATATGTCAAGCATAGTGAAGGGTGATGTTTGCGCCCTCGACAGTTTTGGGATTCGAATAGGCCGCTCCAAAAGGTTCAAGATAGGTTGCTTTTTCTTCTTTGGTTTCACCTGCATACAACAATAACATAA